>CM053399.1:31476451-31595757 GCA_028644305.1 Xerus rutilus
GTATCACAATACCTGACCTCAGATTATATTATAAAGCTATAGTAACAAAAACGGCATGGTACTGGCACCAAAATAGACATGTAGACCAATGGTATAGAATAGAAGACACAGAGACGAACCCACTTACATACAGTTGCCTTACACTAGATAAAGGAGCCAAACAGCCAAACGCTGGAGAAAAGATAGCTTGTTCAACAAATGGTGCTGAGAAAACTGGAAATCCATATGTCACAAAATGAAACTAAACTCCTATCTCTCATCATGCACAAAATTCAACTCAAAGTGGATCAAGGACCTGGGAATCAGACCAGAGACCCAACGCCTAATAGAAGAAAAAATAGGCCCAAATCTGCATCATGTCAGATTAGTATCATACTTCCTTAACAAGACTCCTATAGCACAAGAAATAAAATCAAGAATAAATAACTGGGATGGATTCAAACTAAAAAGCTTCTTCTCAGCAAAAGAAATAATCAATGAAGTGAACAGAGAGCTGACATTCTGGGAACAAATCTTTGCCACACACACATCCAATAGAGCACTAATCTCCAGGATATATAAAGAACTCAAAAAACTTATCACCATGGGGCTGGGATTGTAGCTCAGTGGTGGAGCGCTTGCCTCGCATGCATGCAGTCCTGGGTTCGATCCTCAGCACCACATACAAATAAGTAAAGTAAAGACATTGTGTCTGTTTACAACTAAAAAATATTTTAAAAAAAACAAAAATAACTTATCACCAAAAAAACTAACAACCCAATCAATAAATGGGCCAAAGAGCTGAACATGAACTTCACAGAAGAAGATATACAATCCATCAACAGATATATGAAAAAATGTTCAACATCTCTAGCAATCAGAGAAATGCAAATCAAAACTACCCTAAGATTTCATCTCACGCCAGTCAGAATGGCAACTATCAAGAATATGAACAACAATAAGTGTTGGTGAGGTTGTGGGGAAAAAGGCACGCTCATGCATTGCTGGTGGACCTGCAAATTGGTACAACCAATCTGGAAAGCAGTATGGAGATTCCTTAGAAAACTTGGAATGGAACCACCATTTGAGCCTGCTATCCCACTCCTAGGTCTATACCCAGAAGACTTAAAAATAGCACACCACAGTGCTGCAGCCACTTCAATGTTTATAGCAGCCCAATTCACAATAGCTAAACTGTGGAACCAACCTGGATGCTCTTTGATAGATGACTGGATAAAGAAACTGTGGTATATATACACAATGAAATATTACTCAGGAATAAAAGAGAATAAAATTATGTCATTTGCAGGTAAATGAATGGAGTTGGAGAATATCATGCTAAGTGAAGTAAGCCAGTCTCAGAAAACCAAATGCCAAATGTACTCTTTGATAAGTGGATGCTGATCCATAATGTGGGGAAGGACATGGGAACAATGGTGGAACTCTGTTCACAGGGGTATAAGGAGGGAGAGAGCATGGGGACAGTAAAGGTAGTGAAATATGATGGTCATCATAGCCTTAACTTTATGTATGACTGCATGTATGTTGTGATTCTATACATTTTACAACTAGAGAATTGATATGTTATCCTCTATCTATGTACAATGAATCAAATTGCACTCTGTTATCATGTAAGCCTAAAAAAAGAAAAGAAAAAGAAAAAAAATTATTTCCTTAGGAAAGATTTTCCAAAATAAAGTCAGAGCCAAAAATAAATAAATAAATAAAGTAAATGAGGAAAAGAATTACTTGAAAAATTTGGGGATAATTTAATAAAATAGATATATCTTATGAATTATTGATTTTCAATAAATGTTACCAATTCTTTACTTAATATAATATATAGTCCTAAAACAATTGCTCACTAACATTAATAGTATCTGTGTTTTGGACAAGAAAAATTAACTTTTATCTTACATATTCTGTTGCTAGATTACAAGATGGCCTTCAAAGATATTTAGAATAGAGCTTAAAAGGACAAGGATCCAACAAATAGGATAAGTACAAAAATAGGAATAAGATTTAGTTGGAGAAAGTTGAGCATTTTACAGTGTCATAGACCTATAATATTACTCAGATGATAAATAATATAAATTATACTAATTTAGCATCATAAGAGTTGTAAATTATAACATTATATATTAATAAATGCAAGTTATTTGAATACCATCTTCAAGTTTTTTTCAGTGCTTATGTTGGCTGTTAATATATGTTATACATGCATATTATATATGCATCTAGAATAACATAAATATTAACACATTCAAAGTTATCCCAAATGTGCTTATACTTTTGTCAATTATAAACTTTATCAAAATTAGTTGGGTATCTAGAGATTTGAAAAGTAAGAAGAATTAAATGCAGGAGAAATTTTCCTTGATGACTAAACATCATCTAAAGCAGAAGGTCTCAAAATGACAGACTCCAAACTGCAGCATTACCATTACCTAGAGACTTGCCTAAAAAGTAGAACTTTCCTAGACATAGTGAAGCAGAAACTCTGGGGGCAATGTTCAGCAATCTGTATTTTCAAAACCCTCTCAGTGATTCCTCTGTGCTTTGCAGTTTGAGAACCACTGATCTAATGGAACTGTTTTACCTATTGTACCTGTCTGAGCTATAGAGCTAAATTTTGCTGAATATTTAACACCGACCCTCATATCTCTCAGGGGGATTTGACTTGTTATAGATCGAATGAATCTATATTTTCTCTGCACCATTTGCTCTGTACCACCATGTTAGGATAAGTCATTTGGAAACCCTACTAGACCTCAAAGTGATAAAATATGAACTCAAATCCAGATATGTCTTAATACAACACTGCACTCCACATTGCCATCTCATTCTCTCCCAAAATTTTATTATAACTTTTTCTCCAAAGAAAAGAAGAAAGTAATTTGCCTAAGCTTAGCTTCTACCATATCTTAGATATAGACATACAGAGTCTCTGATCCTTATAATCATATATATGAAATGAGATATAGGAAGTTTCATTTTGGCAAAGTTAAATATAATTCCCAAAGGTGCACAGCAAGCAAGGCAGAAGCAAACTTCCAATCTAGGTCTTTCTGGATCCATAGTCTAGTCTGTCCACTATCAAGATCATTCCTCAATATTATATGCTTCCACTATGTACTCTGCACATGTTCAATGAAATTAATTGAGTGTATGGTGAACAAAGAAATGACTTGAATGTGCCTGTTATTATATTTTCAAGGATTGCTACCAAGAACATGCATGCTCTCTGTGGATAGTTTCCAGATAGCTTCCAGAAGCTGAGAAGATACACACTAACATGATGATCCACTTAACAGTGTAGCTGGGTAAAATGTTGGAGTTATTGAGAATAGATGACATCATTACAGTGTTTAAGATCCTTATATGAGAAACATTTCAGTCACTTCAGAATTTCAAGCTGTGTGTTTCCTTAGTGCTCCTTGAAAACATTTAAAATACACAAAATATATTAAAAGAAAGTTGAAAACTTTTTCAGTGAAATGCAACATCTTAAAAAGCACATCATACTACTGTGAAGTGTTAAGGGTTCATTTCATTTAACTTACCTTCCAGATAACTCGTTAGAAAAAAATAGGATTCAATTTGATTTTAAAATCATTTCAAAATTACATGAAGTGACATAAGGAGATGAATGCAATAGTTGCTAATGTTTCTTGGAGGAGTCATGGGGCAAGGGAGAGAAAGAAACAGATTAAGACGCTGCAGACATTTGTTATTTGAATAGCAGCAGGAATGGAAAACACATAGGGGTAACATTTTAAAGCTGTGTGTGGGAGGCACTTGTACAAAATATTTTGCCAACAGGATTTCTGCGTACACCTCTCACACACTGCTTAGGAAATTTACCCTAGAATAGAGATTCTCAACTTTTTTTCTCTTGCAAGCTGTCCAGCCTATGTAATTAAAGTCCGCCAGCAAAATAGTATTCAGGTGCTGACAAGATTGATAGGGCCCTAGCCTTTGCCATAGAGGGGCAGAGATAGGCATTTTCATTTCACTCACCCACAGTTGTGAAAAATAATCTCTCTCATCTGCCTCCTACAGCAATCTACACTACTAAGTTTCTCTGCCAGCACCAAAATGACATTTCCCCTCTATTTTGCTGGTAGACATTCACTGTCTATAAGCACATTTATTAATATTTGATCAAATGCATGCTAACATCTTGAACCTTTATTCATGGTAGTAATAAAAAAACATGTTAAAGTTCTCCAATAAAAGGCACATTGTGAGGCTGAATTTGTTGTCAAATGCTAAGAATCACTGATTTTTCTATTTCCTTATTTGCAGGTATGCTACTCCAATGTCCCAAGGCATGACCATGTGTATTCTTATGGGTCATGTTAACATTCAGACCCCACTTTGCATATTAATTAGCTCAAATTTGATCATATACGATTCAAAAGCCATTTTTGTGCCCACATCTGAGCCCTCCCTGAAAAGTCTGTTCAGTTATTTCTAGGTATATCCTTAGAATATCTTACCAGTCTTCCAGAAAAATAAAATACTACCATGAAGCCCTAACATTGGATGGAACTTCTGTACTTGAGGGGGAGTTCTGGTTCTTTGACTGTTGATAGTGTCCCCTCAATAAAATTGATGAATGCTGCTTAAGTTTTCTCCTCTCAGCACAGGCAAAGGTGCAAAATCCTTTTCAGCAATGTTATTTACTTCCATCTTTAATAAAAATTAGAGGAAAACCAATCCTTCCCTAAAATGGGAATAACATTATTATTCTATGTCATAGTCTGTCTCTGAAATTCTAAATCATCTCTGCTTCCCCAAATCTTACAATGATCCCTTGTATACAGCTCCTTAATCTTCTATATACAACTTGTTTCAGTTGGCTTTTTTGCCACTATGACCAATAGACCTGACAAGAAAAATTAGAGAAGAAAAAATTTATTTGGGAGCTTGTGGTTTCAGAGGTCTTAGTCCTTACATAGCCAGCTCCATTCCTAGGGGCTCAAGGTGAGGCAGAACATCATGGTGGAAGAGTATGGTGGAGAAAAATGCCTCAGGACATGGCCAGGAAACAGAGAGCTCTGCTCAACAAGGACAAAACAAGAACCCCAAAGACATGCCCCCAGTGACCCACCTTCTCTAGCCATACCCTGCCTACATACAGGTACCACTCACTTAATCCCTATCAGGGGATTAGTTCACTGATTGGGTTAAGGCTCTCATAACCTAATTATTTCACCTTTGAACTTTCTTGCATTGTCTCACACATGAGCTTTTAGGGGACAACCTCACATCCAAACCATAACACAACTCTTGTCTCTTCAGTCATTCAAATTTAGCATCATTAGTTAATATGGAAGATGCCTTCTATTTTCCCAGGCCTCAGGCACAAAAATTTATTTTCAAAAGTCATTCCCATCACATATGAAAAAGATACATGAGATACTGGTAATCGAAATATTTGACATCTACACTGGGGAATTTTTTAATAAAAGAGTGATAATTATATTAGAATCATGAATATAATCTAGAAATAGAAAAGAAAGGATGGCCACCTTACCTCTAGATTTTAGACAGTTTCCAATCTCGGCTTAATTTCTACATCTTTTCACTAATATATTCATCCATTAAGGCAAGAGCATTTGTTGACTACATAAAATATTATAAGGTCTAGGTTAGAAGATCAGATTATCAGCAGAATAGAGCTCCTATTCTGCCTACACACAGAATTTAGTAAAAGATCATAAATTTTTTAAAAATGAATGAGATAGTGGCAGTAAATGGTTAATTACAATAATAAATAAACAAGATAATAATATGAAATAACTATGAGGTGCAGGTGTTATAGGAATACAGACGAGAGTAATTTCACAAATGGACCAATTTTCCTGAGTGTTTATAGGGTATAGCAAAGAAGCAGTTATGAATGTTCAGGGTGAAGCACTGATACTGGGCTATTAAGACTAATGATGCCGGGCGCAGTGGCTCAAGCCTATAATCCCAGCACTTAGGGAGGCTGAGACAGGAGAATCGCGAGTTCAAAGCCAGCCTCAGCAAGGGCGAGGCGCTAAGCAACTCAGTGAGACCCTGTCTCTACAGAAAACACAAAATGAGGCTGGGGATGTGGCTCAGTGGTCGAGTGCCCCTGAGTTCAATCCCTGGTACCAAAAAAAAAAAAAAAAAACAAAAGACTGATGATAGACAACATTAAGTGAGGAGGACACAGCACAGAGGAATACAGATCTGAAGGAAGAGACTTTTAGGAAAATTTAGGAATTTATAAAATTTGGATATGGTTGGTAAAAAGGATAAACATAGAAGAATAGCAAGTGGCAGCAGGATTTCATAATGAATCTTCTAATAAGTTATGTTAAGTTATCTGATGACAATGGGGAACCATTACTAAGTTTCAAGTTGCCCAGTGTTGATGGTCAAGCCAAAACACAGCAATAGTCAATTAATGAAGACACAAACCAAGGCTCTAACACTTTCCTGAAATCCCCTCTACCACATGTATACACAAAGAAGAAGCATACACACACCCTTCATAAAGGATCGAACAATAAGAACAGAATTGGTATTACAATTCATATGATCTCTGTTTCAATTTAATTATTCTCTGTATTCAATTTAATTTGTAACATAGGCAAACAAATTGACATGCTTGTGTCCCAATAAAACTTTATTTACAAAAATAGTCTAATAATACTGAATTAGCATTACTATAGATCCTTGGTATAACCAAATAGGAAATTCTCTGCTGCTATATACAATGTATTTTTAAGTTCATTTTTCCCATTGGCGTATCATTTTTTTTTATCCTAAAGATCACAGTTCCCATTTCTAAATAATATCCTTGAAACTGCAATAGTAAAATCATTCAATAGTTATTATCTGATAGGATCCTGCAATCCTAAGTGGCCCTTGTTTTGTTCAACCTGACACAAAGTTACTTAACTGTTGACTAACCATAAAAAAGGGTGAAAATTTGTTTAAATTCCAAACCATAGTCAGTACCATTTTGCAAGTGTTAGAAATGTTAAAATATGTTGGGGATGTTGCTCCGTGGTTGCGTGCCCCTGAGTTTAATCCCTGGTACCAAAAAAAAAAAAAAAAAAAATCCTCAGTAATAAATGTTGTCAAAGTAGCATATTATATGATCAAGTTCATTGAAATTCTTTAGCCATTCAATAATTACTAAATAAAAAACTATTAGTGTCAGTACTGAATTAGATACTGGGAAGAAAATTTAAATGAAACAGTCTTCATCCTAAAAGAAACTATTTTAGGGAGGATTTTTGGATTCTCCCCATAGACTCTTTAATTTTTAAGTGTAAGCATCCTTTGTATTTTGCTAGCTTGAATGCACAAGTAAGTTTTCTGACCAAATTAAAATCAGTCTGTGACCAATTCACTCTACTAACAGATTTCAGCATTTTCCAGAGATCTTCCTACCCCTAAATCTTCAGTGATATTAAGCATGTCCATGAATTAGTCATTTTTACTGCTCATACTTAATTACTTGATAGAGGAATAGATTCTGAGGTCTTCCTCTAAGGACTGGATACTATAAATGTAGATTTGTGGATAACTGTTTTTCTTGGATATATCCAGTATTGTCACAGAAGAGCCACATTTAAACAGATGCTAATAGCTTTCCAAAAACTCTAAACAGTTCTACAGTGAAGTTACTCTGACTGAACTTATTGTCCCATTAACCATGGAGACTTGCTCCTGGCCCCTATATTCCTCTTGGTTCTTTCTAGGCTTATGCCAATTAATCAAGGTAAAGTCTCTATGGTATGAACACATAACTTCCCCTCTTCAAATGAAATTCAACAAACAATGCCCACCAGCAGTACTGCTGGGGCTCAAGGCTGTGACTGAGACAGCACTTCAGCTATATGAAACTCTTTCTACAGACACACACATGATGCCAAGATAGTGAGCTCAACAGATTCCCAACTCATCCACAGTGCATAGTCAAAACTCCTCCTACAATTGTCTTCCTCCTTTACTTCAATAATTGAGATTTTTGTCATAAATTGTGGTGCTAGCCCAGAAACAACCCATTCTTAAGGAATCTCAATCATCTAATACTTTTATATTTTTGGATCCCAATTTAGGAAACTCTTGTATCTATGGACATAGTAGACATGGGGCTTTATTTCCTCTGAATCTGAAAAACTCAAAGGAACCATTTATTTTGAGAAAGTGTGAACTTTGCCTTATAATGAACATTTTCATACCAAGTTCTTGTCCAGATACAGTGACTTTTAGTTTGTATTGTAATCAGTATTTACAAATTACAATCAAATTGCTATAGTAGAAGCTTCTAGTTGCATATGAAATGTTTCAATATCATTTGTACTCTAATAGAGAAGAAAAGCTGAATGCCATACAGAATCATATTTCCATAAGAGCGCTAAGATTGCAAAGCAACCAAATAAACTGAATTACAAAGAGGAACAAGCCTTTCCAAGGACAGACAAAGCACAGTGAGAGTTGCACATTCAGCAGAGCTTGGGAGGCTGGTGGCTGCCCAACAAGCAAGAAAAAGGGAATCAATTTTAAAATGTAACATATTGTAAAAGACCAAGTGTGGGCTAGTGTTGGTTTAGAAAGAGATGAAGACAACAGACATAAGTCAAGTCTGCATTCATTTTCAATATCTTCTGCATGGACTCCCATTCAGTTCCCAGAAGAAAGAATGAAGGAGAGCAGAAGATTAGAAAGGAGCCCAGTCTCATGGTGCTGGCTAGCCTGTTAGAAGATAGCAACAGCTGTTAGTGGTTGACACAAAGCCCAGCCCACTCCACAGATCCTTCTCTTCCACAAAGCAAATGTTTAAAACCACTTGGAGGAAAGCAGTAAACTTGTCAATTCCAGGACACAGACCAAGATCCTTCATAACTAGGGAAACAGTGGCAGAAAACAAATGTCCTCTACCCTGGGGAAAGAGCAGTAAATTATCTTGGGCCCAGATCCTACATTAATACTAATTGAAAGTCTGAAGTTGCTGCGAGAAAGACAGGAATCTTATTTCCCAGACTAAGTGCACATAAATGCAGGGTTTGGTTGTCAAGGATAGGAAAAGCAGGAAAGGTGAGACTCCTCCCAAGACTCATGTACATAGAGATTGCTGAGATTGAATCAGAATGACAGCACAGTCCCGCCCCCATAATGAGGCTAGCACTAAATTGTCAAGTATATATTAAATAATATAGCAGAAAACATCAACAAAATACATAAACACATGGGGAATACCAAAAGAAAGATGGGAGCTGTAAGTTAAATGAAAATGTTAGAAATGAGAAATAAATCAGGAATGAATAATTACTCTAAAGTTCATTGGTACAGTCAACAGAAAAAAGAAAACATGGATATGAAAACAGGCCAATGTAAATTGTCTAACACAGACACAAAGAGAAAAAAAAGGGAAGAAAATAGAATGAATCTCAGTATATTTGGGGCAATATTAGGTCAAAAATACCTATACTATATAATCCCAGAGAATGCAAATAGGGCAAAAATACATTTGAAGAGATAACAAAAATCTTTCTAAAATAAAGAAAGCCACACATACAAGAAAGTAGGAATCCTAAGCAAGAAAATTATGAAAAATGTATAGGAAAGGAAAAAATAAAGATCCCAGTCAAATAAATGTATGCACATCAAAAATAAAGAAAAAAATCCAAAGACAAAGAGAGTTATGAGGACATAGGACACACAGAAAAAAACAACAGTACTTTTTTGCGTGTGTCAGAAATCATGCAAGCCTGAAAAAGTATAATTTTTAAGCTGCCAAAAGAGAAAAGAAAAAAAAAAACTATTAACTGAGAATTCTATATCCAGCAATTTTTTTCCTTCAAAATGAAAGCAAAATAAAAACCTTTCAGACAAATGAATACTGAATCAAATTCCAGCAGAAGTGTACCATCAGAGGTATTTAAGAAAGTTCCTCAGCAGAGGGCTGAGGTTGTAGCTCAGTGGTGGAGCGCTTGCCTGCCATGTGTGAGGCACTGGGTTCGATCCTCAGCGCCACATAAAAAACAAATTAAATAAAGGTATTGTGTCCATTTCAACAAAAAATATTTTTTAAAAAAAGAAAGTTCCTCAGCAGAAAAGAGAGGATACTCAGAGAAACTCCATCTATAACAATAAAAATTTGAAGTAAAACTGAAAGGAAAATTGGAAAAATGAAAGGAAAAAAAAACAATTTTTCTATATTTTTAGGGCCTTCATTCAGTGTTTTTTTTTTTTAGTTATCTGGTAAGCTATTTATAATAAACTTAAAAGTAAAATACATGAAACTTATAAGAGGAGAGAACTGGAATATATTAATATATTGTTATATGTTTCATATATTATGTGTGAAGTAGTATAGTGCCATTTGAAGACAGATGTGAAAAGAGACATGTAGTTAAACATGGATCATATAAATCTTTGAACAACTAAGATCTTAAATACTAATATAATTACTCAGCTAAGAGTAGAGATAAAATTAAAGAATACAAATTAAAACTGGAGATGGCAAAAAAGAGAGAAAATGGAATAAAAAATAAATGAAACAAAAATTATCAATATAATAATTTAAACCCAACTATATCAATGACATTCTTTAAAAAGTATAAACACCTTTATTAAATGGCAAAAAAAAATCAGAATAAAGCAAAATTGAACTATTTAACATACTTTAAATATAATGACATAGGTTAAAAAAAATAATTGAAAAATATATGACACACCATCACTAAATTTCAAAAGTTAGAAAATTAGGTTAACATCAGACACAGCAGATTCCAAAACAAGGACTATTGCCTGGAATACAGAGGAATATTACATTAATTAATCAGTAAGACCTAAAAAGACTAAATCAACATTTGTAAAAAAACAGAACATCAAATTACAGGAAGCAAAACCCAGAAAACTGACAGGAGAAATAGATGAAACCGCAATTATAGCTGGAGACTTCAGACTCCTCACTCAGTAACTGATAGAACAGGTAGACAGAAAACCAATAAGGATATAGAACTGAACACCACCAAATCATTGTCACCCCAGAGACAACAGCGATAGAACACCATACTCACCGTCAGACGAGACATACGCAAAAGCATAGAAACATTTGCTGAGATGCACAGCTTGTAAAAGATTTAAAATTACCAAAGCGAAACAAACCAGAAATCAGGAAATAAAACTAAAAATTAACAAAAAATGTCTATTAGAGGAGAACCGATCAGGTAAATTAGAAAATATTTTCCATGAAATCACAACATTGCAAACATTGTGGGTTATAGCTTAAACAGGGTCTAGAAGGAAATGTATAGCATGATGCAGTTATATTAGAAAATAAGTAAGGGTTCAAGTTAATAATTCAAGTGCCAACCTTAAGAAACTAGACCATGAACAAAAGAAACCCATAGTAAGCAAAAGGCAATACTAGCAATGAAAAAACTCGATGAAATTAGACATGAGAAATCATTAAAAATTTAATGAAACCAAAAGTTTCCTTTTTCTATGAAAAGATCATATGCTTATTAACTCTCTACTGACTTAGAAAAAAGAGAAAGATAGAAATTACCAATAACAGATCTGACAAAAAAAAAAAGAAAAGACATTTATAAAGATCCTGGACAGCAAAAACACTTTAGGAGAAATCTTGGACATGATCATATCAATAAATTTTATAACTTAGCGTAAAAGACATATTTTGAAACTCAAAAACCATCAAGGTCACTCAGGAAATCCTAAAATAATTTTATATTTATTGAAGAAATTTAACCTATATATAACTAAAAAACCTCCCCAAATAGAAATCACCAGCCCCACATAGCTTCACTGGTGAATTTTACCAAACACTTAGGAAAAAGTAATAGTACTTCTACACAAACTTTTCCAGAAAATAGAAGAAGAGAGGCTACTTCCCAACTCTTCATATGGGCCCCACATAGTCTAATATTAGACAGATGCTACCACAGAAGAAAACCGCAGACCAGTATTCTCATGAACATAGATGCAAAAATCATTTGAATATTAGTAAATTGAATCCAGTAATGAGTGAAAAGTTTAATAAATCTCAACCATGTAGGGTTTATCCCAAGGATGCAAGGCAACTTTAATAACTGAAAATCAATAGGCATAATTCACTATCATCAACTAGCTAAAGAAAGAAAGCACAATTTTCTCAATAGATTAAAAAGAAAGCTTTTCACAAAATTCAACATCTGTTAATTATAAGAAATCCTCAGCATGCCAGGAATATAACATCTTTGACCCGATAAAGTAAGTCTACAAAGTATCTCCAGATAATGTCATGTAAATGGTAAAAATTTAATAACCTTTCACTAAAATTTGGAACAATACAAAAGTATTCACTTTCATTACTTTTTATTTTATGTCATAGTGAAGGCCCTAATCATTAAAATAAAGCAAGTAAAATAAATACAGATAGGAAAAGAAGAAAAGTAGCTGTCGCTATTTTCAGAGGACATGATTGTGTAGAAAATAAAAAACTATTTTCAAAAAGCTTTAGAACTAATAAGTAGGTTAGCAAGTTCTTAGGGAAAAAGGAACAGTTGTATTTTCATACTGGCAATAAAAAATTGTAAATTTAAATTAAAAAATAAAATTGCCATTTATAATAATCTCAAAAACAATATGATATAGGAGTAAGTCTAACAAAATGTGCAAAATTTGTACCAAAAAAATTATAAAACAGAAAGGAAAATCAAAGAATATCTAAAATAAATAGAAAAATAAACTGGGTTCATGATTTAAATGCTTACCATCATGATTGTTGTTGTTGCTGCAATGATTATTATTTGGTGCTGGAGATTGAACCTGGGGTGTTTTGCATGCTGAACACGTGTTCTACCACTGAGCTACAACTCCAGACCCACTTAGTATTAAGATATCAATTCTCCAAAGATTAATCTATAGATTCAACACAGTCCTTATCAAAATGCCAGTAGATGTTTTGCAAACATCTAAAATATAATTATAAAATCTACGTGGAAAAGAAATGATGCAGAATTGAAAAGTAATTGTTGACAAAGAAATCAAAGTTTCATTCTTACAAATCCTGATTAAAAGACTATCAGTGATGTTACACAGTCAAGATAGCATACTACAGGGAAAAAGTAAACACACAAATATGCAAAACAAAAACGAAAAGCCAACCACAGACAATACGACTTGAATTTTGATAAAAATGTCTAAATAATTCAATGGAGAGAGGATTATCTCTTTAACAAATTATGCTTGAATAATTAGACATCATATATAAAAGTGACCCTTAACTCATTTACTTTATCTCAAACTAAATCATACACATACATATCAAATCTAAAACTAAAATTTTAGGGGGAAAATGAGAAAATTATGTGACCCTGCCCAAAAAAAAGATCATTTATAAATGATAGAAAAATATGATCTCAAAATATTATTAATAAGTGTTACTTCATCACAATGTAAAACTTTTGTTCTTTCAAAATGAAAAGACATTAAAATAAAAAGACAAGGCAGAGACTGTAAGAAACTATTGGTAAAATCTATATCTGATAAAAGACTTGCACTGAGGGTATATAAAAAACTCTACATTAATTATGAGAAAACTATCTGCATACAAAATAGGCAAAAGGTTTGAACATATGTATCACAAAGGAAGATATACAAATGCAAGTGAGCACAGGTAAAGAGGATTATCTCTTTAACAAATTATTCTTGAATAATTAGACATCATATATAAAAGCAACCCTTGACTCATCAACCTCATCGGTCACTAAAGAATGAAAATTAAATCTACCATGCAATAATACTATCGAAATAGTTGGAAATAAAACTGAAAATTCCAAACACTGAATTATATGTAGAACAACTAGCACTCTGATACATTACTGCTGGTACTGCAAAACTATACCACTTCTTTGGGACACAGTTTGGCAGTTTCTTATAAAGTCAAACAAACAATTTTCATATGATCCAGCAATCAGGCTACTGATATTTATTCAAGATAAAATATATATTTGCCCAAAGTCTGTACATGAATATTTAGAGCGGATATATTTCTTTATAATCACTCACATCTAGGAAATAGTGTATTAACAAATTATTATACATCATTGCAAAAACAATACTGTTATGGGCAAGGAATGAACTTCAGATGCATTCAACAACAATCTCCATGAACTCCAAGGTATATTTAATGCTGAACACTGAGAAAACACTATCTGGCTATTCCTATTTGCCTCTCTAAGGATTTTCCAAATGAATATGTCAAAGGTTTACTTTATCAAAAATATAAAATAATAAATTTGGAAAGAAGAAAGAAGAGCTGTTCCCAGAAGCCTCTAGAGAAAATGACTCATACATTATTGACAAGTGAACACAGGGTCCTTGCCTTGAGCTACCCTTAGGTGGCATGCCCACACAGCACGCAGCCTAGCCTCACAGCATGGACACATATAAACTCAGGCTGTCTGACATATCTCTGTGTGTAAAGGAAAGGTTATGTGCAACCTTAAAGTGTTCTGCTATGAGTCTTAGCCTAGAGTATAAAGGCTTCACTAATAATGAGTCAAATATAATTTCTAAGAAAACTATTAATAGGTATTATATCTTCTTATCATATGGATCCAGAACTGATCTCTATCTTCCCTGAATCTGAATATCTAAAGAATATAGAATATACCATTGATATCATTTTTTCCCATTCAATAAAACTGCTGACAATTATTCTATCTTCCATGCTTTGATATTTTAATAAATTTGATGAGTATATTCTAGGCCATGTTCTTCAGGTAATTGCTAAAGCTGTTCTGGACTATGATGTTAGTATTAATTTTCAAGAGTTAGTGTCTTTTTTTTGACATTTTCCAAAATTTCTAAATTTCATCTATAAATTTTACGAACATTGGCATTTCTCTGAAGAATTAGTGGGTTATAACAACAATAGGATCTATATATATATGTATATAGATACATATATACAGAATAGAGAGGAAATATAATATATATATAAAATATACATATATGAAATAAATAAATAAATATATATAAAAGAGAGGAAAACTTTCCCATGGCGTCAACTCAACCATTGACAGGCAGTGTCCATACAGATGTCAACATAGTGTAAAACATAATGTAAAATTGCTATTTCTAGATATGAAGACAAAACATTAAATTTATCCTGGCACATGCTTATTGTGTGGAATGATTTGCTGCAGAAATTTTTTTCTTAAATTTCAGCATCATTTACAAATCTTATAATGCCACTTTTGGACATTTATTGGTGAAATTTGTTGACTCATCAATCTGAAGAAAAGAGTTGTTACCACATCTTCCTCTGTGTTTTATCTCGTCTTCAAACATCACTATGTCAGATGGCCAGACATGTTTTTAATACAATATGATACAAATAGAAAGGTATAATGATAAATGATAAAATTTTTTAAAGGAAATGAAATTTCATAGTATTATTCAAATTTAATTCATATGATTCCTGTCTTACCAAGCTCACAACAGCGAAATACAAAGAGGTAGCTATATGTCAGTATGTAAAAATTCCCTCCAATTTTGTTTCACTGGCAGAGCTTGTTCAATCCTGTGAATCACTTACACCACATAAGGAAAGTGAAAGTGGGTAATTTAGAGGGAGAAGCTGACGTCTCCATCAGGGTCCTACCTTTCCTCCAGTAGACTTATCACTAGTCAGTGGCCTCCCCTACCTTTTGTCAAGAACTTAAAATATACTCTCATACAAAGCTGAAAGACATTATAAAAAACATGATAGTGATGCTTAGTTAATATATGGCATAGCTAACATATTCAAAATTTAAATAACAATTATTTTCCTAAACCTCATCTCTCATGGAAACTAGCATACTTCTTCAGGACTTCAATTGAGAAATTATCATGAAACCAGTGATATAAAATCAATATAATATTACTTTGGGTTAGGAACAATATTTTTAGATGTCTATAAGAATAAGATGTCAAACATATGACAAATTCAACTCAGTGAGTATAGACTGTTTAATGAATGATTCTGGGAAAATGGGTTAACAATTTTGAACACAAGAATAACAATCTCTAGGATCTTAAATAAGGTCCTAAAATAAGCTTAAATAGATGAAATGGTTAACATCAATAATAAAAATTAGAACACATGCATGGAAATCTATAAAAACTATACTACCTAGGAATCAGGAAGACTTCCTTAGTTCAAACCTAGATCATATAAGCATATAAAAGATGAACAAATAGATTAAGACTTTTGCATGTAAAAGATACCATTAAAATGCTATAAGAGGAATTGCTTTAAAAAATTAAGGCAGACAATAATGTGCAAATTGTAAGAATAGATCATTCACAGACAAGCAAATTCATGTGAACAAATATGTATAAATGTGCTCATTACAATTAAGAGTCAATGAAACTCAGATTTAAGTGGCAATTATATGATACCTAAATTGTCGTGTCTATAGCCCTGATAGAAAAGGATTCATGAGTTATTTGAGGGGCTGTGAAGAGTTATTGCACATCTACCCATAAATTTCTTTTATGATAATCCATTAAAAAATACATGTAAGGAAAAGCAACAGCTCTTAGGCCAGAAGGGGATATGGATAAGGATTTTTATTTGACCTTGATTACAGTAGTCATGAACTAAAAACAAAGAAACTGTCCAGTAAATTAGAAATCACTAGTTTGTAGTGCTCCACACCAGGCATTATTACATGGCCATTAGAAAGAAAAATTTAAACCATAGCACATGATAATAAAAGATTTACAAAATGTATTAATGAAAGAAACATAAAAATAATATCATGGTATAGTTTTGTAAATCTAACATTTAAATGACCATCCCTTAATATTAATCAAAAGGGCAAAATGTCTATGGGTGTTAAGTATGTGTGTATGTGTATAAAAATGGAAAAATAATGCACACACCATGTTATTAAAATTATTTATCTTAAGCAGTAGAATTAAGTGTGCTGATATTGTGGACACAAAGCAATACATGAAACATGTCAAAGAAAATGAGCACATAAATGAGTAAATAAGTAAAATATTTTATATTATTAAAATAATATAAAGTACGCTTAAGGGAGATAAAGAAGAAACAAGGAAAGAAAGAAATGGGAAATTAATAATAAAAATGATAATTACTTTAAAGTAATTTGCAATTTGAATGCAATTCTAATAAAACTGAGTTAACACTAGAAATAGATAATATCATTTTAAAGCTCATTTACATTTAAAAATACCTGCTATAAACAGCCAGGAAGTTTTGAAAAGAAGAGCAATTGTAGAACATTTTGTTCACCCAAAATTAAAATTGGCATAAAGATATAGTCATAAAAATGTTTGAAAATAGTACAGAAACCAAGGTAGATACACAGAATGAGTGAGAATCCAGGAATAGACACAAATACATATGGGAATGTAGTAGAAATGGTAAATGTAGCATTTCAAATCAATGAGTCGAATAAGCATTTTTAAAAAACTAAATAGTGTTGAAACAATTGTGCAGCCATATGGAAAAAATGAACTTGGATTTTTATGTTGTATCTGCCTCCCAAATAATGTCCAGATGTCTCAAATATTTACATATATAAATGAAACCATAAAGGATAAAGATAAATTATGAGAGTGTTTAAATCACAACAGCATAGTAGGAAATCCTTTATTTAAAATCTAACACACAGGAGTATTAAAATGATTGATAATTTTGACTTATTGAAATGAAAAATTTCTGCAAAGAGCACTACCAACTAAGTTTAAAACACAAATTACAAAATAAGAGAAAATATTTGCCACACTAGAACAAAGACCAAATTTCCATGATATATAAAGAGCATTTGAAAATCAATAGAAAAAATAGGTAAAGTTTGTGAATATAAAATTCACAGAAAAAAAGAAATAACTATATAAGCAGATAGATAAAGCCTCAGACTCATTCATTTAAAATAGGCAACTAAAATTATTTTGGATAAAATTTGTGCCTATGTATCAGTGTTCAATTTACTAAAGTCAACTCTATAGTAATAAAAAGAATACTCATATTTTATAAGATAAATATGTAATTATTATAATTAAAAGACCATGATGTATACATCTTCCCTTCATAATTGTATATACACATGTGCACACTTACATGTATGTATGTACAGGGAAAAAGTAATAAAGCAAATAAAATTTTAAAAGATAGCTGAAACTATATATTGAGTATATGGATGCTCTCTATATTATTTTGTTTGCAATTTATTTATAATTTTGAAATTACTTTTACATGCACACAAAAACATTTTGGATATATTGTGGAAAAAACTCATTTGGCGAAATGTAAAATTTAGGAATAAAGTTCACATTTGAAAATGCAAATATCTTTCTATCAAATGATTTACAGGAATTTTACTGTAAATATAATCCCATATGCCCCAAACAGGTATTTACAAAAATATTTATTCCAGCATTGCTAAGTGTACAAAAAGACTGGAAATAATGCTTATTAAGGGATTAAGCAATTACAGTACATATATATGATGGAATACCATGAAGATATTAATGAGTTAAATAAAGATGTATAGACATACACCTCTCTCTCTCTCTTTCTGTCTCTCTCTCACTTTCTTCTTCCATTTTCAAAGTGTGCCTTGGTCTCTTAGGTGAATGTAACATAATTATAGCCAAAAGGTTCATTATCAGTTCCCTTAAAGATTTTCAGCAATGACATTTTCATTCATAATAATATGCCTTTTAGGTTTATGTAATCACATTTGTCTATTTTTGCTTTTATTTTCTCTGCTTTTGGGATCTTGTCCAAAAAAAAATCTTGCTAATACCAATGTCCTGGAACATTTCCTTTATGTTTTTCTCCAGTATTTTATAGTTTAAAGTCTTACATTTGGGTTTTTAATCCATTCTGAGTTGAGTTTTATCATGGCCTAGAGACAAGGATCTAGTTTAATTCTTCTGTATAAAGATACTCAATTTTTCCAGTACCATTTAATAAAAAGGGTATCCTTTCTCCATGTATCTTCTTATCACCCTTCTGAAAAATCAGTTGGCTCTAGATGCATGGGTTGACTTCTAGATTCTCTATTCTGTTCCACTGGTCTATGTATTTATTTTTATGCCAATATAATACTGTTTTGATTACTACAGTTTTAGTATTTTCTGAAGTCAGATAATGTAATGTTTCCTGCTTTATTATTTTTTTGGTTAAATTTGGCTATTCAGATTTTTTTGTGGTTCCCATATAAATTTTAGGATATTCCCCCAGTTCTATGAAGAATGTCACTGGCATTTTGATAGATATTACATTGAATCCATACATTGTTTTCTGTAATATGAATATTTTAACAATATTGATCCTTCCAATCCACAAACATGGGAAGCCTTTCCATTTTTTGCCCTTCAATTTATTTCATGACTATATTATAGCTTTCATTGTAAAGATATTTTGCCTCTTTATTCTTAGAATTGAATATTCTTAAAATTCAGTTGTTGTAGCTGAGCATGGTGGTACAGGCCTGTAATCCCAGTGGCTCAGGAGGTTGAGGCAGGAGGATCAGGAGTTCAAAGCTAGTCTCGGCAAAAGTAAAGTGAAAGCTGTTCAGTGAGACCCTATCTCTAAATAAAATACAAGATAGGTAGGGCTGGGGATGTGGCTCAGTGGTCGAGTGCCCCTGAGTTCAATTCCTGATACCTCCCCCCAAAAATTTAGTTGTTTTCTGGTTTGTTTTATCTGTGGTTATTATACATGACATTGTTTTTAAGTATGTCTATCTCAGGTCATTCACTAATGGTATATTAACAATACTAATAATTTTTGTGTTTTGGTTTAATATCCTGCAACTTTACTAGTTTGAATTCCCACAATATTTTTAGTGTAATCATTGAGATTTTCTGTTATGTAAGACTGTGTCATCCACAACAGCAGCAATTTAATTTCCTCTTTTCCATTTTTATACTCTTTCTTTTTACTATTGTCTGATAACTTTGGCTAAGTCACCCAGTAATATATTGAAAGAACGTGGTGAAAACAGTCATCCTTGTCACATTCTAGACCTTAAAGAGAAAGTTTTTAGTTCTTCCCCATTGGATACAATGTTGGCTGTTTTATTATTATATATGGCCTTTCTATGGTGAGATACATTTCTTCTATATCTAATTTGTTCAGTGTTTTCATGAATGATTTTGAATTTTATCAAGCATTTTTTGCATCTGAGAAGATCTCATGGTCTTGTTCTTCATTCTGTCTGTCAAAGATGATATCATGTTTATTATTTTCCATATACTGAACTATCCTTGCATCCTTGGGATGATCATCTTATACTATTGATTTAAAAGTAAACTTCCACTCATACCATATAGACTTGCTTATTCATAGAATATTTTAAATACATATAAATTGACACTACTGTTCATCTTTTGAGAGTAGAAATGGATATATGACTACTAAGTGTATATAAAGTGTATATAAAGATGATGAGTTTGGGAAGTGTATATAAAGTGTATATAAAGATGATGAGTTTGGGAAAAACAAATCATGGTGACAATATTCACTCTCTAAATAACATTTTTGTTTTTAAAATAGCCACACTTATGTTTATACATCTAGATGTCTATGTCTTGCCAATAATATATGTTTAGATGCCGACTAGAAGGATGCCTATAACTTGGGGAAATTTTTTTTTGCATCTTTCATGAAAGGCAACAAAGTACACACAATCATGTCAGGGTTGCTTGTGGCATTTCCCATGCCAATGGAGAGAGACAGACTCTCTTATGAGCATCAGAATTCTTTCCAATGCAGCATCAGATTTTTTCTCAATGCCCATTCCTTTTGATAGTAGTTGGTATGCTTCATGCAGTTAGAATAGATTTCAAAATTTGCCAGACTTTAGTTTGAATACAGTTGCAAATTTACATGCATGATATTTGGGAATTTACATAGGCTTCCTCTGTTACTCCTTGTATAAATTAAAAAAACACATTGAAAAACATAGTATGTAGTATCCAGCATAAATATTTAATTAATAATGCATATTATCAATGTTAGTATTGATATATTTCCTATTGTTCCTGTCATTGACTACATGATTCTGGTCTAAAACCCAGACTTCAGTGTGAAATTCTAATATTAACTGCATTTTATTACAGACTTAATAAAGTGATACATGAGGGTACTATTATGTAAAAATGTAGTGTCCTGCCCAGAAATCCAAACTGGAGTTAAGGGAGAAAAATAAAAAACACCTAAACTAATTCTAAAGCAGGAGAGGGTTCACTCACAGGTTTAAATCACAGGTTAGTTTTTCTATTTTTGTATTATTTCTAATTAAAATTAAAGACCAGTTGTTAGCAGTTTTGAGAGTATTGTCAGCTTTGATGGAATTGATGATTAACAGTGTTCTGAATCATGCTATAATTTCATGGGTAAGTTAACCTACTGGAGAAGAAAATCACCATTTTGGTTAGATCTGTTTATATTAAACACTGAAGAGATTTGCCATTACATTCTGAATACATTTGACATTAAAGCCCTTGATGGTGAGTATAATGTGTCAATCTACAGTGTTAGATCCCTTGGCATCTAGTAAATGCAAGCATTTAATAAATTTTGGTAAATTAAATGAATGAATCATATAGTCAAGATAGAGGAGACTTCCCTGTGTCTTTGAAGAATTTGTACTGGATCAATAAATCTGAAATGAAAATATGAGATCAGCCTCAATGTTGCACAGAATTATTCAGCTACACATGCTCTTGCCTTTAAATTTTGAACAAATTAACAACTCTCCAATATATGGTAAAATTAAATGTATGCTGGCGTGAGAATCAGTATCTCAGCTCTCATTATTTTGTATTCCATTTATTCTCTGGGAATCTCCCCAAATAGAGTGCTATTTCAAGTCATGAATTAACATCAGTACGTTATTTATCTTTGTGCATATCTTATCCCTTGAAAAAAAGTATCTGAGGTATGAATGAAGAAAAGGGGAGGAATTCACATACCATTTGAAACATGTTAGATCTCTAGGCATTTCCCTTTGGTTTGGCTCAGGTGAAGAACTGAAGGATTCTGTAACTTCCCTGATTTGTATTTTCACAAGAACATATTATTTGAAACATTTTTCTGGCTCACAATTCAGCACTCATTTGTTTAAATAATTAATTATTTGCTTCCCTTCCTAATCAAAGATCCATGGAAATAGGATCTCTTCACACCAAATAAATGATTTTATTATGACATCCACAATGTCCAGAAGAATGTTTGTCAATAAACAGATATCAACAGATGTTTTTAATGCACAAGTCACTGGGAATGTGCTTTTCTATCTTATGAATGTTCAGAATAGTTGGACTGATCCAGTTGAAAATGTAGTCCATATAGGAAGATGAGTTTTAGCCTTCAAGCTGTCAGTTTCTTCAGATGCCCAGTAGACAGTTTTTTTTAGTCTTTGTATTAAGTAACTTTTGCAGCTTGTGTCTGTGCCACAAAGTAGACCACTATTGCTAACCAATCTGTTCTTTGACTCTCATTGATTGACTTACTCAAATCTTACTTTAAAACCTAAGTGATCTTTACCAAAGGTTTTTTTCTGATCTTTTTTTTTTGACAAATTCAATATACTTCCTACTAATTACCTAGTTCTGTCAATCTACATATATGGAATTGAATATACTAGTGAAGAGGAATAAAAATACAAAATGAGAAACTGATAAAAGGACTTCAAGGAGATCTAATTTCACTCTAATTGTTAAGGAGGATGAAACAGTGAATCAGGTGAAGTTTCCAAGTATGTTTGCTGCTGAGGTTGTCTAAAACCCAAATTGCCTCACACTAAGGGCAAAACCACTCCACCACAAGGGATAGTTTATCACTCTCTCAATTTCTAATCTTAAAGTATCTTAAAGAACAATTACATCAATCATTTTCCACTAACTCAGGCAAACAGACATCTTTTCAGAACCATGGTCATCAGTGAGCAAAACCTAGTAAGCTTAGAACTGAGACACTGCTATTTTGGGGAAACTATTTCTCACTTACTGAATACCCAAGATATTGACTAAGTCCCAAAGAGGATAATGTCATGGAATTATTTGCATTTTAAACATTGTGTAGGATTTAGTTGATAATAGCTATTTTATTTTTTTTCCCTTTCATTGCTGTACTTGAACCAAAAAAAAAAAATTGTATCAAATTTCCAAATACTTCACAGGTGATCTATTATTTCAAAAGGTAGGTTCAAATACAAAACACATCATCTTTCCTAAGTTAATCAACAGATACCTTTCTATCTCAGTGATCATTTTTCCTATAAAATCACATTGGGAGGAAAGTGGACAGATGGTAATGCAGGAAGATATTATTCACTGATTAATTTCCTGACCTTGGAAAAGCTCTTGCCTCCTTTTAATGTGGGGTTATTCATAAGGCAGGCATTGATTTATAAACTTAATTCAATAGTAAGTTTGGAGTAAAAAAGATTCTTAAATGCCACAAATAATAATCTATATTATTCTTAAATAATCTAAATGTAACAAAATAGGAGGAAAGCTAAATTATCATATATTCATATAATACAAAGTTTTCACAAAATCTACAATTACAAATATAATAGAAATAAAGAATGTAGCAAGCATAACAAATGTAATCTCCACTATATGCCAGGCAGTATGACAAGTATTCAGTAATGATAATTATAATATCTCTGAGAGAAAAACCTTTTCCTTTTCTCAAAAAATAAAATTCTAGTTCAAAGGAAATATGCCAAAATGCAAACAATAGTTACTTTGGGGACAAGTGATTATTTTTTGCTGTGTGATATCATTTGCTATATTTTCTGTATTACCATTTCTCACAGTTTTAAAATGAATTAACATAGTTTTTCTCCAAATTGAATTAATTAAGTAAAATTTATGAACTTCATAATATTTTGAGTAGTGTGGGGAAGTCCATGATAACCAATGTCATAGCAGTTGGACAACTATTTAACTTCTTGATTCTTCTACATTATATTACTCCACAATGAGGTTTCCACAATGGTGAGTCAGAGGAATTCATGGTATTGCAGCAGCTTTCCAAGCTTGAATTAAATCAGAAGTTCTGCATAAGTTTAAAGTCTGCCTCAGCAACTTAGCAAGACTCTGTCTCAAAATAAAAAATATAGAAAGGAAAGGAGAAGTGGCTCAGAGGTTAAGTGGCCCTGAGTTCCATCCTTGATTAAACAAAAAAAAAAAAAAGGAAAAGAAATACATCTCAACAAATGTGTAAGTCTAAGATCTCTGAAAACATGAGAGAACAGGCAAAGAAGTCTCTCTTCAAAATTTGTAATCTCCCAAGAAAGAACCCAGAGATACTGAAGGGGATGAATTTCCAGAGAAAAACTATAAAAGATGATTGTCAAAATAATTAATAAGCTAAAAGAAGATAAAAGGAATGAACTAAGGGAGAAAACACAGGAGGTAAAAGACCTTTTCAATAGAGAGAGACCTTCTGATAAAATACAACAACAAAACAATCAGAACTCCTGTAAATGAAAGAGACCGTATATTAAGTAAAAATTTCAGTTGAACATATGGACAACACATTAGATTATGTAGAAAATAAAACTTAAGACCTTGAAGACAGGGTGTATGAATTTAAACACTCATAAATATAAAATAAAAAAATTTAAAAAAAGACCATGATCAGGATATACAAGAATTCTGGGCTAACATTAAGTGACCCTAAATTAAGAGTCACTGGAATTGACAGCATGGAGATACAGACTAATGACATTAAGGACTTTTTCATTAAAATAATACAAGATTTATTTTCATGTGAATGAATTAGACATTCACATACAGGAGGTATATATAACCCCAAATATACAAGATCAAACTAGCACATCTCTAAGACACATCATAATCATAGAAAATAAGGATATAATATGAAAGACCACAAGAGAAAAATGTCAGGTCACATTTAGAAGTAAACCAGTAAGACAGACATCCAACTTTTCACTTCAGACTCTATAATCCAAACTCAGAAAGAAAACAATTGCCAACAAGATTTCTGTCCAGCAAAGCTATAATTTAAAATCAAAATATAAGCCAGGTGTGGTGGCACATGCCTGTAATCCCTACACTTTGGGAGGCTGAGACAGGAGAATCACGAGTTCAAAGCCGGCCTCTGCAATGGTGAGGCACTAAGCAATGCAGTGAGACTCTGTCTCTAAATAAAACACAAAATAGGATTGGAGATGTGGCTCCGTGGTCAAGTACCCCTGAATTCAATCCCTGGTGCCAAAAAGCAAACAAACAATAAAACCAAAGTAGAAATAAAAACTTCCCAAGACAAGGATAAACTAAAAGAATTCATAACCACTAAACCTGCACTACAGAAACTACTTAAATGAAATATTATACACAGAGCTCCCAAATAGGTAAAGTTCACTAGAAAATCAGTTAAACAAATGAAAATTAAGAATAAATTAAATATATGAAACAAATTGAAATGGCAGTAAATAATAAACCTCTCACTATAATAACTGTAAATAATCTCAGCTCTACACTTAAAATACATAGACTGATAGATTGGATTAAAAAACAAAACTATATACTGTTTACAAGAGATTCATCTTACAGGCAAAGATGTTCACAGGCTAAAAGTAAAGGGACGGAAAAAGATATTACATGCAAATGGAGGCTGAAAACAAGCAGCAGCAGCTATCTTATATCCAACAAAGCAGACTTTACACAAAAGTTAATCAAGAGAGATAGGAAGGTCATTAAATACTGGTAAAGGGAAAAATCCAAGAATATATTACAATAGCAAATATTGATGCCCTAAATTTCAGTACATCTAATTACATAAAACAAACACTTCTTGACATGAAGTCTCATATAGACCCCAATATAATAGTACTGGCTGATTTCAACACATCCCTCTAACCATGTGACAGGTAATCCAGACATAAAATCAGTACACTCTTCTGACATAAATAATACTGTAAATCAAGTGGATCTAAAAGACATTTCATGAAAGAACAACTGAATTCAATTTCTTCTTATTGGCTCATGGAACATTTTCCAAAATATACCATATATCAGATCAAAAGTAAGTCTTATCAAGTATAAAATCATCAATAATGTCCCTTGTATCTTATCAGATCATGATGGAATAAAATTAGAAATCAACAACAAAAATTATAGAATCTACATAAACACATGAATGAGGAATGAATCAAAGAAGAAATAAAAAGAAATTCCTAGACTCAAACAAGTATAATGAATTTATTCTACTGCTTAATGTTTTGACTATAGAAATGTAATGAGAATTAAATCATTGTTGTCATTATTCAAGAGTCATTCTTTGTGAACAAAGATAAGAACTGTGGAGATATATATATATAAAAAAATAGATGTAACATGAACCTAAGACTCAGTATCTAACATTTCCACCAGGAAAATCATTCTACCAAAGAACATTGATGAGGTAACCACAGCTATGGGGAATGTCCTTCTAAAAGAAGAACTGAATAGAGACAGAAAACCAAGCTTCATGAAGTCT
Organism: Xerus rutilus; assembly: GCA_028644305.1. Lineage (NCBI taxonomy): Eukaryota > Metazoa > Chordata > Mammalia > Rodentia > Sciuridae > Xerus > Xerus rutilus. Next base: position 31,502,982 of record CM053399.1, read on the forward strand.
GAATAATTGCCAGACTTAAAATATGAAATTCAATTATCCACTCAATGGCTCAGAATGTAAGATTGTCACTGGACTGATAAACTGACTTAATGGTTTTGCATAACCATCTCAAAATCTGAAGTATGTTAAAGAACACTGTCATTTTCATTATCACATTCCTTAGGTCTCTTTCAATACACTTTTGATATGAGTCTGTTTTTTTTTAATCCTATGGACTCCCATATGAAGTTCAATAAGTTTGTCACTTAATGATGACTCTTTCAAGAAAAGTAATAGATCTGAGCCAACTCTACCTGTCAATCATCCATGTTTACTTTTAATATCTACTCACACAATTTTAGCCCCAACCTGAAGTCTTTTAGGATGCTTTGCTCAAATTCTCTAAGTCGCTGCTGAGTGTTTAGGCACTTTTCTCAACAAATGCATGGTTATACACTATAATAGAAAGTGTTTATATTAAAAACCTTGCTGTAGAATAGGCATTACTTTTATTCTCATTTTACAGAAAAGGAAACTAATGTTCAGAGATGTCTAATTTTTTTAAGATCTCACCACTTAATTGGAAAAGTTAGGGGTTAAATTTAACAGTGTCAAACTTTAGACTTACTCTCTTAACTACCCTTATAACATCCTCCCTTAATTTTCTTTATATACCTACATTAAGTGTACCAAGTATAGTTATTAGGGCTTCTTGATTTACTATTATTATGCAAATTTTGTTTAGTAAAATATTCAACAATCAGGAGCAAATATGTGCTACTTTTTAACATCTGAAAATCAATTTGAAACAAGATTCCTACTCAGAGGTTTGATACAGGTTTCTTCAACCTAGAGAGGATTTATGGGTTAAAACCATTTATTTAGAGGGAACATTTGAGAAAACCTCAGTCTTACTGGAATGAACCCTTTGAAAAAGCATAATGTATCAAGAACCATAAGGAAAGTACTAAAAGCAATAGTTACTCTGCTTAATGGAGCAAGTGGAAAGTGTTTGACGTTGCTCTTAATAGTAGTCAGTAAAACAGTTTCCAGTAAAACTTAAGTGGGGAAATTAATCCCATAATAGCAGCATGCAGGCCAGTTTAGCTCAAGCAATAGCAGTGTGATAGCATGAAGAAAACACCTTTAATTTGTGCTTTAAAACACACTTGGTGGATGAATTGTACACTCACAAAATGAGTTATTTCTTAATGAATTTTATTATTTAGCAAGAAGTTTGAAAATACTAATATTAGGTAAGTCCTATGTAACCTAAAAATTATTAAATAATATCATTTAGTCTATATAATAGTGTAATAAATCATTTCATAAATATTTATTAAGCACCTACTAATTTGCACCAGGTACTTTGATGCTAAGTTCTAAAGATATCAAGTTATGGAATAAAATATTTAGTCCTTTGCCCTCAGATGGCTCATGGAAGAGTGGAAGAGATCAGCAGATAAACAATATTTTAATTTTAATATTACACAAATGTTTCTATGAGATGACATCTGTATGTGCTTGTTTTAGTCAGTATTTTCTCTGCTGTGACTTAAAGACCCAACCAGCACAGTTGTAGGAGAGGAAAAGTTTACTTGGAGGCTTACAGTTTCAGACGTCTTAATTTGTAGAAGGCTGGCTCCATTCCTCAGGGCTCGAGGTGAGGCTGAACATCAGGGCAGGAGAGGGTGGTGTATGGAAGCAGCTCACCTCACGGTAATCAGGAGACAGTCTACAATCTCAAGATACAAAATGTATACTTCATAGCCATGTCTCCAATAAACCACTTCCTCCAGCCACACCTATCTGCCTCTAGTTACACTCAGTTGATCCCAGAAGAGATCAATTCACTGATTAGTTAAGACTCTTGCAACCCAATCATTTCTCCTCTGAACCTTTTGCATTGTCTCACACATGAGCTTTTGGGGGACTCTGCAGCTAAACCATAATAGTGTACAAAAGCTCATTTCATTTTCTTTGTATAAACTCACTAGAGTACATTTTCCATCTCCCTGTTTAAGCATGGTCACATGATTGAGTTTTGCCAATGGGATATAGAAAGAATGAATTTGACCCTTTAAGCCTGGCCCGTAGAAACCATACACAGGTGATAGTCCCTCATTTTTTCATCGTCCTAATAAACAGTAAGGATTCTGAAAACCTTAAGGATGGTATAACAACAAGATGGAAGGAATATATATCCAGGAGCTCTTCACACAAGGCCATCTGCCAAATGTCCACACTGAGTGCCTACCAGAGTAAAAAAATAAATCTCCATTTTTTAAAGCCACTGATATTTGGAGGTTGTTCCTCATAGCAGTTATCCAAATCTGATTAGGCACACTGTTTACAGTGAAGATTCACATGAATGACAAGGGTACATAGAAGAGGGGGCATTAATTCTTCCTGGGTCACACTTTAGAAGTGATTAAAGTCAAAATAAATCTTTAAGGCCACTCCATTTACATCTGACAATTTAGAAGTATTCAGAGATAGCCCTCTCTATCCTTAAAATGGTTTACCTAAAATAAGATATGGTTCTGTTTTTGTTCTTTCCAGATTTGAACAATCCAGAAACCAGAATTTGCATGCAAAAATTGGCCAAGCAGAGGCACAATGCAGTGAGCTGCAGACATTAACATGAAAACTGAGGAAATCATGGCTTGCAGGATAGCAGGCCTCTTCCAGCAACTGCTTCTGTGAGATTAGGTACTTCCTGCATGATCCAACCACTCTTCTCTAGAAAGCTCAAATTAGAGTTTGCATTCCAAGATTTTTTGATCTCACCTCAATTTTCTTACCTTGCTGCCCACTAATTCTGAAGAGCTATATCCTGGTCCTTAATCAATGCTCATCAAGCCTCCCCATTGTAGGCCCACCTCCAAAGTCTCAAAAATACCCTCAGCAAATGCATTCCCTTCCCCTCTTGAAGAGGGTATTAAGTAAAACTCTGTCTTGATAGTGTTCTCCCTTCCTGCAGTAAGCACCTCAACTTGATTTTAGCAATAGGCTGTCAGGATGATCTCTTAGTTTCCTAGGGCTGGTGTGAGGAATTACCACAGACTGGGAGTTGGCAGGGTGATGTTCTCTCTGAAGGATCCAGAATATCCTTTTTTTTTTTTTTTTTGGTACTGGGGATTGAACTCAGGGGTACTCGACCACTGAGCCACATACACAGCCCTATTTTGTGTTTTATGTAGAGACAGGGTCTCAATGAGTTGCTTAGCGCCTCGCCGTTGCTGAGGCTGGCTTTGAACTCGCGATTCTCCTGTCTCAGTCTCCCAAAGTGCTGGGATTATAGGCTTGAGCCACTGTGCCCAGCTCAGAATATCCTTTTTTGCCCTTTCCTGTTTATTGCCAGCAATCCTTGTGGCAGCAACTTCAGTCTCTCTCTCCCTCTGTCTTCATGTGACACCTTTCTATTGGGAGTATCTGTACCCAATTTTCTTCGTACAAAGATACCTGGCATTGAATGAGGGTCCACCCTAGTCCAGTATGACCACTCTCATCTACAAAGACTCTATTTCCAAATAATATTCACAAGTTCAAAGTAGACGTGAGTTTGAGAATGGAGGCACTATTCAACCCAGAACAGATAATATTTTGAAAAGCCAGAATTTGAATTCCCTCTACAACATATTATAGGAACTAAAATATCTTTTACTGTGGCTAGAATCTCTTATTTATAAATTAGACTGAAAATTTAGATACCACTGGAGAGAGATACTAGTGCTTAAATTTGCATGAAACTGTAAATGACTGTCATTAGAATCTTCCAAAAGGCAAGTTTTGTAGAAGATGCACAAGAGGAGAAAGAGTGTCTAAGAGAATTCTGAGACTACTGCATGTGTGTGTGCACATACACACATATACATACATGCACACACACACACAATGTCTCATGAATTTGAAAGAAAATAGTAATGGTAATCTTGAGGCCAAAATTCTATCCCTGTTTGGCCTACAGTGGTGACTGGATTCCTACCTTAAATGATGGGTCATTTGGGACCTGAGAAATGTATCTTTGAAAAGTCTACCTTGTACATGTGAATACTTGAAGAAAGGTGACACATTAAGACATTTTACAACATTAACATTTTGGTGGGATTCTTTAACAGATAACTAGTTATCAGAGATATCAGCATAAAGCCAGAGGGGGCTCTGAGAATACTGTAACCCCCAGTTAGTTTTAGTTTCTTCCTGAGGAAGGTGCTAGAGGAGAAAGTTCAGATTGTTCAGTTATGGGCAGTTATAACATCATAAGGCAAATCAATAATTTATCAATATCTTGTGTACATATTTATCTAACCAAGCAAAGAAAGAATAATCAACATTGCTTAGTTTTATCTTTATTGCAAATATTTTTGTATTTTCAGAGTCTTGCCATGAGCAATGTTGTCTATGAACTCCTGAAATCTGTTTATGCTCCAGGTGTCTACTAAATTTACCTGAGGTCAGCAAACCCTGTATTGTTGAACCTAGAAGCCCACTCAAATAATCCCTGCATTTGAGACTGAACAGCTCCTAAATTGACATTTTTCTTTCATTTTACAACATTTCTGCTTAAATATCTAAGATTAAATCTGGTAACAATTAAGCTTCTTCAATCATTAGTGATTTTGAGTTTATCTGAAACCTACCATTTTCGTATTTTAAAATCAAAAACTCATTTTGACCCAGGATTTTGAAAAGCTTGATATTTTTTTCCAAGTTACAAAGGTTTAGTGAATTTTCTGAAAGTATACATGCAGCGGATTTGTTGTTTTTGAAGTACTAGGGATTAACCCCAGGGTTGCTTTACCGCTGAGCTACATCCTCAGTCCTTTTTTAATGTTGAGACAGACAGAGTTTCTCTAAATTGACATGGCTGGCCTCAAATTTGCAATCATCCTGCCTCAGCCTCCACAGTTGCTGGGATTATAGCATGTACCACTGTGCCCAGCTATATCCAGAGTTTTTTCGATGTCATTGTGTATATGTGTGTGTGTGGGGGGGGTTATGTCTTCATATTGGGTAGTATATATACCCCAGCTTGAATGTGAATGTGTTTCATGTAACTAAAAAAGGAATTATAACTATGTTGGGCCTCAGGTTTCTCTTTGGCATATTTATGCCACCTTCAGTTTAAAAGAAAATCTTCTCTTTATGGAATTTTAGAAAGTTATATGTGAGAACATACAATTTTATGTTTTTGTTAATATAATTCATGCAATAAGTGTGTGTACAGGTCTGCACATTTTATAATGCCTAGGAAGATGAAAATCACCTATTTTCACTAACCAAGTAATAAGGAAGCATACAATTTCCCCAGGTACATCATTACCGTTCAAATCACAAACTGTCTGGGTTACTTTGGGCAAGGTATGTAACTTGTTTGTGCCTCACTCATGAGGATTTACTGAATCAATCTGTGCAAAGTGCTAAGACCAGCAATTGAGACACAGTAAACTGTTCACCAAATTCCATCTATTAATATTATTGTTGATCTCTGAGGCAACAAAAAGGAAGAACAAAGCTTTCCTGCCCTCAAAGCATTTGCAGCATGGGGAGAAAAGTAGAATTGAAGATAATTAATCAATAGTACAAGGTCTGCAATGCTACACATCAAAGAGGTGAGGGGAATGAGGTGATGAGGATTGAAGTGATCACGACCAGAATTACGACTGGAAGATGAATAGACACAGCTCAGTGGTTAGGGAAACGAGAAGTAGTCAAGGCAAACGTACAGTATGGAAGACTCAAGGGAGGCAAGAAGGTTCACTGTGTGGGGAAACAGATCTTCCCAGAGCAGGACATTTCCTACAGAACAGTCCAAGATTGAAGTAAGGGAAATCTGTTATAGAAGACCCCTGAAAGCCAACCTAAGGTGATTTCTTCTTAAAGATTCACATTTATGAATGAAAAATATAACAATATTAGGGTTGAAATGAAGAGTCAAGGATGCCAATTGATAGCTAATTCCTATGTAAAGTAGTCATGTCATTATATTTTTCATCATTTGGCACATCTTCAACAAAATCAATTTTATAGAGTTAAATCCAGCCACAGCACTAAAAGTAACATTTGATTAATAATGTATCAAGAATTTGTCATGCACATGCTCTTCCCTTCCCCCTTCCCATCCCCTTCCTTTCTTCTTTCCTTCTTTTTCCTTTGCCATTTTGTTTGATCAACAGCATTTATGCTCTGGGAAAAGTGCTATAGATGACAAATACAATATCTATCCTGTAAATGAAAGAACAATATGTGAACATGAGCTCTGCCCTCAAGAATCCCACCATCTAGTGAAAGTGATTAAACTGGCTTTAATTATTATTCAACACAGAGAATGATCACCTATGAAAGAGACCCGTAAAATGTCATAAAAGTTCAGAAGTAGGAAAGGGTATTTCTGCCAAGGAAAACCAGGAAAGAGATTGGAGGGCACACAATCTAGCTTTGGAAGATATTTGAAAGTGGCAGATGAGGTATTCCAGTAAGAAAATATGAATGGAGAGTAGAAGCGGCTGAACAATTCATTATGGCCTGAGCGAGTCTTCTCATCAAGTGCAACACTTCCTTTAGGAAGTTTAAAGTGTATGTGAAAAAAGGAATCTGAGACCAACTAGATTTGAAAAACACTAGGTTAAACAAAATGGGTCTAGTTTCATTGTTAAAGGACTCCTCGGAGATTTTATTATGCTAATTTGTATTACAAATCTTGAAGAGAGTCATGTGGTAATACAGCTATTAATAAATTTATTTTACTATGGAATTATTCTCCTTTCCAGAATATTTAAAAGAATAAATATTCAGTGAATATATTGCCATGTGCATTGTTAGAGCACAGAGAATGCTTAAGGGATCTCATGGCAGAGGACTTAGAAAGCCAAACGAATGAATTCTGGCCTTTCTTCAGAAGGATTTAGAAAATCAAATCAGTAAGGGAAGCCAGTGTTTGCCTGCATAAATTGATTCATTTTAGTGTGTATTCAAAACATAGCATTGGTCGATTGGGAGTCATTCTTATTGTAAAGCTTACTAGTCAGAGGAAAACTGAGAGGAATTTGCCAATATGCCCATTGTGATATTCAATGATGATGAGCCAACATTTTAAATGTAGTGGGACAACACACATTTTGAAGAGCAAACAGGAGGATAAAGCCAGGAGTTCTGACTGAACACAATTATGTTTTCTTATGCTTCTATGTCCCCAGCAATCTTATTCCTTTATTTAATGTTATATTGACCAAACAAATATAATATATGGGAAACACTTTTCAGTTCTGTAACTAAAACATGCTCTCTAAAAATCCAACCTGTTGGTATATATCTACTTTTATTATTTTTTTATATTTTATTTTTATATACTTTTATAGTTTTCCTGATTTATCAAAGAGTTATCAACAAAAGCAGAACAAAGGGATATTAGCATTGATAGAGCTATCAAGATACAACAATTATCAAATTTAGAAGCTGAAGTCAATCATCTTGGAATTTAAGAAGACTTTAAGCAACCAAATATCTGCAAAGAGGCTTGAGCTCCTTAAAACAAAGATGCAACATGCTTAGCTCACATTTTGAAAAACTTAGAAAATTAAATTGATTTAAAGAGGAATTTTCTCCCCAGGAGAATCTAATTACGCAGCATCTACTTTCATTGCTCTTACACTCCATGAGTCATCAGGAAGTAACACAAAGTCACACAAGAACACAGAGTCCTCCTGGGATTTTGAAACAAATGGATTTGAAACTGCACAGTTGATCCTACCCAGAAGATGATATATACAGGAATTCAGCATAAGAAGAGTTTGATCAGTACAATTAAATGTAAGCATTGCACCTGTGGAATCTGGAACATGATGTTACAGTGTGATTTATGAGGCCAGCGTGGGTGGATTTCATTAATTCAAAGTCTTAAAATCTTGCATCTTTGTCATGTGGTAAATGTTACTACCATTTTAATGGTTCTTCAGTTAATCTACTTATGCAATCAGAAACATATTTTTCAACTTTCCACAAATGTACTGAGTACCTACTATGTGTCCATTACCAAGTGAGCCACTGAGGGTTAAAAACTGAATGGCACTCAGTTTGGCTTCTTTAAGAAACAACAGGAATACAATGTGGTAAGCCCTAAGGTAGAAGCAAGCACAGGGCCTATGTGTAGACATGAGAGAGAAACTATACTTTTAGTATTTAGAAGAGATGAAATGTAAGCAATTAATAAGAACTAGAGAGATTTAGCTAGGGCTAGCTGGGAGAAGATTTGAGAGGTGGAAGGAGCCAAGCTGCCTGAACCAGATGAGAGCATTACTTACTAGAAGAGATACAAATAGTCTGTTTGGCTGGTTTTGATGATCATGTGTTCTTATGGGGTTGAGGACATCAGCAGACCTTAAGAAAACTGTCACCTGTCATGTTTGGGAATGTGGAATTTTACCCTGAGGTACATGAAGACATAGATAGTAAAATGTAGCAATGGAAAGAAAATATGAACAAAGATAATAATCATTGACCTATCTGGGGCTGCCCACCATCTACTTCATCTTTCTAGTACCACTCCAATTCTTTCTTGAGAATGTCTTCTACCTCATTGTGTACAATCATAGGGAGATCATAAGTCCAGCACTTCTGCCCTCAGAAACTGAAAGTCTTTGGGGATACCAACTGTCACACCACTTCTTCAATGATTTTATGACAATCAGTCTGAACAAAACAAACATCTAAGATCAGTCCATTAAAGGAGGGAAAACACTTTTCTTTTTTTGCATTTCCAGCAGATGCACCTATACAAACCTACTAAATACATCCTAGTGGTAAAAATTAGTTCATATCTGATTGACCTTTCTTTGGAATTCCCTTTTATCTTTAAACTTCCAGTATCCTTCCAATTCCTTCACCTTTTTGCTTTAATTAGTCAGAGATAGTATTCCTTGCTTGCCAACAAAGAAATCTAATTAATGTAAGCAACTATTCTGGAATCAGTGGGAAGGAAAACTTGAAGGAATATAAAATCGGAGGCATGAAAATCTTTAAAAAAATAAAATAAACTTAAAGAATCTAAGAGAATATAGGGACCTAAAACAACACAGAGGCCAAAGGGTTTCAATGAAATGAATTCAAGTAAAACATTTTAAGGGATGGAATTGAAAGGACTTTGTAATTCATTGGGTGTAGAAAGTGAGGGAAAGGAAAGATTCAAGTCACACAGGTTCCTGGCCTGGGCAATGGAATACGAGACACTGCCATCCACAAAGCTGGACACACAGAAACTAAGATTTAGGGATAAAAAGGAGAATGTGTGTTTACACATATCAAGTGAGGCATGCATGTTGAAGTAGCCCATTAGTTACTAAGTATGCCAGAGCACAGAGAGATTCTATTAGTATCTAAAGATCTGGCATTATAAATTGATAGGGAAGAATAAGAGTAATGGATGCAGAAGCATCACCAAGCCACAGAGTGAAAGAGAACATGGATGGATAGGAGTGGATTTAAGGAGCAAGTAAAGAACAAAATGTGCACAAAGGAAAGTTGAGAAGGAGCAACCATAGCCAGGCCTGGTGGCACATGCCTGTAATCTCAGTGACCTGTAGAGCCAAGGCAGGAGGATCACAAGTTTTAGGCCAGCCTCAGCAATTTAGTGAGATCTTATTTCAAAATAAAAAGTAAAAAGGTCTGGGATGTAGCTCAGTGGTAAGGTGCTACTAGATAGTATCCCCGGTATCTAGAGAGAGAGAGAGAAAGTAGGGGGAGTAGAGGGAGAGAGAGAGAGGGAGAGAAGGGGAAGAAATAAAGGAAGGAAGGAAGGAAGGAAGGAGCTTTAAGGTAGAAAAATGGAAAATAGAAAGCTAGTCATGCAAATCAAGTAATAAAAGGGAATAATGATGGAGGGTATCAAATGTTGCAGAACTTTAAATGAGCATTAAGAATTGCTTATTGAGGGGCTGGGATTGTGGCTCAGCGGTAGAGCGCTTGCCTCGCATGCGTGAGGCCCTGGGTTCGATCCTCAGCACCACATACAAAGCAATAAAATAAAGACATTGTGTCCATCTACAAAAAAATTAAAAAAAAAAAAGAATTGCTTATTGAGTTTAATAGATCAAAGGTCACTAATGACTCTATTAGTTAGTTATTGACATACAATAAACGACCCCCAAATTCAGTGGTTTAAAACAATACTTGTGGGTTCTCTCTCGTTGGCAGGTTGCTGGAAGATCCATTAATCTAGTCTGGACTCAGCTGGGACCATTCAGATTTGCTCTGTCATTTGTCAGACTCTTTCTAAGACCATCAGGCTAGTCCATGAACATTCATCTCATGGCAATATCCAGGGTAGTGGATAAGCCCTACAGAAGCGTGTCAGCATTTTGTCCTATCACACTCAGGAACATTCCACCAGCCAATGAAAGCAACATAACTAAACCCAAAGTGAAAGGGGGCAAGAGTACATCTGCCTCATTAGTGACAGCAAATATAAAGGCACAGAGCAAAATCATGAGCACAGAGCGAGTATAGCATCAGGGTAAATAATGCAACATACCACTCTACCTTCTTAGCCACAACTACACACTGCCCTATCACATACAAAATATGCTAACCCCTAACTTGGGAACTCTACAATGTCCATTAATCATATGTTAATTTATAAATTCTACCAAGACCTTATATTCTGTTATGTCTGACTGAAATTTGGCTTCCCTTAATCTGAATACATTATCTAAAAGATAGGTTATCAACCCTACACAATGTTGAAGCACTCAATGTTGAAACAAGGACAATATAAGAACAATAAACACTTCTATTTTAAAAAGGGAGAAATTAGATAACACCTATTAAACCACTGTAATTTTCAAATTACACTGAAAAAATACTGTCTGGTTCTCCTGTTCTTGGGACAGGGAATATTTCTTTATTGGGCACAAGTTCTGATCCCTTGAATTGGCTCCCCCATACCTCGCTCTCCATAGCTCAGGCTCTGACTTCTAAAATACTTTTCTCTATTTATGAAGAAAGTAATGGAAGATACATCATCTCTTAGGGCCAAGCAACTTCCTGCTTGAAGAAAGTTGAAGGCCTAGTGGTTGTCTTATATTTTGAATAGCCTCAGTGTCTTTCAATTCAGAATGGTAGCAAATATGTAACTAAGCTGTCTAAACATGTAGTGGGTTTTTACTAGACAACTTTATCAAAACCATCCAAAATAACTTACAACAGTGAAGGAAATATTTTTATCTGTGCTGTCCAATAAGGTAGCCACTAACCACATGTGGCAACTAAGCACTTGAAATATAGTTAGTATGACTGATAAATCAAATTTTAACTTTCAATTTGAATAGACATGTGTGGCTATGGCTAATTATGCAGGTGATACAATTAAGATACAATTATGTTATTTGGGACACATTAGCCTTAACATTCTTAGATATGTCTTTATCCAAATAAATCTACTAGGTGCTACCCTAAATGTTTTGTCAATCTTATCAAAGTGGTCCATAGTAATGGCATATCTACATGTCTTTTTTCTGATTCTGTATAACTGGCTATACTCTAAACTTAATCTTTGCCTTTAGAATTTATCTCAATTGAAGATTCTTTTGCTACCTGGAGAGGTTGGAGATAAGAATCTCTTATTTTCTAATCCAACAGGTTATGGTTTCCATATTCCTTCTAAATTGGACGAGTTCTACTTATCCAAGTACAAAAATCCAGTAAATTTATTTTCTACCTATCAGAACAGACAATTTCACTATCATCACTACATGATGTGAGCTGCCATTTATCCAGCCTTCTCTAATTGGTCCCTCATCACTGAGTTGCTGGTTCTAAAACTGTCATCATAACCCCACTGTAAGTAACTAGTTTTTGTATCAGTTGGCTACTGGATCAAAATGCTACCTACTGAACCATCCTGAAACCCATTGGTTTAAAACAATAGTTTATTTACAGGAAATGTAGCTTTGCTGTGGATCAGCTGATACAGGTGAGGTTCAGCAAGGATGATTCAGACCTCACCTTTATTCTTTTCTTGGGGCCAGCAGGTTTGCTCAGAAATGTCATTCTCATGGAAAAATCAGGGCCACAAGAAGATAAGCCAAACAACTCAGCAATTCTTAGATTTCTTTTTTATAATGCTATAACTTCTAATTAATATCACAAAGGCAAAAAAGTAAGCCATATGGCCAAACTCAAAGTCAACACGTGGAGAAGCACATTTCTCTTTGTGGTATCAACCACCGAGTCACATGGTAAGAAGAGCAGCTGTATAGGTTGGGTGAAGAATCAGGGCCAGTAATGTCATGTAATAGAATGACTTTGGTTAGAGAAATGAGTTGAGTAGGAATGAGCAGAGCAAGACCACAAGATGTTGATGGAAAAAAGTAAGAAATAGTAAATAAAAAATGAATCATTTTTTATTTACAATTTATTTAAAACCATGGATTTCTAAGGTGAAAAGGAAGCATATGGGTTATTTAGTAAAACCTATTATTTTAATATCTTTCTACAAGAGCTTCAGAAATTACTCCTCATGTTACTTCCTGAATGCCTGGCTTCTAAGAATCTTTTACCACCAGTCCCGCTTACTATACTATATGTTCTAAGAAATTGACATTCTTCATACATCTTTTGAAATAATTTCTGAAACAACCATCCCCTGATATTTCATTATCTGAGGGTACAGAAATAATTCTACTGACATTCTGTCACTACTTGATATTAGTTTTGCTCTTTATGACAAGACAGAACAATACTATTCTTTTATTTGGAAGATAGTATTATAAATATTTGAAGTCACTATGATACTCATCCCCCAAATGACTCACCTCCAATCTAACTCTACTAAGTTTCATTGACTATGTCCCATTAAACATAAAATTGAGGGTATGCATGTATCTAATTATCTAACTTTTTTTCTAAGTTGATTTTTCCATTGTTAGTTGCTACTATCTTATAGTTGGCATGTTAGCAAAATGATCAGATAATGAAGAACTTGACAAAGGGTGGTTACTTTGGATTTGGTAGTAAATTATGGCTGTTACTTAAGTGGATAATTGTGTACAGATAATTATTCTCTGAATACACTTTGGAAAATAAATGCTCCTAAAACACATATTTTTTAACCTTACCAATGACTTCAATGAATATTTGAAAAGTTTATTCATGCAATCAGTTGATGACACTAAATTGAGTAGAGTTGCCTATAACTCAGAATAAGAGATAATTCAAATTAATACTTGATTAATTAGAAAAACAGTCCATCACAGAAAGGATAAGATTCTCTAGGGATAGTTACTAGCCATTGAATAGGAGAGATTGAGGCCACTGGAGGGAGAAAAGACAGAAGTCTGGTTAGATATAAGTATAGGATAAGGACGATGGACTTAACAAGGTGGGTCACCAGCTGAGAGGGATCCAGTACTATTTAGTTGCTTACTATTAGTTATTAATAGATTATAATGGATAATCAATGCTAATGAGTAATAATATTGATGATAAAAATACAAGAGAGGAACTGTAAATAATAAGGCTGACTTGTGGACGAGCAAAGACTAGAGATAGAGTTGGCAGAAAATACCACTACGATAGTGTTCATATTTAATGTTGATGCTTGCTTTAATTTATATTATGGCTGCTTATTCAGCGGGACAAGGAGATTTTTAAGCAAACTGAGCTCCATTGTCTACTTTTTCATGAATTATCTAAACATATCCATTTATATTCAAAAATATGAGATAGATTAATAGAGGAGAAAGAGACAAAAGCCAGATTCATATTTTTTAATATAATGAAAGAAAAAAAGTCACTCAAGACTGCTTACCAAAAGCAAGGCTCTTTTCAGATTCCCATTAGTGTCTGCATGGGATTCAGCCAATGGAATATTTAATATTAATTTTATTTCTTAAGAAGGCTATGGATTTTTTTTATAAGGAAATAGTACAAGTGTGAATATGCTGGCTGCATTTGATACTTTTTTCCTGCAAGAAGGAATTTAGTGCCAGTAAATGACTGACATGAGCCTGCCTTCATTTCTGAGAAGCAGGAGAGATGCCTCAGCCCAATCCCTTCGTATTCTGGATGTTGTTTCATCTAATGTCAAATCCAACTGAGGCCTTATTATGAACACTCATCACGTTTTGATTCCATTTATTTATGCAAATTTATTCTAAGACCTCGTGTCAGTCATCTTTTCAAAATGGATTATTTCTCCTGGACTGATAGGAGGGAGAAGGTAAAAGGGGAAAAATCCAGGTGTCACATACATCTCAGGCCTCAGGAAGTGGCAGAGAGGGAGAGCCATTACCTAGTGAAACACAACACAGTGATCCCTCGGCATAAGCACACTTAGCATTTCATGGATTTAACTATTCTCAGGCAACCCCAAGGATCCCTCCCAGTTAATCTGTGGTAATTTTGCCAGAGATGTAAATGTGAATCATGGGATTTGTGAAGATGGTAAGAAAAATATCAAGTAATTTAACAGTGAGTCCATCAGCCCTCTACCCAGCATATGCTCTAGAACTTAAGGGAGTGAAACAATGCATGTTTGTGTAGTTATAAGTGTGACTATTTAAAACATGAGGATTTATTATTAGATGTATCTAATATTTCTTAAACACCTATAATGGTTACCAGTGCATCATTCAGCCTCTTTAACCTTCAGATTTCCATTCTGTAAAATACAATGAAAGCCAGACATGGTGGTGCACATCTGCAATCCCAGGGGCTTGGGAGGCTGAGACAGGAGAATTGCAAGTTCAAATCCAGCCTCAGCTATATAGCAAGACTCTGTCTCAAAATAAAACATAAAAAGGGCTGGGGATGTGGTTCAGTGGTTAAGTGCCCCTGTGTTCAATCTTTGGTACCTAAATTAAATTAAAATTATCCATTTTTTGTTACTTAGTTGAGAATTTAGTGGCACTTTTATAGTCTGGTACATTGCTTGACACATAGTAGAAGTTTTCTTAGTAAATAGGGACAATATTAATAAGATTATCAAATGTTATTTCCTTGTCTTCAGAGTTAAATGTTTGTGTGTTAAGTATATATGTATATTCATATCTATATCTCTACATGCCTGTATCTATATACACCAGTTTTTTAAAATTAGGGCTCTAGGGAAGTAAAATGACCCCTGGATCTCCCAGTGACCAGTGACATTCTTGGGGCCAGTTGATTTAAAGAGTATGTCATTTCCCAGATGAATGATTTGTGTGAACTAATTTTTTCTAGGCCCCAGTTTTCTCACCTTTAAAATAGAGATAATAATGGACACCTGCCTCATTGAGTTCCTAGGATAAGGAGAATTGCCATTTAGATTTAAATATTTAGAGAAGTGCTTGGCATGTTGCAAGCACTATAGATGTTAGGTATTGTTCTGAATAATAGATTATAAATCTCGTGTCACCTTTGCACATGATAGCAAAACTAGCCTAGCTATTTTGATGGAGATAGGCTATTGGGGAGACCAAGCAAGAACTGATGTTAGAATATACTGAGAATAAAAACAATCATGGTAGAGAGAAGTGGGTTAGATTCAGACATGTCATGATGGTAGACACAAAGAATCGGCGGACATTTTGGACGTGGGTTTCAGAGGAGTGGAAACATGGATCATTTTAAGTATATGGAGTTATTTTAAAAGTATGGGAAAAACTATGGAAAACAGACCAAGAGTTTGGTTTTAGAAATGTTACAATTGATGTATTTGTTGGATGTCCCAATGGAGAGGATGAAATGGCATTTGGATATATGAGTTTGGAAGTCAGGGAAGAGGTACAAATTTTGGAATTATCTACACACAGAAGGTTTTTAAAATCACGTGGCAGTATGACACAACCAAGGAGGTGAATTACATACAAGAGAATAAATTATTTTAAGTACATGAGTTAGTTTGAGTTTGTTTTGAGAGTTATAATAAATGTATTTATTATAACTAAATTTTTCAAGGATGTTCAGTGGGTAAGAAGGAATGTGAGGGATATCATGTAGCTCTAAAACATACTGAACAATGCGGTCTCAGGAAAGATGGAGAAGTAGACATCACTAGGGAACCCACTGGCAGGATTTTAGGGCCCACCTTTCGAAACAAACTCTTCCTGTCACACAACTCAACTCCAAACTGTTGTCAGAGCTCAAACTTCAAAGGTTTCCATTATGTGCCCATCGCTCCTCCCATCAATAATAGCAAGGGGTCAGGGATCCATTATATGAGCATGATTCCCCGGAAAATGGTGTCAATTCTCAGAAAAGAGGAAATTGTAAACTTGGTAGATCGTCCATAGAAGGCATACAGTTTAAGAAATAATTGTGAAATTATTAAAATTAAATTATTAAAATTTTTGTTTTCTCTGGCACCCAGATATGTTAGCTTAGATATTTAAACTTATTAGTGAATTTGTTATGGTTGTTATTACAATAAACTTTCCCATCACCGGTCTAGAGCTAAACAATTGAGAATTTTAATTTAATGAGATTTTCCTTCAGTGCTTTCTTCTGACAATTTTCATAGTTACACAATGATAGTACAATGAAGCATTTGAACTCCTTAAGGATATTATTTTAAGATATATGGCTTCCTGAACTCTTGTTTCACTTAGTTCCTTCATTAAGTAGATAGTTCCTTGGTTTTCCCAATTTCAAAGATGAAACATTCTTGATGACCCCATTGAAAGTAAATAAGAATTCTGAAAAAATAGAATATACTAGTCTAGGAATCCAACTAAAGTTCAAGTTTTCTTCCTGGTTCTGCAACTAAAGCATGAAACCTTTCTTTAAAGTATTGACAATTTATATATCAGTTTCTTATCTCTGTGGGCTTCTGAAATAGCAACTTGTTTCTCATGTCAACTCCACTCAATTATGGATTAAGAAAAGCTCTGGAGTCATATTTAAGACCTGCGAGACAGGGAACATTAACTTGATCAGGTTATTGGGCTCTGCCATGCATGAGGAAGCGATAAGACCTGGCACTAGCCATGCATGAACTAGTTGGTTCTTTCACTGAAAATGCATTTATTATCTGCCCATGATTAGCACTACATTAGGCAAAGGGAAAGACAAAGATGAGTAAGATATGGTCCCTTATCCAAGTAAAACTCAGATTCTAGTGTGATAACATTTATAAGAGATTGTCCCTAAAGTTTATATAAAATTTAAAACTTCATGAATTCCTGGCTTGCTTAGAGACAAAAGACTTTCATTATTTCGGAGAAAGGGTTATTTTCCCTTTAACTTACTAACAATTCATATCTTCCCTTTAAGTATTTAAAGAGGGTTAAATGCATGCAGTTGTACAGCCACAGATGAGAGGTAGCTCTGTAGGCAGGAGTGCCAAGCAGAAGATCACTGTACACTGACCAAATAAAAACAGCACTGTTGCCATTGCCTCATGAAACAGTACCTCAGCTTTTACTGCCACAGCAGTGATAAAGGGCATTGGACATTAATATTAAAAAACTGATGACTTTGGACAATGGATGTGGCTTCCACTGATGCTGATACTCTAGAATGGATTTTACTACTAGCTTCTTATCCAAAGTCTAGGGTGGGCTTGCCTGAGTGGGAAACATAAAGTGCATCAGCTGCAAGGAGAATGGTAACTTCAGTTCCATAGTATGATTATTATTACTTGGGAAAATCTCCCAAATTCCCTACCTTGTTCTTCTGCCCCCAACCAATATTTAGCACCATCTGGGATTATGCTCTTAGTTATATTTTTATCAATAAAACTGATTTTCTCATTTATGTATCTCTTGTAAGATTAATCAGCATGAGTCAGGATACTCATGTCTGATTATTTCTGAAATTTAAAAAAAAAAAAAGCTTAAAAGCATGTATCGTCCAAATCCTGATATACTGAAACTTGGTTGGGGAAATTTCTCAGCAGTCATTCAGCTGGATGGCTAGGAGCATCTCTGTATCCCCATATGCTTGAGAAGTTTTTCCTTTTTTCACACTTCAAAAACAGATAGCTGTCAGTGTTGTTGAATGAAACCAGGTAGAGCCACTGACGTGTTTGCTATCTCACAAATTGGAAGGGAGGTAAACACTATAAAAGAAACACTTGAGGGTTTTGCTTACAAAAAAAAAACAAAAACAAAACTTTTAGGCCATGAACAGCACTTGGTTATCTCAGGATATAGGTTTCCCTGTGCATCTCTTCCTCTACTTGTTTTCTCTAAGCAGCCCACTCTCCCTGTTCTCTGTCTTCTATTTAGTTGGCAGGTAGTTGGCAGAATAATCTTCCTCTAAAGCACTGCTTTAAGAATAGCAGTCTTTCTTACTAAATTTTTCTAAGCCCTCCCCCTTTTTTTTGCCCAATGAGTTAAGAAGGATCTGTCTTTGAAGTTGAGCTAACAAAGGAGATTTGTTAGCTCAACTTTTATTTGGCTACTTTATGAAGTACTTTATGAAGTACTTTATGAAGTAGCCAAATAAAAGAGGGGTCCAGGAAGCCATATCCTCAATACGCCCTTGCCTCAATACCGCCCACAACTTCCACTCCCCATATTATTCCTCCTAGAAGTCTTCACCCTCCTCACTTCTCTGAAATGCCAGCTTCATCTCTTCTGTGTAGTGCTCAATTCTTGCTCCTACATGAGTATTTCTAAAGGACATTCCTTATCCCCTAAACTAAATTTACTTTTAAGGTTCTATAGATAGATTTTTCTAAATTGAAGCATAATTCACAGACCTACAGTGTATGCAGTTTAGGTGTCCAGCTTAGTTAAGTTTGGACTCAGGCAACCACTACTTAAATGGAGGCATAGAACATTCTACCAATCCAGAATATTCCCTCATGCCCCTTTCTAGCAAGCCTCTTTGCCTCAGAGGCAGTCATTATTATCAATAGATTTTACTATTCTGGAACTTGGTATAAATGGAAGCATGTACTATTTACTTTAGTGTATCACATGTTTTTGAGATTCTTGCACATTATTAGGTATAGCGATTTTTTAATTCTTTTTCTTGCTCAATAGAATTTCATTGTGAGTACAGCATTTTCACTTTACCATTTTTCATACTAGTTCCCTATTTATCTACTACTTCAATGCATTAGAAATATTTTACCTATCTTATGAATAAGTACAATTATTTTGTGAACTGTCTTGTTTGCTCCCTACATTGTATAATCTGTAAAAGAAGAAATGAGAAGAAATATTTCTTTCCTGCTATACTCTAGATTTTATGTTAGGCCACCTCATTTAATCCTAACCACAGCCTTATGAGGTAGATATAATCCTATTTTATAAACATGAAAACTAAGGCTATAGGGCAATTAGTACCCTGCCTTGGGTTATACATTGGGTGTGGGAAGTAGAATTTTAACCTTAATTTTAATCTCAGCTCCAAAGCATGTTTCTCTTTTGTATGTTTTGTATACTTGGAAACATCTTATAACTGTGTTTCATATATAACTTATCATCTGAAAGTGCATTCTGTTTTTTGTAAACATCCTTAGGAAGATGCATTATATTAGCAAATAATAAGTGAAGCGAAAACACAGAGCAGACATGTGATAAAGTGTCCTCACTGACCATCAGTCACTACCAAGTTCTATGACTGGAAACACAGTGATGACTGACAACTCTCCCCGAAAAGTAGTAATAGGCATTTTTACCATTATTATAGTTGTTTTCCAGATTCCATCTATTGGACTTTCCATAAATTTAAATCTATCTCCTATATCTTTAAATCTTTCTCCATTTTTCCAGACCTCTCCAGACCATTTACTATTTCCATGAGCTTGGATAAATCACATAAACTCTCTAAGCTTCAATTTCCTTATTTTCTAAATGAATATAATTACATGTACTTCTCAGTATTGTTAGCAGAATTTGTGCAGGTTTATACAGGGTTATTTTAACAATGTCTGACACATGGTCAATAAATATTTTCCATGATCAATATGGTGATCCAAAATACCAGCCTACCTTATTATTATTATCATAATTACATAGTAAATATTACCTGGATTCTCTGTTGAGAAAGAAAACTTGACCTACAATGAACATACAGGAAAGAATTTCACTATGACAACTTGAAGAAATTCAGTCTTAGTCCTACAAGAAGGGAGAACCTAAGAGATCATTAGAAGAAATGAGATTGCTCGGGAGAGTCTTGGAGTGGCTACTCTGTGGATTGTGGAGTCCCCATCTTCATTAGAATCCAGGCTCTGACATCACTAGTTGTGGAATCAAGGCCTTATCACTCAACTCCTCTATGTTTCTGATCCTGATCTGCAATTGGGGTTGATAATTATGGTATCTTATAGGGCTGTTCAAGAATGAAGTGAAACCATGCATGGTCTACTGCCTGGGACGCTACGGATTCTGAAACATTTGTTTTAACTTTTCATTATGATAATAGATATTGTTTTGATTAGTACAATGGGGTTAGAAGCGAGGGTCTGCCTAAGCCAATTGGCAATTAATATGATAACTGGGAAAGCATGTTCCCCAAATGACCTGCCTCCATGTTTCTTCTTCAGGAGCTAATATTTTCTGCAAGAAAAGCATGGGACAGATTCATTACCTATCTGGTTAATAGGGAAAATGATTGCTTTTCCACAGGAAATGAACTGACCCTGACTTTGGAAACCACAGTGGCTGGATGGGACCACAGTCAGAGAAGTGAGGACTAGTGTGCTGCTGGAGTAGTAAGGGTTGAAAACAAGAGTATTACCCCACCAGGCACTGAGTGAGCACACATGAGGTCTTAGTGTTTATACTTAGCAAGAAAGAAACTTCAAGTAACTCACAAAGGACTCAGACACATTAAAAATATAAGCCATAGAAAAGAGAAGACTGCTATCCTAGACCTCTAATCCTTGGAGAAATGAGTTCAACCATTTTCTCTGAAACCTTGAGCAGGTTGCACTTGAACTCCACCTGTATGCTACACATTTAATTAACTATGAACAAGGACATGATTTAATGGTTAATGAAACTCATGAATAAATCTCACATGTGACAGCTTTTTTCCTCTCTTGAGTTCTTTGAATCTTTATTTAAATGACAAATGCCATTTAAATGCTGTTGAGCAGCAAATATCATTGAGTTGGCCACATAACTGGTAGACAATCTATGATTAAAATGTCACCCAGAATAAACTATTTCATAACATATAGTGCCATTTCAGGACATTGTTATGGTTTAGATTTGAGGTGTTCTTCAATAGCTCATGTGTTAGACAATGCAAGAATGTTCAGTGTTGACATGATCAGATTAGGAGAGCCATAAACTAATCTGTGATCTAATCCACTAATATGGATTAACTGGCTGGTAACCTTAGTCAGGTATGGTGTGGCTGGAGGAGGGCAGTCACAGGGGCATGCCTTCGTGGTTTATATTTTGTCTCTGGTAAGCGAAGCTCTCTCTTCTTTGTGTTGCTTGCTCTCATGCTCCGCTCACAGGCGCTCTCTCTCTCTTTCTCTCTCTCTCTCTCTCTCCTCCCCCTCCTCACCTTCCTGGTTTCCATATCCTTACATGCTTTCCTCTGACATGCCCTTCCACCAAGACATTCTGCCTCATCTCAGGCCCAGAACAATGGAGTCAGCCAACCATAGACTGAACTTCTGAAACCATGAGCGAAAATAAACTTTTCTACCTCTAAATTGTCTTGTCAGGTCTATTAGTCACAGGGATACAGAGCTGATTAAAACAGACACATTGTGAAAACTTGAGTCATAGGATCTTTGAAATGAATACATTTGGAAGTGATTTTCTAAATAAACAAAAGTTTTTATGTTTAAAAAACAGACTCTGAAAAAGTAAACACTGTTTTGGTTAAAAATTAACATTTGAAGAGCATGCCCTCACATTACCTGGTTCATTCTCCATTCTGGGAGCAACCCCTGAGATGTCGCCTAGACATTGGAATGTTCTATGTAACCACAAAACAAAAGCTGTCACCTCGAGCCCAGCTCTACTTCTCTGGGAAGAGCAAACTTGCTGGTAGATGCTTAAGAAAACTTCCTTATAGAAAGAGTCCCAGAACTGGGGAAAAACAGGGGATCTGCTTATGGAGACCCCACATGACCACGTAAAAAGTGAAATCCTGACCAGTGAGTTGAAAAGATTATATACCAGAGTGGGAGGAAAAGTCTTAACACAAGAAAACAGAATGAACAGAAAGAAGCAATGATATAGAGCAAGAGGAGGTAAAATAAGCTGCGAGAGGAATAAAGCCTAAGGCATGGGAGAGCTAGAATTGAATCATTTGAAAACTACTTTTTGATACCTTACCATGTGCTGGGGAGAAATTGGCATATAAGACAGACAAGAACTCTGTTAAAATAAAACTTACATTCTAGTGAGTAAAAATAGACAATGAATAATAACATAAATTGAATTATCTCTGATGATGATAAACATTAGAAATAAATTGGAAGGATGATATGACTGACCGTGAAGATGAGGCAGGGGAGCATCAGAATTGCTGACCAGGGAAAGCAGTCTCATGAGAGAGATGATAATTAAGTTGGGAATTAAATGACGAGCCATTGCCAGTTTGTAAAGATCTAGAGAGTGGGTGCTTCAAGCAGAGAGAAAAGTACAAGGGCCTTAAAGTGAGAATGGAATTTCATAATCAAGACAAAGAGAAATACAATAATATGCCTGAAGAACATGAAGAGGAGGATTTGAAAGGAAAGTGAGGAGTTTGGATGTTATTCTTACTGGAATGGGAAATCACTGGAAGATTTTAGGCAGCAACATGATATGACTCAGTTTGCATCTAAAATCTGTATGACTCTTTAGGTGGCAATGGAAACCAGTGGAACCATGAAGACCAGTTGGGAGGCTCTTCTAGGATTCTTGACATATAAACTAGTATTTTAAATAGAATTGGTGAAGAGGCACAGGAGAAGACTGTGTATGGCTGCATTTTGGAAACAGAATTGCTGACAGATTAGATATAGGTGCGATATAAAGAAAAGAATAAATATGATTATTTTGTTTGGAGTTTAAATAACTTGGTGTTAGCCTCTGCTAAAATAAAGAAGACTGGAGGAGAAATGGGTTTAAGGACAGAGAAAAATGAGTTGGTTTGACCATCCCTGTGGAGATAACACGTGGTAGGATATACATGTCTGTCAGTTGACAGGCCAGGCTAGGAAATTTAACTTGGAAAGACAACAGAATGCAAGTCAAAGCCATGAAGACAGTTGATGTCATTCAAGAAAAAATGAGTAATTAGGGAAAAGTAAAACCCAGCACCAAGTATAGGGAAAACACCAGAGGTTAAATAGAATAGCAGGAGCTTGCAAACAATCAGAGCAGTTGGCATCGGGAAAAAAGGAAAACTAGGTAATGTATCATATTAACAAGAGTAAACATTGTTTGAGTAAAAATACCACAGTCCCTAATCAAAACATGCTGTGAGATCATGTGAAGCAGCAGGAAAATGACTATTGGATTTGGTTATGTGGATTGACCACTTTGTAAAGAAGATCCAGAGAGGATTCAGGCACAAAGCCCACTCCAAGTGTACTGAAGAAAGAACAGAATATCAGGAAGTAAATAGTAGCAATCTATACATTCTGATATTTAGGAAAACAAAATGAAATAGGATCCAGAAAGACTTATCTAGAAAGGTTTTATTAATAATTTATTGCCCTATTGAGGTGGAAGGTATAAATACTACTAATTTCTACTATTGATTTTCTGATTACTATATGCAACTTTCTCTTGTAAATACATCTCCCAATTTTATTTCCAAATCTTCACAAAATCCCCATGAGGTAAAAACTATTATGTTTACCATTTTACAGGAGAGGAAAGTGAGGTGTGTAGAAGTGGGGTAATGTGCTTTGCTTGGTGACTGCTGGGGCCAGTATTTCCACCCCGGCAGTCTGACTTCAGAGTTGACAATTTCAGCCTGTCTTGTGAATTGCCCCTTACTATGCTAGTCTGCCCCTACC
This sequence comes from Xerus rutilus, assembly GCA_028644305.1. NCBI lineage: Eukaryota > Metazoa > Chordata > Mammalia > Rodentia > Sciuridae > Xerus > Xerus rutilus. Next base: position 31,526,869 of record CM053399.1, read on the forward strand.
ACATGTACTGTCATTCTGATGGAATAAGCCCATAGACAGAAAAGAGAGTACCACTGCAGAAACCAAGCTCTGAAGATGGCGAGATAGGATGATTAGAAAAATGGTTTAGAAGATGATGAAGAGACTTGTCTAACTGAAGGGAGAGAATACAGGTCTGAATGTAAATAGTCTTACGGATTTGATAAAGGGAAGAGGGAGCCTTTTCAAATGCATTTTTTTTCCTTCTCACCAAACTATAAAGTGAGAAAAAGGGATGTTGGTGTTCTACGACTGAAAGAGAAATAGAAAATGTAGGAAGTCACAAACAGCACACCCCAGGAAAGTAGAGTAGAATAAGTTAGTGGGACTGAGTGCCCTTTTGAGATCAGGGATCATTAATTTAGAGGGATTTGGCATGACTGAAATTTTTTCCCTCCAGAATCATTTACAAAAGTAAGCAAATTGTTAGTGGGGTTTAATCAGGCATGCAACAAGGAGGGATACTGGAACAAAGAAGCTGTTAGTCACTAGTTGAGTTTTTCAGAAACAGATGCTAAGACAAACTCTGGGGTACAAGATGTTCATTAGGGATCAACACTTCTTGTGAAAATGAAAGGGAAGATGCAGGATTCAGCAGAGAACAGAGTCAATCTGAAATACAAACAAAACCAAAATTTTGGTCAACCTGGTAGGGAGCTCTGGAGCAAATCTGATGCAAGAGGATTTTCCCACATGACCACATCAGGTAGAAATGTCTGGGTCTCTTCAATACCCTTGTCTTGCGCAGTCCACAGATGTGGCTGCCTAGGGTGAGGTAAAACTTCAGGCAAGGCAATTTTGCTGTGGGACCCACCCTGAAGGATTTAAATCTCATGATGGTACTTCCTGTACTGGGCAGCAAGTCTTTCCTTCAAGGAAGATCTCAATAGCCCATTTTGGTCTGTTACAGACAGAATGTGTGAGAGAAAATAGTATTTTAATGATAGAGCAAGGAAGTTAAGACCAGTAAGGATGATTAGAACTAGGAAAGAATGAATTCTTTCTCATATTACATGATTTATTGTGCAACCCTGGTGTGGAGGGGCAATATGAGAATGCTGAATAGGCCTGGATGATCCCAGTCCATACAGATTTCCCTACCTCTAGAGTCAGTTTGGAAATCATCTAAAAGTTTATAAGACCCAAAAGGAGTCTTAGACCTTCAGATTCACCTTTGCACATCACTGCCTTCCTACACCACTGTCACTCATGTTTGTCAAATGCCTTTAGAGATGCTCTGAAAATTCAAATGTTTCCCAGGAGAAGGATTAGAATCTCCTTTATTATGGGAGGTGAGGGCGATTAAAGTTTGAGAAGTGCTTCTCCCAGCTGGGGTGACGTCATTGTCAGCCTCCAACAAATGAAGAGGACAAATTAGATGGCCTCCTTAACTACCTTCCTGATGATGTCTGTTTCTGCATTAAATTTTTCCATATTTTATTGGTGTATTATAGTTGTACATAATGGTGAGGTGTGGTACATATTTGTATACAGTAGTTTTTGGTGAATACTGTCCCCCAGTATTTCCCCTTTTCTTCCCTCTTACTTCTGCAGATTCCTTTCCTCTACCCTACCAATCTGCATTCTATATTAATTTTTTTAATGTGTGTAAGTTTAAGGAACTCAGAGGATTATTTAATTGTGAATTTGTACTTTTATTTAGAGGGCCATGTGAGTCAGACAATAATACCAAGAAAGAAATAATATCAAGAAAGTCTTTTATCTTTCTGGCAGTCCCACATAATATTGGGTAATAGAATATATACCACGTCACATCCTTCTCACAAGGATTTCAGACCCCTTGGAAACAACTGTAAAGGCTCCTGGTTATAGACCCCATAACCTAATGTAACTTCTGCCAACCCTATTCTCCACCACCCATTTAACAGAAATGGTTCTATATTGTGCTAGTGTCATCTGTTAATGAGGAGCAAAATATACTGTATTGCCCTCTTTATTTTCTGGAAATTACATGTCTAAAAGCAATGGCTTTTGTTGCTAACAAAAGACTGTTTCATCTTAACTCTGCGATAGTTTTGCACACAGGAAAAAAAGAATTATTGCAATGACAAAATTTAACAGCGCAGGCTATTAGCAGCTAAGTTTAGACCAAGTCTTTACCCTAGTTACTATGTTTAGACTTGAAAATGAAAATATTATTTCAAGATGGAATGGAAATGCTCACCATGTTTCTCACATGGGAAAGAAATAGTTGCTGAAAAGAGTTTGAATTGGTTATGAATACTATGCAATTATTCTATTGAAAACATTGGCTGGATGAGTATTTTTCTAAAGATAGAAATGAAATAGGCTGGAATTTCTTCAGTGAGGTTCTTCCTTCTACATGCAGACTCCAACTACCCCCAACACACACACAATCAGGTGGAAGAAATTTAATATTCTTAATTGATCAATAGCTAAAAAATATTTCACTGCTTGCTGCTTAGGAAAAGGAAACATGCTAAATTAGGAGGCTACACCCATGTTTATGACCTTGAAAGAGACATTTCTTTCTTTCTGATCCTGGTTCATTACCTATGAACTAAGGGATTTCACTGAACAAAGAAGTGCTCTTCTAGATCAAAATTTATTTAATAACAATCCCATGGAAATAGCACAGCCATCTCTGATATTTCTTTTTGTGATTCTGAAAGTGTCTCCTCCTTTGCTGAATGAGCCAAGGGTCTGTTCGGCAGAAAGCATGAACCAACAATTATTTGGGCTGTTTGCTTTTTGCCCAATACAATCCAGGGCACTTTGCGAATCATATATCTCCTTCTTTCTTCTCCAAAATGCTGTGAGATTGTATTAATTATCAGATGAAACTAAAGATTATATTTCCGAAACAGTAAACATGTTCTCTGCCAGGGCATTTGAACCTGGGGCAAGGTCACATTGATTTTGTGATTTTAAGAGTCCCTAAACAGAGCTGGGGTTATGGCGCAGTGGTAGCGTGCTCACCTAGCACACGTGAGGCACTGGGTTCGATCCTCAGCACCACATAAAAATAAAATAAAGATATTCTGTCCACCTACAACTAAAAAAATAAATATTTAAAAAAAGAGTCCCTAAACACACCCAAAACCTTGCCCCTTTTTCTGAAGTAAATTAAGCCATGAAAACATCATGTGGGAAATTCATTTCTTTTTGTTTTAGCTTTTCCAAATATTTTCTTTTGAAATAAAACATTTAAAAAGCTTTTTATTACAGTTATTAACACATATTAGTGATACTCATTGATAGGTTTCACTGTGACATTTCCATATATACATATATCATGCTTTGATGAAAAATTTAAATGCAGCATATACTTTAGAGTAGTCTGAGTTGGAATTCCAACTTTGTGATAATTCATTTAAATAATTGGATTCTTAATATCCTATATATAAAATGAAGAGAGCAATGCCACCTTATACTTCAGTAGGAATTTAATGAGCTCATGTGCATAAAGTATCTTCTTATATTTTTTCTTTCTGTATAGGGTATTAATTTCCTAACATTAATTCACTGCCAGTTCACTACATTTAAACACCGTTGTGAAGACAAATTTCCCATCCTTATGCACCTAAAATGTGAGTTATAGAGGAAGCAGTCATGCAAAGGACAGCACAGACATATCACAGGTCCTATGTGAGCCAGTGACACTCAACCAAGTCTATCCCTACTTCTTTGTCTCCTAGCCTTTCTCATCATTATATTTTAGATATGAGGTGTCCCCAAAAAGTTCATGTGTGACACAGTGCAGAAACAGGAAGGTGAAATGGATTATGCAATGTATTATTACTTAATACACTAGTGAATTAACTGGGTGGTAACCTAGGTTAAGTAGGGTACAGCTAGAGGAGATGGGTCACTGGAGGCATGCCTTTGAGGTTTATGTTTTTTCCCTAGTGAGTGGAATTCTTTCTGCTTCCTGGTGCCATGTCCCAAGCTCTTGTCCTCCACCATGCCCTTTGGCCTTGATGTTCTGCCTCACTTTGGGTCCAAACCTATGGGGGCAGTGTCTATGGACTGAGATCTCTAAAATCATGGATACCAAATAAATTCTCTCCTCTAATTTTTCTTTTCAAGTATATTAGTCATAGTGATGAAACTACTGACTAAAAAACTCAGTTATGCTGCTGTCTAGTCATGGATTCTGACCAAAGACCAAGAGCAGATGTGCCTTTATTACTTTGGTCTAGGGCATTTAGAAGTTGTGTAAGTTTTCCACATGTTCTCTTTCCCTGTCAAGGTAATCCTGGAAGCCAGTTATAAATATAGTGCCATGATAATATGCTAGAATCTCTTTTAGCTCAGGTCACTGAACAACTGACCTTGAGAAGTAAAGTTCCCCACAACTTTTTAAGCTGAGAAATAAGCTTAGTTATTATAGCAAGTCAATGAAATTAGGGCTCTTGTGCCATAACCTGCTCTATACTGACTAGGACCCCATTGGTACAATAGAAGTCTGCAGGCTAGAAAGAGGGCAGAGACAAGAGAGTTCTGCCTGGAGTGTCTAATTTCACTCAGAGTGTCTACAAAATGTTTACAATGGAGGATGCTCTTGAGGAAGTTTTGAAAATCAAACTGTTAAATTCACCAGGCAGCCCTGAGAATTTGCAAGCCAGGGATCATCATGATATGCAGAGGTAACAGCACAAAGAAAAATATGAAGTTATAAATTTTCATGACACAGGGAACTTCAAGTAATTATATCCAGAGTGTAGTTGTAGGCAGTGTGGTATCATGTTAGCAAAGCCCTGAGGAGAAATGCCATCTCACAGATGTGTGCTTATCCTTTTCTCTTGAGAATAAAGGGGAAAGAAGGAGAGGGGGGGAAAGGAAAAGAAAAGAAAAAAAACAAACACTGATAAAGCTGGAATCCCAATGAAGATATTCTTCATCTACTTTATAGCTTTTCCTTGGTTTGGCTCTGATTAAAAACAGGAAGAGTTAAATTTCATCATTGGTACTTATTTTTGTTGGTGCCCATGTAAACCTACAGTATCCATTTATTTCCACCCTGGTGGTTTTCAAGCTGAAGCTGCCAATTATCCAAAATGGCTTCCTAGTATGTCCATATTCCACCTGGGGCTCCCTTATCCCATAAAACTCATTTAATGTATGCGCTTAATTACATAGAGATAGATCAAGGGCCTCAGAGGTGAAAGGCTAACTAGGGCATTGAATCCTGAACCACTTAACAGCTGCCCCAACACTTGGAAGAACTGTATTTTAAAATAGTGTTTGAAATATATTTAAACTCAAATAAATAAAACATATTTTCCCGTAAATGATGCCAAGTCCTGCCAATTAAACTCAGATCTATTTAAAAAAAATCTTTAGCTCTCAACAAATGCTGGCTGCTTTTTCCCACTAAAAGCAATTCTGAGCATTCATGCTCTCACTTTTCCCCTGTATCATTATGCTGCATTCCTCTTGTTAATATTTAAAGCTTCTGAAACTGTTTTTCCCATATGCTTTTGGACTAGAATGCAAAACTTAAGTTTTTTTGTTTTTATGAAGCCTTGTAAAAAATAATTCCGTGTGCTGCTTATTAAAAGAAGATATTACTAATACCAAGAAACATGAAATATTTACTATATAAGAGGAAAGAAAAAAGAAATATTGGTGGAAAAGCATCTATCTTTATGATACTGTACTGTTTACCAATAAACTTGATAATAATAATGATACAGTAACAATCATAATTTTTGAATGTGAAATTCCAAGTACTTTTCAAATCATCTAGCGTATAATCTTGTAGATTCACAACTACCATGCAAATATTTTTCACATTAGGAGATTGAGTGTCAGTGATTGAAGAAATTTGCCTGGGATTTCAAGGTTTTAAGTATCTAAGCTATAGTTTGTATTTATATCTAAAATCAATTTAAATCACTATGCTATCTCTGCCTTTAAATTCTCTAGTTGGTTTACTTAGCCAGATATTACATTTGAAACCACAAACATATATTTTAATATCTGTTGCCATCTCAATGAAAAGATGACTATTATTTTAATCAGGCATCTCAGTTTATGGGATAAAGTTATAAAGTAATAAAATTAGAGGAAATGTCTCTTCTGACTCCAGGGACAGATAGATTAATGCAGGAGATTTTAAAGACAATGAGATTTTAAGCACTAAGAATATATGGTTTCTCTGACCTGATAGAGTAGAGATTCCAGCTGGAATTTAAGGAGCTGGGTTCCAGAAATGGCTCAGCATTTTTGGTACACTTCTGGGATTCAGAAATGGTCCAGCATCTTTGGTACACCGCTAGGAAAGTCTGGCCTAAAGTTAATTTTTATGAGCGCATCCTACAGATCGATGGACAAAAATGGAGACAGAGTTAGAGGAAAGAAATTTAACATGCTTCTTCTTAGATCTCCAAGTATAGCTAACTCCCTGGACCCACTGCTCAGTGCTATTGAAGAGGAGGGGTTCTATATGAAACACAAGTCTTGTTACACTTAAAATAAATCCTTCCCTCTTTAACCAACTCTCCACAACTTTGATGAAGGAACTTAGCCCTCTCACCACTCAGTTTATAATGCTTTACTCTTGCAATGATGACATCAAATCTTCTACATCGGGTTGCACCATTCTTCCTCTGATTTATATATTTTACCCACTCTAGATTTTTCGGGTCCTGAGAAGTTCTACAGTCTTTGGACTAATCCATCTGCCGTGATGAGCCATAACTCATTCCCACTCTACCCATCCCCACTTCATCCAATTACTTCTTATTCATCCTTGGAATCTCATAGTGCCTCTTCTTTTACTTGAAAATCCTTTTTATAATTGTAGCTTTACACTTAGATGAGTCACTGGAATTTATTTAAGGAAGATCTAGCTCTTTTACTAAGGTGAGTATTTTTTCTCACTATTTTATACCCAGCACCAAGTTCCATGTTGAAATGAATCAACATGCCTTGAATATTTGCTCCAAGAATAAATGGACTTTGGAACCCAGATCATGCTGCTTTAGTTCTGCCTGGTAGGCTAAAACATAAGAAAATGAGAACCATTCCTCTCTCTTTCAAAAGAGAAAATCACACAGCCCATTGATCTTTTTTCGTGTGTACACCACCAGAGCATGAGAATGGCAAGAGTGGGCAATGCCCTACAGTACCACACTGAACTCTGCAGAAGCCACAGGGGTTCTTGGCAGTATCTGGCAAACATAGAGACACATAGTTTGGGGAACCTAGGCAGGAGACAAGTGGAATGTCAGTAGTACCATGAGGTAACTAATCAAGATGATTCCTGAGATATTTTCCTGAACGTATTTGAGATAACCTGAGAATTCTCCAAACGTGACTCTTTAAGATTTTTAATGGATTTCCTGAGCTGGTAGAGTGAGAGGCATCCATTTGAAATTTCAAGAAGTGTATGTCAGTTCCCAATTAATCAGGACCAAGGACATGGTCCTGTTAGGGAAAGAAAGTCAATTATTTTTGACTCATGGCCAGAGATTAGAGAGTAGGTACAACTCTGCTTATGCACCACATTTATTTAGGAAAACTAGAGGGTAATGTGGCTTTATCTCATTTCATTATTTTTAATTATTATTTTGTATTTATATTAGTAATTTTAGAATTTATGGAGCCTCAATATCTAAAATAATATATAGTTTCAGTGTGCTTATATCCATAATCCTAAACTTTTCCATGTTTTTATTACCTGAGAGACATCTCAGCACATCAATTTCATGACATTCCAAATATTTAAGGCATTAATCATATTACCATAATTTGCTTCCTAAGGTACTATGTTAATGTTTCTTCCCCAACTTTTTTCTAAACACTGACAGCTGTCTTTTGGCCAAAGTTTGCTCCCAAATGGGCCAGAATGTGATATGGGATCACCCAGATTTTCTTTGCTCAGCTAATGTAAAGGTAAATTGTGTCTTATCACTGCTTTCAGGTCCCAAGGTTTCCATTTCTCTTCTTTGTCCCCAAATTATTACTAATTCTTATTTTTCATCTTCTAAAAGTACTTTTATGGGCCCTTCATCTTGTGCTCATCTTTCCCCTCATGTCTTTAATCCTAACAACATCTGCTGGTCCTGAAAATCTTGCTGGCTAATAATACCCAGGCTATTAATATAATGCCAAGAGTCAGATACTTGATGACTCATGGCTAATCAACTTACTTTCATCTCTTTTTCCTTCAATTGGAAAATGACTAATTAAAGAGCACATTACAGTACCAGTGAATGCTGCATACAGGGACAGCCTTTTGTCACCGGTGATCAAATTTCTTTGTAATGAAATCCCCAACCATATTTTCCTTGAGCTTACTCTCTACCACCTCAGTATTTGCCAAGAACTCTTGTGTTTTCTTCTCATTTTTCTGAGTTACCTATCTCATACCTATGCAGCCTCTCTCAAGTCTGTATTTTCAGTGGAACTCTCCCCATGAAAGCTCTCCCCATGAAAGCTACCAGGCACCTCCACCCAGATGTACCACAAACAATTCAGGTCCAAAACATCAAAGTTGAATCCAATGTTACCTCCATTATATGCAGCTCCTTTTCCTCATTACTTATTTCGGTGTGCATCACTAATCTCTGTTCAATCCTCTGAGATGCATCATTCCTCTATCCTTAATATTGAATCTATTGATTTTTTACCTCATGCCATTTTAACATCTGTATATTTTTGCTCCATTTCTGTCCTGCCACTTCCTAACTTCAGGCTTTTGTCATTCTCCTCCTAAATTTTTATAGGATACTCAAAATATTTCTCCCCACATTATATTTGAACATACCTTGATCAATGCATTCTTCTCAATGATATTGAAAAAATCGGACTGAACACTAAAACATAATTATATCTTCAGGATTGAATAGAATATTTCTACCCCCCTAAAATGAATAGATGTATACCAGATGAACAGAATTGTGTGTGCCAATTTATCTGCTTAAAATTCTTTAATAGCCCCATGACACTATCAAGAAAAAATAAAAACACGAATAGCATCATACCGTTCCAAATCTGACCTTTGCCTATACCCCTACTTTACACTTCCCCAGATCCTCTATTCAAGAAGTGTCCCCACCATTCTGAACAACTTTCATCTTTCTGAATGTATTATGCTGGCTCATTCTTCCCAGATTGGCACACACAATTCTGTTCATCTGGTATACATCTATTCATTTTAGGGGGGTAGGAATGTTCTATTCAATTCTGAAGATATACCTCAGATATTGTATCCTCTAGGAAGATTTCTTGGTTACCTCATACTTTCATCAGACAGTCGTATGCCTGTCTGCTTCTACCATAGCACCTAGCATAATTTATAATATTTTGTCATATTCATTACAATTGTCTGTGTTTGTGACTGATTTTTCTATGGTAGAATATTATCTTTGAAATACTACGACTTAAACAGTCTTTTAAATAGAGTCCTCATCAGTGATATTGATAAAAAAAATATATTAGTTCCTTCACTCTACTTTATAAATTATCTACCATCAGTTACTTATTAAACAGGAATTGCTTCTAGTTTAGCAGCTGAGTCACTTCCTGCTTCTCTCAGTCCCCAGTGTTCTACTCATGCTGCGGAGATAAAGGTGCATTTTGGTGGCGCATAATGGCTTTCTGACTACACAAACGTGTATCTTTCCCCACCCAGAGAAAAATATAAACTCTGGATCTGCTTTATCATATAACTGCTTCTGTTTGTTACCTCGTATCCACGACTCTCAGAGGCTACTACTATGGACAGGTGCTGCTCCCCCCAGGAAGAAGTCTTTTCCATTTGTGTCTTTTACTATGAGCTGCCTTAAAATTTGGAAAAGTACTGTTCAAATTTTTAAAAATCTAAATGAATGAAAGAATTAATTAATTAATATAAATGCTTAATCAGTAATAAGCAAAATGAATGTAGGATTTTATCCTGATTTGACATAATGTAGTTTTAAAATAATTCTCCTCAATAATCCAATGCAAATTAATAGCATATAGAAAGAATTTTATGCATTTTAATAGGAGAGGAAACACAGGGCCTTAGGTAACCCTTAAATGATGCTATGTGAAAACATTTTTTTTTAATGTTGTAATAAAACTCAACCTGTTTAGGGATCATTTTGGTTCAGGTTAGTTTCATCCATGTGATTAAATCAGATTTTATCCTCTTTTTAGAATACCTGCATTTAAAGCCAAGAACATCAGACTTAGTTTGTCTAGTATTTTATTAGTTTAAGAGGATTTTTCCCCTTAGTGATAATGTGATCCAATAAGATCCTATGGTAAATATTTAAAGTTATACAGACTTTTACTTGTTCTAGAGAACAATATATTTGCAAATGCCAATGACATGTACTTCCTCTGATCCTAAAAACAATTCTCATTGCAAAGAGAAAAATCTAAAAATGATATTCTTTTATTATCCAGAAGATTTGCTCACCAAAAAAATCATTAAGAAAATGCAAAACAAAATATTCATGACTTTAGAAATGGAATCACAATAACTTCTTTTTCTTCTTCTTCTCTTCCTCCTCCTTCTTCTTTTGTACTGAGGCTTGAACCCAGGGACTCTATATCTGAGCTAAGTCCCCAGTCATTTTAATTTTCTTTATTTATTTTGAGACAGGGTTGAAATTACTTAGGGCATCACTAAGTAGCTGAAGCAAGCCTTGAACTTGCAATCCTCCTGCTTCAGCCTCTTAAGTCACTGGGATTACACTGAGCCCAGTAATAACTTATTTTTTCAAGACATGTTTCCTTGTATAATCTATAAAGGAATAAGTCTTCTATGTATATCAACAGTAATTAATAACCTATTGATTTTCCCAACCACTTAATGTTTCTAGTGACCTTATAGCCAATTAGGTCAAAATTCCTTCCAAAAAACATAACTCACCATAGATTCTTTTAAGGGAAAAGACCAAATTACATTGTCATATTTTTTGCATATATGAATATGTAAAAACGAATCCCACTATTACTTATAATTACAATGCACCAATAAAATTAACTTCAAAAATTAAAAAATAAAGGGAAATAAAAGTAGGTGGAAATTTTAAAAGGTGGTAGTTTATAGTACTGAGAGTTTTGACACTGGTGTCATGAAAACTGGATTTGAATCAGGGTTCTGTTACTGGTTATAAAGCAATAAACTGGCAAGTTACTTAAATATCTTGAATTTATTCTAGGGAGTAAAGATAATTACACATGTAAAATCTTTAAAATATGTTTCATATTTAACAATTACTTGATGCTGTATGTATAATGGACATAGAACAGTGCCTGTTATGTACTAAATGCTCACTAGTTAATGCATAACAGAATTTAAGAAGAGAATTCTTCTAGATATTATTTATGCTGGAATGCTATTCCTCTATTATTCTTTCTACTATGGTAAAATTTATTTTGAAATTACCCCAATTGCTCAGTTAAATAGCCAAGAGCATAATCTATGTATCAAATGAAAAAAAAAAAAAAAACACTCTTTTTCAAATAAGCCTGGAGCATACAAAATTACTACAAATGTGCAATTCCAAAGTCATTCTTTGTCCCTCTCCCCCATGGAATTTAGGTTGGAGGGAGATATTAATTCTGATTTATATTATATTTGCTCAAAGAATGATAGCCTCATATCTCACTTTTTAGGTCAGACATTAAGGGGAATAGCTCTTATAAATCTGAATTAAAAAGTAAAGTTTACAAAGCCTCCAGTGATTTCAGGAGAAACCAGAAAGCGTAACTTCATTCAGATGAAAACGAAGCTCCTTAATCCCACTGCTTCAGAAAATGTTCTTTCAAAGTACAAAGGAAATGTAGGGAGAAATAAATATGAAGGAGGAAAAGAAGGGAGAGAAATATTCATAATGGCATCTTCTCTATGTCCAGAAGATAATTTTATCACTTTTGTAAAACATCAAAGTCTAGAGTTATCACACAGAAAAATATCTTGGTTTAGAACTGCCCTCTACTTTAAACATTATAACACTTCTCAGATAGATGAAATGTCATCACCAGATGCTACTAATGGAAATGCATTTCACACTATATTCTACTTAAAATGATATTGCAATACATTCACTTAGGTTGAATATTTGAAGAGGTGGGAAATCTACTTTAGACTATAAGGGAAAAATGACATAGTAAAGAAAAGGGGAAGTTCACTGGATTGGACAAGGTAGAGTGGGGAAAGTGATGTGCGATGGGGATGGGAAAGACAGTAGAATGAACTAGACATAACCTTCTATGTTCGTATATATACAACCAATGAAACTCCACATTATGTATAACCACAAAAATGGGAAGTTATACTCTGTATATATGATATGTTAAAATACATTCTACTGTCATGAAGAACTAAAAAGAACAAAATAAAAAACTTTAAAATCAACCTTTAACAATCTTTAAATATTTTTTTAAGTTACTCTTGGTGATTTGACATCTCCTAGTTATACTCCTACCTTAGGGTGCAAAATTCAGGTAGGTAAATAGATGAAGTTGTTAGTTATCTAATTGATGTGATAAGAGATCACCTAAAAGATTCCTCAGTCCTCTGAAAACTTTGATATTCCTTGCCTCAGTGTGTAAAATTCCACCACTTGGATATTGCTATTTTAACTAGATTTTATATATATATATATTTTAGATTATATGTCCTCAAATTCTACATATTATAGCTCTAATGCCTTGCCTCCTAAAACTGTGGCAGACATGTGATATTTCTCATCATCATTAATAAATGCTTGTTATCCTTGGGTCTGTAGTTTTATTGCAGGTTTTAACTGATAGCTTCATATTTATTTAGTTTTAATTTAAAATTATACATGTTGAATGTACAAATTATATTTTAACAGATCATCTACATGCACACCACTGAGAATATGTTATACATTAGCATTTTACCATATATGTTATCTTTCTCCCCCCCCCACCCCTTTTAAAAAGTATAGTTAAGCTACTGGATCACCCTTCCATATTCCCTGTCTTCTTCCCTTCCTCCCCAATAATATTCTACAGCTGGTTCATTCACTTGCTCACTTAACAGATACAGAATGAATATCTATTATGTGTTAGATATTATTCCATGTATTTGGAATTCATTTCTGAACTAAAGAGACCAAGATGGCTGCCTTTCCACAGCTTAAATTTTAGAAGGGTGAGATAGATTATAATCTACAAACACAATTAATAAGTACATTTTATATTATGTGAGAGAGTGACAAATACTGTGGAAAAATGAATCCATGAAGCAGAAAAGGAAGATTGGGAGCTTAAAAGTGGTACAATTATAAATTGAATAGTGACTGGGGAAAAAAAATGAAAGGGGAGAAAATAAAGATGTGAACTTAATATTTTGAGGATATTTTGAGGAAGTATTTTCCAGGTAGAGGGCATAAAAGACACTCTCACCAAAGTTTACCTTACATGTTTTGTAAGCACGGAGGGCTGCCGTGGAGAGGACAAAGGAAGTCAGAGATATGAGTTGAATCATATAGAGCCTGTGAATTCACTGACAGAACTTACCCCTAGAGAAACAGGAAGTCACTGGAGGGTTTTGAGCATAGATGGCTTCTTATCTAACTTGTGTTTTAAAAGAAACATTCTGATGTTTAGACTGAAATGTAGTGTAGCAAGGGGGAAGCAGGGAGACCATGTAGGAAGTAATTGAAATAATGAAGAGGTGATAGTAGTTTTTGCCAGTAAGGGTACTATCAAGTTGTTGGGTAATGTGCATATTTAAGAAGCATAGCTAAGAGGATTTCTCTTTAGAAAGAATATTAGATGTAAGGAATAAAAGAAGAAAGGATGACACCCAAGATTCAGGCCTAAGTAAATGGAAATTGACATGCTCATGAGTTTTTCTAGTTTGACTAAAAAAAAGTTATCAAAATTAATAACTTTTGATGTTTTCAAAGGTTTTAAATATTGTTATAAGTGGGATTATACTGGCTTGTTTCACTCGTATTTTTTAAAATGTGGCCACATTGTTATATGTAGATATTCATTAATATAGCTCTTCCATAGTATTTCACCATATGGCTAAGTGACATTTTTTCTGTCATTCTCCTAGAAAGTGGCACTCGGGTTGTCTCTACATTTTTACTGTTGAAAACACTGTGACATAAAATCTCTTGTAAGAATCTTCTCATGCATATATATAATAATATGCCACATAAGACAGCAAGAACTGGGACTGTTGTGTATACATATATTTAGCTTCTTTGGCTAATTGCAAATTAATTTCCAAATTGAATATACCAATGTGTATACACAAGAAATAGGAGTTCTCATTTTCCAACACCCTAGTCAAAATTTTGTGTTTTTAGGGTTTTTTTTTTTGCCAATATTATTAACAAGAAATATCTTGTTTTAATAAGCAAGGAACAGACAGAAAAAAATGCAATTAAAAATGGGCAATAGATATAGATAGATCTTTGTCAACAGAAGATAGATTAACAGCCAATGGAAGATGGAAAAATGCTCAACATCACTAATCATCAGGGAAATGTAAATCAAAACCACAATGAGATATCATCTCACTCCAGTAGGAAAGTCTATTGTCAAAAGGCAAAAGAAAACAAGAGTTGTTGAGGATATGGAGAAAAGAAAACCTTTTCAAATAGCTGGTAGGAACAGTTATGGGAAAAGGTATGGACTAGCTTCAAAAAAATTAAAAATAAATATACCATATGATCCAACAATTCCATACTGGGTATATATCCACAGGAAATGAGATCAGTATGTCAAAGACACATCTGCACTCCCATGTTTACTACAGCACTATTCACAATAGCCAAGACACAAAAGCAAGTTGAGTATCCATCAATCGATGATTGGACAAAGAAAATACAGTACATATACACAATGGAATGTTGTAAAAAAGGATAAAGTCCTGTCATCTGCCACAATATGAATGGAACTGGAGATCATTATGTAAAGTGAAATAAGCCAGGCACAGAAAGACAAGTGCCATATCCTATGATCTCACTCACATGTGGAATCTAAGAAAATTGATCTCATAGAAGTTAAGAGTAAAATGGTGGTAACTAGAGACCAGGGAGATTTGGGCAGACACAGGAATGGAGAAGGACTGATCAAAGTGTAATAACTTACAGAAAGATAGCAGTAATAAATTCTGGTGTGAAATTGAACAGTAGGGTGACTAGAGATAATGATAATTAACACACTGTATATTTCATACATCTAAAAGAAAGGATTTTGAATATTTTCAGCATAAGGAAATGATAAATCTTTGAGGAAATAGTTTCTCCTTGACTTAAATATTATATATTGCATATACATGTATGGAAACATTACATGGTACCTGCAAATATACAATTTTTAAGCACTCATGGACAGTGAAAAAAACATTTAAAAGAGCAAGTCACTGATTTTTGGGGAGAGGTATTAATATGTTTATGCCCTTTTAGGTCATCATCTCTGTAAATTGTAGATTTCCATATTTTGCCATTCTTTCTATTGCATTAGTTAATATTTTAAAATATTCATTTCTGGGAGCTCTTCTACATCTATAAAATAAGTTATCAATCATACAAATTACAAATATCTCCTAATAGTCTAAGGATTTCGTGTTGTTTAGTCTTTCTGTTCTTTATATATGTTTTTCATTTTAATATAATTAAATTTAGCACTCATTATATTTTGTATGTTTATATGTATATTTACATTAATGAATCCTTTTATAAACTAATGCCAAAAGTAATTATCATATTATTCTCTTAACCTTTACATTTCAGATTTAGATCCTAAATCTCCACTCTAAATTTTTATGTATATTATGATGTAGATATCTAATTTTATACTTTATAAGACAAAAAGCAAATTGAACCAACACATATTTATTAAAAGATTACTTTGTCATCGATACTGATTGCCTGCTTTGTCACTTATGAAGTTCTCACAGTGAACAAATGTAATCATATGTATTTAGTCTTTTGTTTTTGCTTCCATTACTCAATTGTATGTTCTTAAAATCTCTCTGTATTGCTGACCTATGTAATTGTTTTTTGCCTCAGTCTATGGTATTGTAATGTGTAGCTATTCCATGAGGTGTTTATCCATTTTATTTTAATGGACTCTAGAGTTGTTTTAAGTTTTGTTTATTATATATAATACTGTGAAAATCTGTTGTGCTGCATGTGCATGTATATTTACCCAAGAGTAGAGGTGCTAGGTTATAAGGTGCATACATGTCCAACTTGATTGGGTATACTGACAGTTTTCCAAGTGGTAATATAATTACATGCCCTGCAGCAATGTATCAGAGGTTGAGATGTTCCACATCCAAACTGATTTTTAGTATACTTAGATGTAATTTATTTATGTACTTATTTTGCAGTGCTTAGAATTAAATGCAGGGCCTCATGTGTGATAAGAAGTGTTTTACCACTTAGCTACATCCCCAGCCCTATAGTATAGTTAGATTTATTTTTAAAACACTGTTGTAAGAAGTTTTAAAAGATCTAAATATGTGGGAGAACTCCATATTCATGTATCAGACAATATTGTTAATCTAATAATATTCCCAAAATTGATCTATACAATCAATTTAACTCCCAACTGGATTCCAAATGGCTTCTTTGCAAAAATCGACAAGTTGATCTGAAAATTTATATGACAACTCAAAGGACCAAGAATAGGCAAAATCATCTTGAAAAGGGAGTACAAAGTTGGTGCGTCATTTATTCTTATTTTAATACTCAGAAAAAGTAAAAATAATCACAATAATGTGGTACTGACATAATAATGGACATGTAGAGCAACAGAATAGAATTTAAGTACAGAAATTGGTCCATATATCTATAGTTAATTGACTTTCTAAAAAAAGTGTCAAGACCATTCAGTGGAGAAAAATAATATTTTTAACAATTCATACAGGAAAAATGGAGTAGCCACACTACAAAAAAATCAAGTTGGTGACTCACTTTACACAATACATACAGATTAACTCAATGTGGGTCAAAGACATAAATGTAGGAATCAAAACTTTAAAACTTTTAGAAGAAATCACAGGAGTAAATACTGTTGACATTGCATAGGGGAATGGATACTTCAGTATGACATCAAGAGCACTAGCAACAAGGAAAATATAATTAAATTGACTTCATCAAAATTTTTTAAATTATGCTTTAAAAGAGACTTATAAGAAAGTATAACAAGCTACAGAAAGAACATATTTGTAAATCATATGTCAATAAGAGACATCTAGAATATATAAAGAACTCTTAAAATTTAATAAAAATTTAAATTAGCTCAATTAAAAACTGAACAAAAGATCGAAATAAATATTTGTTCAAAGAAGACATATAGATAGATAATATACATATGAAAAGATGCTCAACATCAGTAGTCATCAGGAAAATGCAAATCAAACCTATAATAATAAACCTCTTTTCCCCCAACTAGGGTAGCTATAATAAAAACAAAAGTGGGAGAATAATGAGTGTTGGCAAAGACATGGAGAAGTTGAATGTTGGAATGTAAAATGGTTCAGCCATTTTGGGAAACAGTCTGGTACTTCCTCACAAAGTTAAACATAGAGTTAGCATTTGACCCTGCAATCACATTTAAATTTCATCTCAAAAAATAAAAACATATGTCCACACAAAGACTTGCATATGAATGTTCACAGCAGCATTAATTCAGAATAGAGAAAAAGGTAAGGACAACCCAAATGTCCACCAGTTAAAAAACAGTAAACAAAGGTTTTAAGCCCATTTACTAGAACTTCAATGCAGCCAAAGAAGGAATGGCATGCTGATGAATGCTGTTGCCAGGAGGAACCTTGGAAACTTTATGCCAAATGAAAGAAAACTATCATGAAATACCATGTGTTATAATTTTATTTACATGTAATTTCCAAACAAGGTGATAGTGACTGCTTTTGACTGGAGGGTGGAATGGGGAGTTGGAGAAGTAGTGACAGCTACAGGAGTTGTCATGTCTTTTAGAGGTGATGAAACCACTTACGCTGATTGTAGTTAGTTACACATCTATTCTGTCCTTTCCTGTATACTATCACTTCTATTTTAAAATTTTTAAATCTCTTTTCTTTCCTTCAAGTAATTGCATTGATATATTACTCTAATTCATTTATTTTCTTCTCAGATGTACCTAATCAACTTAATGAGTTTAGTTTTCAAATGTGATGGCTATGTTTTATTCCTACAAGTTCTATCTTCTGCTTTCTCAAAGTAGTTTTCCATGTAATATTTTTATCTAATTTTCATTTTTTTAAACTCAATATTTTTATATTCTTTTCATAGTGTTGTTGTATCTAAATTTTATGGAGAAACAATATTCCATTTTGTTTTGACTTGCAAGTTTCATTCATGTTAACTGCTTATCATTTTTTAATGTTCTCATTAGTGCATTATAGTTATACATAATATTGGGTTTGTTTCAACATATTCCTACATGCATGGTATATTATCTGTTCCACATGGAAGTTCTTTTTTAGGAATGGATGTTTTTATGTGTGAGTCCTAATGGTTAATATTGTGGAATTATCTGTGCAGTATGTTTTGTCGCCAGGTTTACCTTTATCTTCATTTTTTAGGCAAAAAGTTTCAAAAAATTTAGGTAGTATGATTTGAAATATTCAAAGATGTGTGAATACAGATTCTGACTTTCAATGTCTCAGGTGACCCTTTCCTCCAGCTTGTAATTAAGAACCCAAGCTTAGACGTAGTCATTCTCTTGTCTATTTCCCTGGCTGTGAAAGATTACTTTTAGTCTAATCTTTGCTAAGAAAACATCTTATTAAAGGGACTTTGCTCTAATTACCTACTTCATTTAGAGCTGTCTCCACTTGCTATTATAATTCTTGGAATGAGATATCCAAGCCCTTGATAACCAGATAACTATCCTACCTCTGAGCCAAAACAGAGGCTGTCTCCTCAGGCTGCCAACCATCTGGTTAAAAAGTATGAAAAAGAAATCATTCAAACCACTTTACACCCACAGAAATGGTTTTCATGACCCAAACAATTGATTTTTCTCATTTCATTGAGCAGATGTTGATTGAATTAACAAGAATATGTGGCTCTTTGAAAGTCTAGTCAAGTCAGTCAGAAGATATCAATCAATACAACTGGAATCCCTTTCTCTCCATATTTGAAAGTATTTAGAGAAATTTCCAAGTCTCCACTCCTCCTCCTGAGATATTAAATCATAAAGATAGTTGCCTAACCAAACTATGTATATGCTAATCATCTTACTAGCACTTAACTATGATTCTTGTTTTTAAGATCAATTAATCAAACCTGATATTTTTCCTGTGAAAAATCAAGTTTTGCTACCCCTTTCCATTGTACTATGATGTTCTTTTTCTTTGAGGGCTAAAAAGAAATAAACATTACAATTCATTTTTTTTCATTGACTTTCTATTAGTTCAACTTTCTAAGATTTCTTGTGGAGAGTACCAATATGAACAAAATGGCCACACAAGGAAAATTCAGATCAATATCTAGTGAAAGGGTGGGAATCAAAGAAACTTTGATTAAATTTGTAATTTGTAAACTACTGACAAAACGAGAAAGTGCAGTATTCCCCTCTTATCATCGGGGAATATTATCTAAGACATCAGTGAATGCCTGAAACCACAGTTGGTTTCAAATCCTATATATACTATGTTTTTTCCTATAAATCCATAGCTATGATAAAGTTTAATTTAAAATTTAAGCAGAGTTAAAGGAACAAAAAAATAAAGTAGAACAATTATGACAATATACTTCAATAAAGTTATGTGAATGTGTCTTTCTAAAAATTTTACTATGCTATACCCTTATAATGACATGACATTATATAATGCCTATGTGATGAGATGAAGTGAGGTGAATTATGTAGATACTGTGATGTAGGGTTTGGTGGCCATGGGAGGACTACTTGAATTTGAACACAAGTACTGCAATATCATAGCAGTTGATCTAAGAACCTAGGAATTACTAAATAGCTAAGGAGTGGGTAGTGTATATCAAAGAATGATTCTTGTCCAAGGCAGATGGAGTGGGACAACAAGAGATTTTATTACAATACTCAGAATGATAAGAAATTTAAAACTTATGAATTGTTTATTTCTGGAATTTTCCATATAATTTCAACTGTGGTTGATCACAGGGGACTGACATTGCAGAAAGTGAAACTGTGGATAAGAGGGAACTCATTCACAGCAACTTAATCCTGTGAGTTATTCTGTTTTACTTAGCTCTGCTTAGTATTTTAAAAGAGTAGAAGTGATAGGAGGAGGAAAATAAGGAAGATGTGGGAAGATGGAGCAAACAGGAGGACAGTATTCATTGAATATGTACATATTACACTCTTAGTTATTTTCTGGTTTACATGTATTATCCTATTTAACATTCATAGCTCAATGAGATATAATTAAGTATACCTGCATTTTAATGAGAAAAGACTAGTGTCATATGATAGAATGTGAGGATAAAGATCGCAGACTCTGAAATGAGACTGCCTGAGTTTAAATTTCTGGCTCTACTATTTACTTACTTTGTGATGTCTAATAAATGACTTAAGCTCTTGGTGACTTAATTATGTTATATACTAAGCAGGGATAATGATGCTTTTAATATAATAGCATCATGGTGAGGATTAAAGAATTTTTTATCTAAAGTATTTGGAATAGCAACTGACTTACAGTTAGATCTCAATTCAAGATAGCTCTTAGGCATGAAAATTTTTAAAATGTGTCCATAGAATGAGTTAATAAGTGGCTCAACTCAGACTTGAACATTCATTTAACTACTTCCAAAAGCATATTCCATTAATACTATCCCATTGTAATCCAAGTAACACTTAACTCTAAATTTTTAATGAATGTTTATTGGATTTAAATGAAAAGAAGGCATATTGTCCAGTTAAAATTAAGGAAACAGTATAATGTGGACTCAAAATTAATAGAAATCAGTTGACTAGATTTAAGATATCAGATGTTAATTCATTAAAGTACAAAAATTGGGTATTATTAAAGGAAAATATTACTTTAAGAAGGTAAAAATCAGACATGTATGTTTCATTGACTTTTTTTTTTTTTTGGTACTGGGGATTGAATTCAGGGGCTCTCGACCACTGAGCCACATCCCCAGCCCTATTTTGTGTTTTATGTAGAGACAAGGTCTCACTGAGTTGCTTAGCACCTCGCCATTGCTGAGGCTGGCTTTGAACTCGCGATTCTCCTGTCTCAGCCTCCCTAAATGCTGGGATTACAGGCTTGCGCCACTGTGCCCAGCTTCATTGACTCTTTTTTTTTTTTTATTTTTTATTTTTTATTTTTTTTTATTTAAATGCATTTCAAGTCATTGTTGACTCTTAATGAGAAAAAAAATCCATAACCAACAATTACATTTTAAAAAATTACCCCCAAAGTGCTAGTGTTAGGAGATAATGCCTTTTGAGATGATTATCCCAATCTGCCCTCAGAATTGGAACTATTGTACATAGGAAAGAGACCTTAGGGGCCCACTTTTTTCTTCTACCTTATAGATGTGTTGACCATTTATGAGTCAAAAGGGGCTATTATGGTTTAGATGTGGTATCTCCCAAAAGTTCACGTGTGAGATAATACAAGAAGGCTCAAAGGAGAAATGATTGGGTTATAAATCTCTCCTTAACCATTTATCATTTCTTTGGATAGCAAACTTTCCAATTCCTCTTTTCTAGTTCTTCATAAAATGTATAATAAATAGTTGTGAACCATAGTCATCCTACTATACTATAAACCTTAGAACTTATTACTCCCCTGTAACTGTATTCTGGTACCATTATCTAGCCTCCATCTATCTTCCCTGAGCCCACGCTTCCAAACCTACAATGACCACTTTCTGCTTTCTACTTCTATGAAATCAACATTTTATTTTCCACATATAAGAGAGAACATGTAATATTTCAGGCAACACATCAACAACATGTCATTTGATGGAAAATAGATTTCTATGATACACTGAGATTTCAAAAAAGTATTTTAAAACAGCAGGAGAGCTACATTACTAGTGCAAACACATGTCTCTAAAAATACTTCCAGAGGGTAAAGAGGCAAGATGAACTACAGCTCAAACTCACAGACAAGCAGGCCGACACCCACACAAAAACAAGGACAATCATAAAGCATGATTAAAGAGTTCTTATGAAGATCAGAATCAAGATGACCCATAAGAGAGGTACTAAACAACTTACTGATTATCTGGCTTTCACTTTTTGCTAGCCACAACTATAGTCTTTGCCATTGTAGAGAGTCAAATAAGAACACTAAAAGATAATTGTTGCCCCCACTATGCAAGAAGATAGAAGAAAACAAATGAGTTTGAGTGACTTGGCTCAAATAACCTGTGCCACAGAGTGATAAATGTGGAAATGAATCATTTCAAAGCCACAATTGTGGATCTATGAGAACAAAAAGATTAGACTTAGAAAAACCTTGCCCTAGTGTTTAATAACAGTGAACATTAAAAACAACAACAACGACCCCTGGCTAAACACTGAAGCATGTCATCAAAAGAATGTGCAGATGTCAATATGGGTTTTGTGAAAAATATAAGCATAATCCACATTATGCTTATATTTTAATATAAGTTATTTAATAAATCTATGCTTCACCCTAGAGCTGAATAATGTAGGAGGTATAGCAGAAAGGTCCAGTGAATACCAGCTTCTATATTCCAGAAGACTAGGTCTCAAAGCATGTGAAGTTGCTACATACTCTCCTTGTCAAGGAAAAAAAGAAATACTGATTCTATCAGTCATTAAAGTGTTTTAAAAATCACTTTAGTCTGATTCTTTGTAACTTAAAATTAAAATAAAAATAAGAACTACAAATACAATTGAAAGAGGCATGGAACTATATGCAGATGTGGTAATGAATTATGTTTAACTTTTATATTCAAATGTTGTCAGTTCAAAGGAGCCTAAAAGAAAAGCATCATTCTTAGTCTTTATTGCTATTTAAACATGTGTGTTTGAATTTGCCACATTCATTGCATGGATTATTATATTATGGTAAATGTATTACATGTACTTATTAGCTAGATGTGTATCTGTTAGAAGAGAATGGCCTATATACTCTGCAACTATGAAATTAAGATTCGCTGAAGGCAAATTAATTAATCACATTATCATGTATCATCCAGACAAGCAAGAGTAAGACTGCAATGGAACGAAAGATGAAATTTAGTTATGAATTTATAATTTAAAAAAAAATCTAATACCTGCTGTATAACATTTGGATTTCAAATGTGACTCAGCATCACTTTATTCCTTTCATTAGAAAGTATAGTTAATAAAGTTTTATTAAGTAACCAGAACCAGTTTTGAAGAAAATATATTGCTGCTGGCAGTTTGGTTGTCTTTACATCTAAAATAGGTTACCACAACGAACATAATCATTCTGCCCTTCATAAATCTAGTAAATTGGCAGATCCTATATCATTTTTTCATCCTTTCTTTAGTGATTTTTCAAAGAGCTTTCCTTTCATCCACTAATGGAGGTGCCTAGATTGTTTCAACCAACGAATGAAGATATTTTCCCAGTAAAATAATCAGTGCATAAATACTTCATGAAGTCTTCATGTTTTTCTTCATCATTAAAGCCACTGATAGATCAATACCAGAAAGAGACATTGCTCACTCCTTGGTTCTATAAGATCATATGTAATGTGCACTTTCTTACCTTACAGTGAAGTGATATGAATCTCTATAAAGAATCTAAGGCACATAACATCAACAAGAATATATCAAAGTTTAGCTTGAAGTCTAAGGATAAACTAGTTAATTCAATCTCTGAGAGAAAATTTAATATAAGATGCTCATAGTTTATCAGAGAAAATAAATGAAAAAACTAAAGGCAGAGAGAATTTAAGTGATAAACAATAAATTATAGGATATCAGTAAAATGGAAGAGCAGAAGCCTCATGGAGATGCCTACTCAACAGCCATCCACAGAAGAATTCCATACATCAGAGAAAAGGCATCTGCACCTCAGAAAGCAGCCATATCCAACTGGTCAGAAAGTTATTGCCATGGTCCTTCCCCCAATGCAGCATACCATATCTCAGAAAAAAATTCCTAGCTCCCAGTTTGTACCTGGGGCAAGAGAGAAGACTGAAACATGCATTGAAAGTTCAGACTTTGTGGGGAGGAAGGCCTCTGGAAGGACTTATTTCCATCTTGCTCGAATCTAAGTACTGATAGTAAAGTGCCAGGTTAGGGGAAACTGAGAATAAAGTCAAAGTTTCGACTGGCACATATTCACATGCCACAGAGCTTTGTCCTGCCTTCTCATCCCAGAGCAAGTAGGAGAAAACTTTCAACTCCCATCTCTTCCTTGGATAAGGAAAGAATTGACAGGTACATTCAACTGACAGGTACTGCAGCTTTTCAGGGAGATTCCTGAGGGACTGTTTTGTTTTTCATTAGTCTTAGAATGTTGACAGGACACAATAATGAGGTGGAGCCCCACAGAAAGAGGAGTCTCGAAAACTATGTAGCTAGCTCTCTGCCTTATGAAGACACAGTAGGAAGATAGTCATCTGCACACAAAGAAGATGTCACTGATACTGTGAGAAACAAGTGTGCTTTTATTTAAGCCACCTATTCCATGTTATTTTGTTATGAGAGTTTGAAATAAAACAAAAATATGTAATTTGTGACATCAATAACAGTGTGTGGGAGGAGAGAAATAAAAGAGTTTTGTATGCAATAAAAAATAAATTGTTATCAGTTTAAAATATATTGTTCTAAGAGACTTTATTAAGCTGCCCCATGGTGACCATGAAGAAAATACCTATAGAAGATACACAAATGAAAAAGAGAAATAAAACAAAATATTTCATTACAAAAAAAATCAATGAAACAGAGGAAGACAGCACAAGAGAAAAAAGGACAAAAAAGGCTATAATTCTGATAGAAAAGAAAGAAACAAAATAGCAATAGCAAATCCTTCCTAGTCAGTAATTACTTTATATGTACATAGATTAAATTTGTCAAGCAAAAGATATAAAATGGTTGAATGCATTTTTAAAAATGAACTCCAACTAAATGTTGTCTTTATGAGATTCAAGGAGTCACCTAGCATGAAAATAAAAAGATAGAAAAAGGCATTCCATGAAAATGTAACCAAAAGAAATCACGAGTGATCATATTTACATCAGACAATATAGACTTGAAGTCAAAAACTGTCACAAAAGACAAAGAAGGACATTATGTAATGACCAAAGAGTCAAATCACCAGAAAGATTTATCAATGTTAAGTATCCAACACTGAAATATCAAAATAAATGAAGTAAACATTAATAAAACTGAATGAAAAAATAAAGAGCATAATAACAGCAAGGGATTTCAATATCATATTGTCAATAAAGGATAGAACTTCTAAACAGAAGATCCATAAGGAAACAGAGAACTTGAATAATGCCATAGATTGAAGGGGTCTAACAGACATATATGGAACATTCCATCCAATACATTCCTTTCAAAAACATGAAACATTCTTTAGAGTAGACCATACATTAAGTCACACAACAAATCTTTAAAATAAAAAAAAAACCCAGTATCTTTTCCAACCACAATGAAATGTGAAATGGAAGTACAAATCAATAACAGAAAGAAAACTGAAAAAATCACAAATACAGAAAAATTAAATGATATGTTCTTGAAAAAGAAATGAATCAAAGAAAAAATCAAAAGAGAACTTAGAACATATGTTTAGACAAATGAGAGGCACAACTTACCAAAACAAAGAGAATGAAGTTTAAAAAAAAATATAATAATAAGAGGGAATTTTATATTTAACAAAACATTACAAATTAAGAAAAACCCCAAACAATCTAATTTTACACCTCAAGAAACTAGGAAAAGAACAAACTCAGCTCGCAGGTAGCAGAAGGGAAGAAACAACAAATATGAGAGTTGCTTTTGAAAACTTAACAAACACACAAATAATCTTTTCCATACATGAGCAAATGAACTATAAATGACCAGCAATTATAAGAAAAAAATGTTAACATCTTTACCTTCAGAGAAATGCAAATCAAAACTGCATTGAGATCCCATCTCACTCCAGTCAGAATGGTAGCCATTAAGAACATAAACAACCTCTGGTGAAGATGCAGAGGGAAAAGAACCTTTATACACTATTGGTGGGGATATAAATTAGTACAACCACTATGCAAAAAAGTACAGAAGTTCCTCAAAAAAAAATAAATTAAATAAAATTGGAACTGCTATATTATCAGCTACGCCACTCCTCATTATTTATCCTAAAGAATTAAAGTCAGCACTTAGGGAGGCTGAGACAGGAGAATCGCGAGTTCAAAGCCAGTCTCAGCAATGGTGAGGTGCTAAGCAACTCAATGAGACCCTGTTTCTACATAAAACACAAGAAAATAGGGCTGAGGATGTGGCTCAGTGGTCAAGTGCCCCTGAGTTCAATCCATGGTACCAAAGAAAAAAAGAATTAATGTCAGTGTACAATAGTGATACAGGCATAACCATGTTTATAGCAGCATAATTTACAACATCCAAATTATGGTATCAACCTAGGTATTCATCAACAGATGAGTGAATAAAGAATATGTGCATATATATATATATGCACATTACAAAAAATAATCAATGGAAGACAGAAGAGAAAAAAAGGACAAAAATATGTTCTATGCATATATATATATATATATATACACACACACACACACACATACATACACACAATGGAGTTTTATTCAGCCATAAAGAATAAAATTATGCCATTTTCAGAATAATTTATAGGACTGCACAGCACTGTATCAAGCAAAATAAGTCAGAGTAAGAAAAATAAGTATCATATATTATCTCTCACGTAAAAGCTAGAAGAGGAAAAAAGAGATCTCATGAAAATAGAGGGAAGAACATTAGAAAAGAGGATAGAGGATCAAAAAGAAGGAAGGAGGAAGGATGGTTACAGAAAGGTAGTGGGAAGTAAAACTGGTCAAATTATGTTATATAATATACGAATATGCCACAATGAAACCACTATTCTGTATAATTAATATGCACCAATAAAACATAGAATTGGTTTTTTGAAAAGATGAAAAAATTTAACAAACTTTTATCTGGACTAAAAAAAGAGAGAGAAGACTAAAATATATAAAATCAGGAACGAATGAGAAACAGGGCATGGTGGCACACGCCTGTAATCCCAGCAGCTAGGGAGTCTGAGGCTGGAGGATTGCTAGTTCAAAGCCAGTCTCAGCAAAAGCGAGGCACTGAGCAACTCAGTGAGACCTTGTCTCTAAATAAAATACAAAATAGGCCTGGGGAAGTGGCTCAATGGTCAAGTACCCTGAGTTCAATCCCTGAAAAAAAAAGAATGAAAAGGCATCACAACTGATATCACAGAAAAAAAAAAAAAGGATATGAGACATCTGTGAGCAATAATATGCTAACAGATTGTATAACCTAGAATTAAGTGGATAAATTACTGGAAATATCAAGACTGTTTATTGAAGCAATAGAAAATTCAAGCAGACCTGTAACTACTAAGGAGATTGAATAAGTAATGGAAAATCTCTCATCACACTAAAGCCCAGGACCAGATAGGTTTTCTGGTGAATTCAACCAAATACTTAAAGAATTGACATCAATTCTTCCCAAACACTTCCATAAAATTAAAGAGAAGGAATATTTCCAGACTCATTTTAGGAGGTCAGCATTACTCTAATACTAAAGCTACATAAGGCCACTTTAAGAAAAGTACAAGCTAAAATCTCTGATGAATATATATGCAAATTTTTTCAACAAAATACTAGCAAAGTGGTTTTACCAGCACATGAAAAAGTTCATACACCATGATTTAAATGGAATTTCTCCCAGGGATGTAAGAATAGTTTACATATGAAAATCGATCAACATGACACAGAAAAAGCATTTCACAAAATGCAACACTCTTTCATGAACAAAATAACTCCACAAACTAGGAAAGAAATTACTTCAACATAATATAGAATATATATGAAATAAGCCCACAGGTGATGTTTTCTAGTCCACTATTTTTGCTGCTGTGACCAAAAGACCTGACAAGAACAATTTTAAGGAGGAAAAAGTTGTTTGGGGGCTCACAATTTCAGAGGTCCCGGTCTGTAGATAGCCAGTTCCATTCCTTGGAGTCTGGGATGAGGTAGAATATCATGGTAGAAGAGTATAATGAAGGAAAGCAGCTGGGAACATGGCACCAGGAAGGAGAGAGAAAAGGAGACAGAGAGAAGGAAGGAAGCAAGGAAGGAGAGACGGGGAGAGGGAGAGAGAGAGAGAGCCCTCTGCTCAACAAGAACAAAATATAAACCCCAAAGTAACTCCTCCAAGAAACTACCTCCTCCAGCCACATCCTACCTGCCTACAGTTACCACCAAGTTAATCCCTATCTGGGGATTAATACACTGATTAAATTAAAGTTTGCATAACCCAATCATTTCACCTCTAAATTTTCTTGCATTGTTTCACACATGAGCATTTGGGGGACACTTCATATCTAAACCACACTTCACATCTAAACCGTAACAGGTGATAGCAGAGTCAAGAGTGAAGAACTAAAATAATTTCCTCTAATATCAGAAATAAAGCATCAATTCTATTTAATATAGTACTAGAAGTACTAGTAATAACAATTAGACAAGAAAAGGAAAAGAAAGGCATCCAAATTGGAAAGGAAGAAGTAAAATTACCACTGTTCAGATGACATGACCTTATATGTAAAAAAGCCTAAAGATTCCACAAAATAAAACTGTCAGAACTAAAAAATATTGAAGTTGCAGGATATAAAATTAAACATGTAAAAAGCAGTGTTATGTTTATATACATGAACAACGAATAGGCTGAAAAAAGAAATTAAGAAAATTTCATTTGCAATAGTAACAAAAAAACAAAAGAGGAATAAACACAAACAAACGTGAAAGACTTATAACATCAAATTTGAAAATATTTTTTAAATAAATTAAAGACACATATAAACGGAAAGACATCCCAGGTTCATGGATTGAAAGAATTAACATTGTTAAAAAAAAACAATTAAAATCACAGCCAAAATTAATGAAACTGAAACAAAAAAAAAGTCAAAGGAAAAAAAAAAAAAGCCGGGCACAGTGGCGCATGCCTGTAATCCCAGCATTTTGGGAGGCTGAGACAGGAGAATCCTGAGTTCAAAGTCGGCCTCAACAACAGTGAGGTGCTAAGCAACTCAGTGAGACCCTGTCTCTAAATAAAACACAAAATAGGGATGGGGATGTGTCTCAGAGATTGAGTAACCCTGAGTTCAATTCCCAGCACCAAAAGGAAAAAAAAAAAAAAAGTTCGTTCTTTGAAAAAATAAACAGAATTGATAAATCCTTAGCCAAGCTAATGAAGAAAAAGAGAAAACCCCAAATTACTAAAATTCGTGATAAAAAAGGAAATACTACCACAGACACCACTAAAATACAGATGATAATCAGAAACTACTTTGAAAATCTATACTACAATAAAATAGGAAATCTTAAAGACATCAGCAAATTTCTAGAGAAATATGACCTACCCAAATTGAATCAAGAAGACACAGAAAATTTAAACAGATCAATTTCAAGCAATGAAATTGAAGACACCATCAGAAGCCTATCAACACAGAAAAGCCCAGGGCCAGATGGTTCTCAGTCAGTTCTACCGTACCTTCCAAGAAGAGCTAACACCAATAGTCCTCAACTTATTCCATGAAATAGAAAAGGAGGGGAGCCGGGCGCGGTGGCTCACGCCTGTAATCCCAGCACTTAGGGAGGCTGAGACAGGAGGATCGCGAGTTCAAAGCCAACCTCAGCGATGGCGAGGCGCTAAGCAACTCAGTGAGACCCTGTCTCTACATAAAACACAAAAAAGGGCTGGGGATGTGGCTCAGTGGTCGAGTGCCCCTGAGTTCAATCCCCAGTACCAAAAAAAAAAAAAAAAAAAAAAGAAAAGGAGGGAACCCTTCCAAACTCATTCTATGAAGATAGTATCACAATGGAATATTAGCCATAAAGAAGAATGAAATTATGACATTTGCCAGTAAATGGATGAAACTGGAAATTATCATGCTAAGTGAAGTAAGCCAATCTCTAAAAGTCAAAGGCCAATGTTCTTTCTAATATGCAGATGCTAACCCATAACAAACGAAGGTGGGGAGGGGAAGAATAGAAATCCATTGGATTAGACAAAGAGATACAAAGGGAAGAGAGACGGGAAGGGAATAGAAAGGACTGTAGAATTAATGGGACCTAACTTTCCTAGCCTTGTATTTGAATACACTACCTGCATAACTCCGCATCATGTACAACTGCCAGAATAGGACCCTAATTAGAATAAGTTATACTCCATGTATGTATAATATGCCAAAATACATTCTACTATCATGAATATCTAAAAAGAACAACAAAAGATGAAAAGTAGAAAAAAATGTGTGTACCACCCAAAGTGATCTAAAGATGTAATGCAATTAGGGATTGCAAAATTCCTAATTTTTTTGTAGAAATAAAAAAAACCTGAAATTCACACAAAATATCCCAAATAGTTTAAATAATCTTGAGAAAGAATAACAATGTTAGAGATTTCCCTCACATTTTCTGACTTTAAAACGCATTACAAAAATACAATAATCATAATAGTATCATACTTGCATAAAGATGGACACATAGACCAATAGAACAGAATGAAGAGCACAGAAAAACACATGCATTGTGTCCAAATGATCATGCACAAGGGTGCCAAGACTACATAAAAAATAAAGGATAATTTCTTCAATAAAAAAAGTGTTGGGAAAACTAGATATCCACCTAAAAAAATGACATTGGTCATTCATTCATTATGTTTTATAGAAAACACAAGAATTATCTCAAAATGTGTTAAAATTCTAAACACAAGAACTGAAACTATAAAATCCCTACAATAAAACACAAGATAAAAGCTTCATAGTATTGATCTTGACAATAATTTCTCAGTTATAACCCTAAAAGCATAGGCAACAAAAGCAAAAGTAGATAAGTGGAAATATATCAGATTAAAAAGCTTCTGCATAGCAAAGAAAATAATTAAGAGAACAAAAAGCCTATATATGGTGCGAGAAAAAATATTTCAAAACCATATATCTTTTAAGGAGTTAATACCCAAAATATATAAGCAATACCTGAAACTTAGTAATAAAATAAATAAATAAACTGATTTTGAAAATGGATGAATGACTTAAACAGACTTTTTTCCAAAGAAGACATACAGATAACCAATAGGTATGTGAGAAAATCCTCAACATTTTCAGTAAAATGTAAATGAAAGCTATAAGGAGGCATTACATCAAACCTGTTAAGATGGCTATTATTAAACAAACAATAACAACAACAACCAAAAAAATCCAGAAAATAATGTGTTAGTAAGGATGTGAAGAAATTGGAACACTTGTGTACCTTTGGCCTTTATGGAAAATAGTATATAAGTTCATCTAAAAAATAAAAAGAGATGTACCACATGATCCAGGTATCCCACCTCAGGATGTTTATTTGAAAGAGTTGAGAACATAATCTTAAAAAGAAATTTGCACTGCCATGTTTCTTGCAGCATGTTCACAGTAGCAAACCAAAGGAAACAACCTAAATATCCATTAACAGATGAGTGAATAAGAAAATGTTATCTAACATACACTACAATACACTACACACACACACACACACACACACACACACACACACACACATATTCAGCCTTAATACAAAAACCTCTTAGGCTTGTGACATAGCATAAAGCCCTGGGTTCAATGCTCTGCACCCAACCCCCCACCTCCAAAAAAATCTTTTAAATACTACCACATAGATGAACTATAAGGACATAAAACTAAATGAAGTAAATCAGTCACAGAAGGTCAAATACTCCATGATTTCCTTTATATTCAATCTCTAAAGTCATCAGACTCATAGAGGCAGAAATCAGAATGAATGGTGGTTATCTGGGGCTAGAGACCAGGGCAAAGGGGAGTTGTTCAAGTAAGTACAGAGTTTCAGTCACGCAAGATGAAGAAGTTATTGAGATGTGCAATGCAACTGTGATAATTCAGGAGGAAAAGCAAATGGAGATATGTTCTAAATTTGGAGGTCCACAAATCCTATCTCTGTGTGAGGATGTATTCTAGAAAACTTAAGGATAAGACCATTAGACAGGAAAACACAGAATAAAAGAAACTACAAGTTAGAAAGAACTCGAGGTCAAAGGGTCAAAAGTAGTTGGGCAAGGGGACTATTTAATGCAACAGAAAACACAATAAAATAAGCTATATCAATTTGACTAAACAGGTTAATATTTATTAATCTATCAGGTGAGGACACATTATTGTACTTTAATATACTAGCGATGTTGCTGCAGCATCCCAGGGACAAAAAGTGAGGAGGAATCCCCAACTTTCACAAAACCCATGTAAGAACTGATAGTACAGAAAGGTTTGAGATAACCACAGTGACATGGGCGTCTTGCTTCAATTCATGGGAACACATGGCATGAATTCATAATAAAGCAAGCACTTTTTTGAAAGGATATCTTTATTAGTAAGGGAACTGCCATCTGAGAGGACAGGACAGCCGACATTTTTTTTTTTAAATTCAACATTAAGGAGGAAGTTAAAATAACAGGTCATAAGATTAATTCTTTCTGAGAACCTATCATATACCTTCTGGTAACAAAGGAATTGCTAAGATTTGAGGCAGTACTTGGTTTACAACTACTAGTAGTTCAGGGTTCCTGATCAATATGTCATCAACCTTCAGATTGTTTATATTAGCATATTTTAAATCATACCGACAAAGTGATGGACAAAAAGAATGTTCACGTAACATTAGCAAATTTAGAAAAGATTACACTGCAAAAAATAATGCAAGGGAACTAACACATTTACTCCCTCAGATAATGGCAAAAAGTCATTTGATAAAAATTAAAAATCTGTTTCTGGTTAAATTCAAGAAAGCAAAGGAAAGGAGACTTACTTAGGAGTGTAACACCATGAAACCATATCTAACACAACATTAGACAATGAAACCCTGGAGTTATTTCCATTGATATCTAGAGCAAAACAATAATGTGGGTGATTTCCATTATTATTTAGCATTTTCCCAGACGTTCTATCCAAATCTAATGATGCTACAAAGAATTTATCCTTTTTTGAAGACTATAAGATTATGTGCCCAGAAATTCAAAGAAGAAACTGAAAATTCCTAGAATTAGTGAGAGTTGAATATTTTTAAATTAGCTCATATTTACATTTCCATATAAGCAATAAAACTCAGGAAATATTTTGAAATTTTTAGTTATAGTAGGTATAAAAATAATCTAAAACATCACAAAAAGAAATACAGAAACCTTTCATAAAGAGGCTACAAAATTTTCCAGAGATATATTAGATAATTTAACATTTAAATATGGAATACGGTTATTCTATATTCTTGGTGTGGAGACTAAAAATTGCAAAAGGCACCCATGGAATTTTTACCTTTTTATAATGGAAGTATTTTCCAATTTTTCTATAATGTGGTAGGTAAAACTTTTATAATAAAAAATGTACTAAATGCAATGAAGGGAGAAAGGTCTGAATGAGGACACGGTTCTGATCTATTGTGCGCTTTGCCAAAAATGAATGATGAACAAAAACAGGCATGTCAGAAGATCCTTTAAGATGTATGCGGGGTGGATTAGAGGGGGGACAGATTGGACTACAAAAGAACAGCCAGAAGATAGCTGTGTGAAAGGGGACACATATCTAAAGAAAAACTAACAGATTTTTATAACAATAGAAAAGAGGGACTAAAAGACAGAGGAATCTAAGATGACCACAAGTGGTTCATCCTGAGGGACTGGAGTATGTAGGGGAAGGAAATCAATGTGAAGACAAGGAAGGAGAATATCGTGAATTCCATCCAGGACATAGTGCGCTCAGAAGCAGCAGAATCTTCCCAAGGACTTTAAGGCATCAGCTCCACTCCTCAGGTAAATCTACACATTAACAACAGTGTTAGAAGTAGCTGGGATATAAATGCCATGTGTCAAGTAAATGCCTTGATGTACATGGAAAGAGGGCAATGGACAAGAAGAGGCATAGGTGATACTGATAATGAACAACCAAAGTATGTGTGGACGGTCAAATGTAAGTTTCAAAATAGAAAGGAGCCGGGCGCGGTGGCTCAAGCCTGTAATCCCAGCACTTAGGGAGGCTGAGACAGGAGAATCGCGAGTTCAAAGCCAGCCTCAGCAATGGCGAGGCGCTAAGCAACTCAGTGAGACCCTGTCTCTACATAAAACACAAAATAGGGCTGGGGATTTGGCTCAGTGGTCCAGTACCCCTGAGTTCAATCCCCAATACCAAAAACAAAACAAAACAAAACAAAATAGAAAGGAAGAAGTTGTATGTCTGTAAGGCAAATGTGAGTTATCACTTAATTTAATGAACAAGTCCGTTATTTCAAAGGATATCACAGCATTTCTCCATGTCATAAATACAACCGAAATATGTTGTAATTTTATACTTAAAAATACCATCTTTGGGGCTGGGGATAGCTCAGTTGGTAGAGTGCTTGCTTCGCATGTACAAGGCCCTGGGTTCAATCCCCAGGACTACAAATATATATACATATATAGTCTCCATATGACCCTGAATGATAGTCAGTCTAAAAGTTAGTCTGTTTCATAATTCTATTAGATCAGAAGTTCCTTGAAGGATATGAGCAATTCTGTCTTTACTTCATAAATCTGGTATTCCATAGCACAGTTTCACGGTTCCCTCTGAATCCCAATAAAGAAAAACTGGCAATGTAAAGTGACACATTGTTATAACATCTTTGAGTCATCACAGCAGATATGCACAAATTTATTGAGCACAGGTGTTTCCAAAATTGAGACACGTTCGGGAAATTAAGGGTACCTATGGTTCTCACACTCACACTCCTGGTGTGATTCTGTGCTAATGTTAGTACACAGAGATATAGCATTAAATGGGCCATACTTCTGAGTGAGTCATTAACTGGTGGGAATTTTTTTATAGGAGAGCCAAAGCTTTCCAACATTTCTATCTTTGTTTGGTAGTTTCTATGTTTGTATTTCTTCATTTAGAGAAAATTCCAGAGAATTTGGAAGCACATATAGAAATCATAAAAATGACTCAAAGTTTTGTATACCAGATAATATTTTGATACATTCCTTTAATGGAGTGTAGAAACTCTCCTTTCTGTGTTTAAAATGTACAGCTTCCTTTGCATTTAGATGATACTAATATCATCCATGTCTTATATCCACATCTATTTTCTTCACTATTCCCAGGCACAGAGGCCCTGCTTCAATCATTTTTATAATTACTAATGTTTACTAAAATATTGTCTTGTATATAGCAAGCATTCATTAAATGTTTCTTAACTAAATGAGTTAATCAAGATGATAATTTAAAATTTAACTCTTATGAAACAATACAAATAATTCAGTAAGAATCTCCAAAATAAACTATATTAATTATTTAATATACTGAAATGTGGGAGTTTAATTAAAAGTTTCTGGTTTCCTAGTGATTTTATTTTCTAACTATCATTGGTTTGAATTCTAGTTTAGAAATTCTTTTTCTATGCTGTTTTCTTACCTTCATCGCTCATCAGGAGCAATATATTGAAAGTATTTATTATTTGATAACTATAAATTTTGTAGACTCTCAGAATTCACTATTCTGCATATCACTTTTGGTCTTGAAGGATGTGAGCTAGAGATACACACTGTGAAGGCAAAGGAGGTTTGAACAGCTCTGCGTTATGTCAATCAAATATGCTGCAGATCAATAGTACTTGATTTTTGTAGTTCTCATTTTTCTCCCTCAACTAAATGCAACTCTTTTGTTTAACATCTATGATCCTTAATATCCTCATCTGGAAAACTATTGGAAGTAATAGAACCTATTTCAGATTGTTGCTACAGGAATTAAATAAGATAATGCACATAAAGCTCTTAGCATAGTGCCCTGCATATTAAAGCTACTCAACAGTACAATTTATTAGTAGTAATGATTATATAGGATATTGAAAGAGGTATTATAGACAGGAATGTTGTTAGCTCTCTTTGCAGGATTAGAATTTAAGAAATAAATCAAACGGAATAATTACAGGAGAAGTAAATATAACTACATAGAAGATGAAGAGGTTAGAGACTGCTGTGTGTAATCATTGATTTTTCAATTTACTAGCTATATTTCATAAACTCTGTTGCTCTACTTTCTGATCTGTAAAATGAAAATTATAATATGTAACTCACAGGACTGCAATGAGGATTTAAAAAACATTTATGGAGCTGGGCATGGTGGCACATGCCTGTAATCCAGCAGTTCAGGAGGGAGGCTGAAGCAGGAGGATCAGAAGTTCAAAGCCAGATTTAGAAACTTAGCAAGACCCTGTCTCTAAATAAAATATGAAAAAGGGGATGTGGGATGTGGGGATGTGGCTCAGTGATTAAGCACCCCTGCACCAAATACCAAAAATAAAATAAAATCATTTATCGGAAAATATTTCCTGACACTTAGCAAGCGTTCAGAGGAAGGAAGGAAAGAAGAAAATGATATGTATACTAGAATATTCTACCAGTTATCATTACTGTGTAGCACATTAGCCCTAAAATTTAGGGGCTCAAGACATTTGTTATTTCAGTTTTGATGAGGCAGGAATCCAGATGCAACTTATTTGGGTCCTCTGATTCCAGTTTCCTCAGAAGTCTGTAGTCAAGGTGTTGTTGGCTGAGTCTATAGAGTCTGGCAAGACTCAAGTGGGGAAAGATCCACTTCCAAGTACACTCATAAGGCTGTTGGCAAGATCCAGTTCCTCACAAGATGTTGGACTGAAAACCTCAGCTCCTTTATGGCTGTTGCCTACAAGGCACCCTTAGTAATTTGCCAAGGGGTGCTCCATGGGACAGCTCATAACAGGCCAACATACTTCATCAGCAGAGAGACAGAGATCATTGACTTTAATAACCTGATCCTAGAAATGATAGCTCATCACGTTTTGTTGTATTCTGCATAGTAGAAGCCATTAATTATATCCAGCTCTGGCACAAGGGAGGAAATTACACATGAGTGACACACCAGGGGGCAGAATCATTTCAGAAGCTACCTACCACAAGTGTTCACGCAGATGGATGACATTTATAATACAGTGATTAGGAGCATGGGCTCTAGAGCCATGCTGCATATATTCAAACCCTGGCTCTATTACTTAATAACTTTACCATTTAGAAAAGGTTACTTAACCTCTCTATTCTTCAGTTTCCTTATCTCTAAAGGTTAGATGAAAATACTTTTTACAATACTTAGGATAAAGAAGTTAGCAATATTTAATATGTAAATTACTTTAGTACCCCAAAGAAAATCCTTAGTAAATGTCAGGTATTGTCATCATCAATCTTGTTATTTGTAAACTGCTGAAATGGAGACAACATGCTCCAAGTCACAGAGTGACAGAAAATAAAAGAGAAAAATGACTCAAAAGAGTCCATCTATTCTAGCAACACATTTCCCCTAGGTGTCTGGGGAAGACACTTGTCTGGCCTCAGTTTGAAACAAACCCTGCAAATTGGGGAGCGCATTGTGTTCTGTTGTAACCACAAGTCATATAAGAGCAAGAAGGGACACTTTGCCCACTGCCCTGTCATGGGGTAAGCCATGTCTCACCAGTGGCAGAAAGAGAGACTTTTTGGTACATTCTTTGAGGCAAGCAAGAGATTTTAATCAAATATATAAAGTCATAATATTGGATCTCACAATCCCCTCCTTTACCACAGCAAACCTAGAAATATGGGAGAAGCAATCCCAGTTTATATAAATGGTAAGATCTGTTAATTTTGCAGTGAATTTTATGTATTTATTCACAGCAGAGAAATTGTGTTATTTCCACTTCTCTTTTTATTGCAAGTAAACCTCACAGAATTACAACTAGTGAAATATTTCCCTCTTCTCTTTGGTGGTAATGAATTTCCCAGTGGAAAACGAATAGGTTTGTGTTCTTATGTTCTTGCTACATAATAATTCAAATATTTAGGCATGTTGTGGTATAATATTTTTAATTGTCTAATCAAAATGGTGCTCTATATTCTTAAAAATCCACTTATATATGTGAATATGTGTATGTGTTATATGTGTGTATGAAAATATATATATTCTTTCCTATGCCTACAAGGAATTATGGAGGTAAAGGAGAATCTTGAAATAAAATAGCCTAATGCACTCATTTTAAAGATAAAGTAAGTGAGGTCAGAAGCTAACAAGCTTTCTCAATTTACACAATGGTTAGATGACAAAAGAATAAAAGCAAGTATACTTGTAACAAAAACGCCAATGCTGGGTCATGCACTCTGCCAGATCCTTCTCACTTCTATCTCATGTAAACTTCATACCAAATATTAGTACTATCCCCTTCAGACATTAAGAAAAAAAAAACTAAGGATGGAAATTCTATTCATTGCTTTATTATTTTGTACCTTTATTATTTTGCACCTTCTATATGTCACTGTGTGAGACATTGCATTGGAGGAAGTGAGACAAAGAACCCCACATATGTCCTTGAGAAGTTTATCAGTGTGTGGTGGTGGAGAGGCACACAGCAATCAAGTAAATACACAACGATTTTCATTCAGATTGTGGTAGGTGAAGAAAGCATTCAGGGCACTGTGTGAGACTAAAAGAAGAGGAACTAACCCAAGATAGATGTCTTCGAAATAGTAGAGCAGAGCCTAGAAGTTGTCATTCAGGAAAAGTGGGGAGTCACGTGTTCTGAGAGAGGAAATAGAAAGGACAAAGCCCACGTTAGGAAAGATCGGGACTGCTCCCACAGCTGGAGAAGATCTGCTATGGGCTCAGTAAGCCATCTGAGGTCATCTGGAAAACATGAGAATGGGTCATGTCCAGGCTACCTGGCTCCAATACCCTGCTAGGTGCTAGGAAAAGGTGCTAAATGACCATAACCCTAAGCCTTTGTGTATTCATAAAACAGCATCCTTCCAAAAATCTTCAACAGAAAGCTTCATCTTCAAAATTGACCATAAGGAGACAGAGACAACAGTTTATGTTGTTTCTTCATGAAAAAAAATTCCTAACATGAAATGGATGCAAAAGGAGAAAAGGGGTTTCCTTCTACACATTATGAAGTGAGACTACACAAAAGCTGAAAACAATAGCAAAGCCACCTCCTACTCTCCCCTGAAGAGCTGCCAGTTCAAAGAAATGCTGGCTCCCTCAAAACCAAGGCTACTGGAAAGTTACAGTATTTTATTTTGTAATGATCCACTGACAGTTCTAACTAGAAGAGAAGCAAGTAATCCTTATCAGAGTATTGAAGTGAAGAAAATCATTCTTGACTACTTACTAAATGTTAAGGAACATTCTAGGCCCAATGTGTTTTCCCTCATAGCAAACTAAGATATATTTTTTTAAATGCACCTATTTGAAAAAGATCAGAAAAAAGTAAAAATATTTACTCAAACTCGCACAAAAAAAGTATAACTCATTCCTAATTTAATGCAAAGTCTGGGTTTTTTTAAAATCTCCCCAATACAACTACTTTCTTTAAGGTTAGAAATTGAGATAGACTGACGGATTTTTAGCATGGATGAAGGAGGATTCCATTGCATACATGGCACACAAATAGCCTCCAGTTTGTTAGTACAATTGTGGTACACTGGTGACAATAGTGATGAATTATTCTCCATTTAATGACAACTGGATACATTTGGATACCTCATGATCATTTGTGGGTCATTATATCTGGGCAGCCAGAAATAAAATGTAGAGAAACTCTGTGCTATAATTTGGCCTTTAAATACAGTTTCCCTAAATTCCAATCTGTAAGAAAAGGCAGATTCAAAAGATTCAACAGATCCCTTAGGACAGCCTCTGGTGTAGGCAAACAATCTGGTGCCGAATGCACACACCCCCATACATCCCACAGTTGTGTGCTGAGTCAAAATGCTACAGGAATATAAATTCCTGCCCAGCAGACTCTGGGGCTCCGTGCTTGCTTTCAGAGATCATTTTTTGAGGTGCTGTCCCAATTCTCCTTTTCTACACTAATGGGCAGATTGCCTTACAAGTGCAAATCATTATTAAAATAGGCCAGGGATTTGACAGTACCTTTCATCAGCAATTTCAAATGCACTAGCTGGATGCTAAGGTAAAATGAATCAACCTGTTCTAAAAACAGGTAAGCTGAACTACAAGTTAGCTTCTAGAAAAGGCAAGTGTAATTGAGGCTCACAGTCCTCTGAACTGAAAACATATTTCACTGGAGAAAGGTGTTACTTTTCTTAAGATTTAGATTAACTTTTCACCCTTCTTTTTAGATTTTGTGCTCATTTTAAAAATGCCAGAATGAGTGTGAGGCTTATATACCCCTTTAAAAAGTTATATAAGTAGTTGCATTGCAAGAAAGCCCAGTGAATTTTCTCAAGTAAAAATAAACTAATTAATTAAAACTAACTCACTTGCTGCTTTTGGATAATACTTCCATTATCTCCAAATGAAAACCCTTGTTTTTTGCTGAACATTAAACTCATTTTCTAGGTTTGACTTTTTCCCTTGTTTTATTCTAAAAACCAGTTCCTAGAATAACTGGGCTCCATTAGAAGAATATTGAGAGATGGTTCCAAATTAGGTCATGTCTCATTGCCCTATGTAGGAAGCAGTTCACTGGCCTACTCCCCTTCCATTCTGAAGAGACATGTCCCAAGGAGCTCAGGGCAGATGA
Source organism: Xerus rutilus (assembly GCA_028644305.1). NCBI lineage: Eukaryota > Metazoa > Chordata > Mammalia > Rodentia > Sciuridae > Xerus > Xerus rutilus. The sequence continues at coordinate 31,567,635 of CM053399.1, forward strand.
ACACAAAATAAAGTACATCCCATCACAATATACAGCTAAGTTTCAATATGATTGAAAAGAGAACCCTACAATAGCTAAAGGGGCTGCATTATTTCTGCAACAATGGTTAGGTACCTATTAAATGTTTCTATTTGACCTGATTACATAAAATCTAAACTATCCTAACATGGAGACAATATCCTGAGAAAAGCATGCTGACTTGCTTCTACTCCCTCTGTTCAGCGTCTCTTCTGTCATTCTAAGCCCTCTATGATATTTCTTGTGTGTCCCTTATAGCTCTCTGAGGATGTTTGCCCTTACTCTAGACAGTAACCCGCAACATTCTTTCATAGTTTAGGTTGGTTTGTGGCCCTGTTGGGAAGCCTTATTAATCATTTAGGTTCCACAAAGTACCATCTCTCCAGTTAGGTTGAATATAAAGGTTGGCAAGAAATGACCTGAACAGAAACATTTTGTCCCTTTCCTGTCTCTCACTTCCCACACATGCCCACTCTTTCTTTCCCATAAACATCTCGAATGTGCGAGTTAAAACTCTCTCCCCATCTCTTGCTGCCAATGAAAAGTACATCAAATTTAAGATGTTAGAATCTTCTATAACCAAGTGCCCACATCCATTCTATGTGCAATAAATGGTGAACCCTCAGAGAGTTCTCGTTCTAGAGTTTGTAAGAAGAGAAGTTTTGTGACAGCTGAATAGATGAGCATTTTCTCCAACATGCCTCTGACCTTTACACAGAGGCAAGCATTTTGGTGGTAATGAAATTCTTAGTCTCTATTGACAGGAAAAGCATTTACAAATGACAATTTTTATCACATAGTAAATTGTCCCAAGTTCAGCCAAGATAGTAGTCCTTTTGTCAAGTAGAAGTCTCAGAATTGAGCTGAAGCTGCCAATAAAATCTTTAAAAATAAAGTAAAAGCAGCAAAGCTATCGTTGGCATATATTTGGCTTATGTCTTCTCTTCTGAAGTTCAAATACTGAAAGATGTTTTATACCAAGAGAAATTGCTCCCTTGCCATGTGTGGAAACTCAAGGTCACAAATTACATATATCCTTCATAAAGGCCTCTATGAGTTTCCATTGAAAAGAATTCAGTCCAATAACAGCTTGCATCTTCCACTCTGAAACTTATGGTTATTTATGTGCTTGTTAATGTCTTCTCTGCTAAACTTCATCCTTTTTTTTTTTTTTTTTAGTACAAGGACAAAATATGATAGTAAAGTAAGTTTGGGTTGCATGATTAAGAGACTCGTTTTCAAAATTAGGCTGAACAACCTAATGGCTATATGAACTTTGGGAAAATTATTGCCTCTCTGAGCCTCACTTTATCCTGATTCTTTTATAAGTTCATTTCAGTCAAAATTAGAGAAGGCACTTTGATATGCTTTATACCCAATGATAACTTGCACTCACTTTTCATTAGAATATCTTGCCTTAACATTTTTTTTGTCTAGTTGGTAAATATAATCTATTTAATACTATTTCTTCTGTTGCTAGTGGACATGAAGGAAAGATCCAATTATACTGTTCAGGGAAGATGTCAATTTAAATATGGATTTCTTTATACTATGGGATTTACACTGATGGTCACAAGATGCCAAGAAAGAGCATCAGAACAGTTGTCTAGGGTCAAATGTCTCTCAGCTGCAGACAGCCCAGTGATAGGCCTTCATCTCACCACCTCTGGTCATCATAACGAGTGGCAGAGGTAGAACTCAGAAGAGCAGAAAATGTTACATTGAAAGTTGTTGTTGTAGTTGTTTTGCAGTTGTTTTAATTATGTATGATTTGTCCATAATTGAGACTCTTGAGCCAGAGATAGGTAATCTTTAAGTTAGTTCTTGAGGCCCAACTGACAGTTAATAAATTTTCTTTCACCTACCCATGTCAGAGAAGTCATCAGCCTTTACTGTCTGTTAGCCCTCTTGCCCCCTAAGAGGCTGTGGATCCTGAAAAGAGGGTGCTGGTATTTTCAATGTAAAATGCATTTAAAAATATCCACTTGTAAAGTCTTATTTTGTACATTAGTTGAATTAGGGTATAATAAAATAGCATGATTTATATACAATGAAGAGTAAGAAGAATTTATAGGAGCAATTTTATGCTATTTGTTCCTGATTTTCCCATAATGCTTCATACCTTTTAGTACATCAGTGCACGTTGGAAAAATAAATGAACAGACATATACAACTGTTTATCTTTTCCTTGTCATCATTTTCACACATACAAAAGAGGACCTCTCATTATTTGACCTCATTGCCTTAATTATCAATTCCTTGACCTCTCATCCTAGGTTAAATTAGCTATTTAAATGTTGTCATAGCAACCTACATTATTTAATTCTGCCACTACACAAATGCAATTAATTATGCTGTCAGATTATTGGTTTAATAATTCCCTTTTCTACTAGATTATTTGTACCCTGAGTATTGGAATCATGTCCATCTTGTTACAACAAATAAAGTGCCAGTATATTGCTCAACATTTATTGAATTAATAAATACATGTACAGTTAGAGTCTCTGCAAAGTACTGATGAAATATATGGTATATTGATTATATTTTTGTTTGGGAATTTTACTAGTAATTTGAATGCAATTAATCTATTTGTACTTGATTCTAGAGTCTAACCAATCCAACATAATAAATCTAAACCAGGTCAAAACAGAAATTCCCAGAACCAAGCTAGGTAAAAGTTTTCCAAGTTAATTGTGTAGTATCCATACTTGTATATATATGCTTCATTTAGATATAAACAGTATAGAATGTTCATTCCTCTTAGTGTGATGGATAAATCATTATTAAGTCAGTTGCTTTTTCCCAAAGTTCTGTGTTAATTTATGAATTGTATTGTATTTATACTTAAGTTGCAGTGTGAAGTATTTATAAATATAAAACAAAACTTCTATCATTTTAATGAAAGAATAACTTTTGAGTTCTATGAGTAGAGTTATACTCAGGTACATTTCCTCCTTAAACAAAAGTGAGTTGTTTATTAAGAGCAGAGACCAGGCTTATATCCCAGAGAAGTAATTATTAGTTTCTGCTTTCAGGGGTCCAAATAAGTATATTTCCAATGTGGCCTGCCATTTTAGGGCTGGACCACTCAGACACAAGAAATTCACAATCTTCTGAAAATACATAGCCACAGCTAGTCTCAATCATACCTTTCAAACAAAGCATTTGTGCCCAAATACAACCTACTGTCTGATAACCAAAAGGCATCTGCCAATCTGTACATTAAATTCTGAAGTCTCAAATACTTCAGGAGAGAATTTGATGACCAAAGCAAGCTTTTCTTAAATGGAAGCATTTTCTTAGAAGAATTTCTAATTCAGGACTTCTAAAGAGATATTTGTCCCAGGAAAACTCTTACCAAGGCAAGTACCACATTTAGCATTGCTCCAGGTATTACTATAAATAGAAATAAACACCAAGTTGTCCCTAAGCAACCCTTGCAGCTTTGCCCCTGTGCAGAAGGTGAACAACAATAGATAAGGTATGTAAATGTGTGTATGTTTTAATAATAATTTAAAGGTCTTAATATTAAAAATAATTAACTTCCTCATGCTGTGCCATGGCAATTTAAATATAGAAAGGTTTCTTCCCATTGTTTCCTGGCTATTGGAATGATGTTTATATGTTGAGGAATGATTGAAATGTGTTATTGTAAATATCCAGGGTTTACAATAAGAAGCCCTGGTTTGACTTCCCAAGTTTTCTGATTTTACCAAACTCCTCTGAAAAGTAGAGAGAAAAGATTGAATGTGAAGCATCTCAAAGCCACTTTGTGCTCTGAAAGCCATGCTTTAGTCTCTCCGTACATTTTACACCAATCGTTATCCTGGAAGTATCAAACATAGTCAGTCGAAATATGTAAGTATTTATGAGCCTTCAAGAGGTGTCCCACACATGCATTCTAAAACCCACTTATCTGATGAATTCCATGACACCCACTTGTGGTAATAACACAGTAATACGAATTCTTTTTATTTACTTTTACTTTTTCCTAAGAATATTTTCTTTTCCCTCTACAAGCCCTCTCTTTCAAATAAAATGTTCTAAATGGAATTTTATTTAGAACCAACTCAGAAACACTTTTGGTATCAGATTTCTTGGAGCATATCTGATAGAGTATTATTGGATGTTTTTCCTCTCCCCAAAGCCATTCCAACATAATTCAGCTGAAAGCAATCAGCAATGCCCATGTGAGTGGGTGCTTTCTTGGCATCCTCACTGTGGGGCATAAAAATATAGGTGCATATAACAGCCATCTTAGAAATAAAAGTGCTCAAATAGCTTATTATTAATGTATTAGAAACTAGTCTATTTCGTCCACTAAAAAAAAAAAGAAAACAATCTTTTTTATATACTTGTCATCTGCTTCAAAACCCAAAGCCAAAGAGAAGAACTTGACATAAAGCCAGAGAAATTAGTCCACTAATTGAATGGCCTTTGGCTTACAGAAGAGCAATGTTTGATGCTCAATTTATAAATGAGAAAATTATATGTACCACCTGTAGAGAAACTCAACCTCATTTTTTTCCTCGTCTGAGATTATTTAGATTGTATATGCCTAAAGAATATAAACTACTAATTGATACAGAAATTGCTCTGGTTCTAAATAAATTACTTGACTAGCAAGTGAGACTTTAAAATACATGCTCATGGTCAGTCTGCAAGAAAAATGAAAGAAGATGAAGCAATTTGGTGAATATGAGTTCCACTGAACTTAAGAAAATAAAATTTATGAGACCTAAATAAAAACAGTTCAACACTCTTAATTTGCATTTATAGTTAAGATGATCCTACATCACATCTTACACTTCTGACCAAGAGCATCCCTTTTGGCTCCAAATGGGCCCATATTTGAGTACTAAAGTATACACTGACTCTGTCTACAGTTAGTAAGGTCTTACATGTCAGCAACTAGCAAAGGTCAGAAAACATTCTTAAAATGTGAATGCTTCCGATTTTTCTCCATTTAGAATGATGTCGGCCTTGGGTTTAGCATAGATGGCTTTTACAATTTTGAGGTATTTTCCTACTAGTTTTTCTAGTGTTTCGAACATTAAAGTTTGCTGTATTTTGTTGAGTGCTTTCTCTGCATCAATTAATATAATCATATGATTCTTAAAGTCTACCAATGTGATAAATTACATTTATTGATTTCCATATGTTGAACTAACCTTGTGTCCCTGGAATGAACCCCACTTGATCATGGTGCACTATTTTTTTAATATGTTTTTGTATGTGATTTGCCAGAATTTTATTGAGAATTTTTGCATCTATGTTCATCAGGGATATTGGTCTAAATTTTTCTTTGATGTGGCTCTGCCTAGTTTTCATATCAGGATGATACTAGCCTCATAGAATGAGTTTGGAAGGGCTCCCTCCTTTTCTATTTCATGAATTAATTTGAGGATTATTGGTATTAATTCTTTGTAGGTCTTGTAGAACTCGTCTGTGCATCCACCTGGTCCCAAGCTTTTCTTAATTGGTAGGCTTTCAATGGTGTTTCTATTTCCTTGCTTGAAATTGATCTGTTTAAATTGTGTATGTCCTCCTGATTCAGTTTGGATTGATCATGTGCCTTGTCAATTTGTCAGTGTCTTCAAGGTTTTCTATTTTACTGGAGTATAAATTTTCCAAATAGTTTTGGGAGCAAATTTTTGCCACATGCACATCAGATAGAGCACTAATATCCAGGATATATAAAGAACTCAAAAAACTTTTAACACCAAAAAAACAAAACAACCCAATCAATAAATGGACTAAGGAGCTGAATAGACACTTCTCAGAAGAAGATATATAATCAACCAACAAATATATGAAAATATGTTCAACATCCCTAGTAATTTAAGAAATGCAAATCAAAACTAAAATTTCATCTTATGCCATTCAGAATGGCAGTTATGAAGAATACAACAATAAGTGTTGGAAAGGATGTGGGGGAAGAGGCACATTCATACATTGCTGGTGGGACTGCAAATAGGTGCAACCAATCTGGAAAGCAGTATGGGAATTCCTTGGAAAACTTAGAATGGAACCACCATTTGACCCAGCTATCCTACTCCTCAGTCTATACTCAAAGGGTTTAAAAACAGCAAACTACAGTGATGCAGCCACTTCAATGTTTATAGCAGCTCAATTCACAATAGCTAAACTTTGGAACCAACCTAGATGCCCTTTAATAGATGAGTGGATAAAAAAAACTGGTATATATACACAATGGAACATTACTCAGCATTAAAAGAGAATAAAATTATGTCATTTGCAGGTAAATGGATGAAGTTGGAGAATATCATGCTAAGCGAAATAAGCCAATACCCCAAAACCAGGAGTTGATTGTTTTTTTCTGTTAAGTGAATACTAATCCATAGTGAGGGTGGGGCATGGGATGAGTGGAGGAACTTTGAATGGGGCAAAGGGGTGGGGCATGGTGTAGAAAGATGGAATGAGACAGACATCATTACCCTAGGTACCTGTATAATCACACAAATTGTGTAACCTACTTCATGTAGAACCAGAGATGTGAAAAACTCTGCTTCATTTGTGTACAATGAATGGAAAAACTTTCTGCTGTCATGTATAACTGATTAAAACTAATAAAAAAAGAAAGAAAACATTCTTGGGCACTGATTAGAACATCTGTTTTTATAAGCCGCTTTTTAATTTTTTCAATTGCCAACCTTTAAATAGAATAGCACAAAATGTCAAAATTATTCATTAAGGTATCTATGTGGAGAACTACTCATGAATATGGAATGGAAGATCATAATAGTAGGTCCAACCAGCTATCTTTGTGGCCCAGAAATGCTCCCGTCATGGATGCTAAGGCAGATGTCATAAACTGGCAGCCTGTGGGCTGAAAAAATCCCATAGATACTTCTTGAGAGGCTTTAAGCATTTTTAAATTGGCAGATTTCATATAAAAATATAAAGTTTCAGTTTTACTTGAAAAAGCCAAATATCTGGCAACATTGACCCAAATTCCCACAGGGCAATAATAGGCAAGACCTGGATAGCAGCTGCCTCTTTTATACAAGATGTTTTCTGGCATATGACAGTCCCCCATCATTATATTACACCCGAGCTTCTCTCCTCATTACATCAGCTGCCTGGCTCCCATAGGCATCTGAATTTGCTACTTAGGGGTAGAAAATCAAAGGAGCAGTTGCCACAATGTTTGTTTTATATCTTAACAATACTTTCCTATTTCTTTCTGTTTTACCAGGCTTTAGGCTAACCCAATAATATTTCTTGGATCTCTTAGTGGCATCTAATCCTTTTTAAAATATGTTTTTCTCTTAAAGTATAGTGTTCTCTAGGACTCTTTTCTAAACCTTTTTATTCTTCTTATATTTCTTATACAAATATCATACCTATGGTCTCAATTCTTTTTGGATATATCTTACATATCTTTGTCACAGACCTCTATTCTGACCTCCAGGGCAATATGTTAACTATACAGATGTCATTTGCATAGAAATAACCTATAGGTACTACCAACTGAATAGATCCAAAAACTGCTTATCATTTCTGTAAAATCTGCCTCTTTTCCTGTGTTCCTTTTCTTAGTGATCACATTCTCATTTGCCTGAAATAAATTCCTAATTCCTCTCATTCACTTCACTATAGATGTTTTGTTGATTCCATATCCACAGCCTTATTTGGCCACTCCAATTCATATCTATTTCTATTTTCTTAATCAACATCCTTATTACTTAACAACTGGATTGTTTAAGTGGTTTGTTATCTTTTATTCTAACCAAGTCTTGACATGCCATCAGAATGAATTTTTCAAATCACAGATAGGATTATTTTATTCCTTGTACTTTAATTTGTTGCATTCAGGATGAAAGTCAAATTCTCTAACTTGGAATAAAATGCTGTTCATAGCTTACTCTACTGCTCAGCATCAAAGCCTATCGTCTCTCCATCTTGCTGTAGGAAATTGTTTCCTGGGGAATTATGCCACTCTATGGGTTTTGACTATGATATGGATCCTTCCCTTCCCCATGAAGGGAATGGCTACTTTTCCCTGAAGTCTTAGCTCAGGCATTACCCACAGGAATCCTGTTCCTGCTTGACTATTTTGTTACTATGTTAACTGTTCTCATGCTGGTCCTCTACTGCCATAGTGTTTGTTTACTTACAGGGCTTCCCAAATGGCCTTGAAGAGTCCTAAAAGGCAGAGAGGTATTTTATATGTGCACTTAAAACATCTACCAGTATTTGGCACATAATAAGTGCCCAATGCAGATAAATATTTTCATATGATTGAACAAATAGGTACATTAAGATTAAATGTTTAGCTGGGTGTGGTGGTGCTTGCCTGCAATCTCAGCAGCTTGGGAGGCTGAGGCAGTAGGATCACAAGATCAAGAACAACTTCAGCAACTTAACGAATCCCTGTGTCAAAATAAAAAATAAGGGCTGAGGTTGTAGCTCAGTGGTAAAAGTGTCCTGAGTTCAGTCCCCAGTGCAGAGAGAGAGAGAGAAAGAGAGATCGAGAGAGAGAAAGAGAGAGAGAGAGAGAGAGAGAGAGAGAGAGAGAGAGACGATTGTTTAGATCGGCAGTCTTAGAAAATAGGTGAAACTAAATCACTCTATTTATTTAAGTAATGAAACCAATATTCCCATTCTCTGAAAATGCCAATTCACAGAGTTCCCTAAGAAATTATTTTCCTAAAATAACTGCTTTAAAATTTTGAGAGATAGTGCCTTTACACATGTAATAAAATTAGGTAATGATATTTATGGGCTATAAATACATACCAAAAGTATTTTTGGAGATAAAGCTTATATCTGTTCTCAGTTATCTTTATTAACTATATGTTCTTAACTAGTTTTATCTTCACTTATGTAAGCTGCTCCCTCTATGGTCCTATTTAATTCTTAATTCTGACCTTAGAGTTGTTATGACATCTGTAATTTGGCATTATAAATTAGGATTAAAAACATTTTTCCCACAATTATTATTTTTATCCAATATATAATGCTGTTACTAATTAGTGCAGTGGTGTGGCAAAAAATAAAAGGTAGAGAAAAGATGAAAAGAAGGAAAAAGTGCCATTTGCTAATAGTTTCAAAGAAAAACTGCAGAAAATATTTAGACACACAGGCACTATGTATATCAAAATTATCCTGTAACTAGCAGTACACATTTCAAAATGTAATTTTTAAAGGGAGGTTATTTAACTTGCGCAAGGTCACAGTTCTCCTAAGGGGGTTGTGGCTCAGTGGTAGAGCACTCACCTAGCACGTGTCAGGCACTGGGTTCAATCCTCAGCACCACATAAAAACAAATAAATAAAGTCATTGTGTCCATCCACAACTAAAGAAAAATATTTTTTAAAAAGTTTACCTGGTCTATGTAGGGATGAGATTAATGATATGGATTTCACCTGCAATACACAATCCCTGGTTTGGGGATCAAGTCCAGATAAGGAAGATCATCAAGTCTTTCTTTCTTAGTGTGAAAAATTCTTTGTACCTGGTGTCAGTGCTTCTACATTGATCCAACTTTGTTTTTCAAGTCTTTGTTTTAGCCATATGAATTAAAAGGCTTTGAGTTACATGAATCTGGTTTAAAAGAAAAGTGATCCTAACTGAAGATAATCTTTTATCTTGACTCTTCTGAAGAACGGTATAGAAACAACTTCTTTAACATTACCCATGTTATAAGATTGGTTTTCAGGTTTCCTTCCATAATGATGGTAATGTTTTATTCTAGGTCATCAATATTACCTTTTGTTTTATGATTACTTAGTATGATTGTGATGTAGCCCAGTGAGACTGGATTAGTCTAAAACTCTGAGAAACACTTGTTTCAATTCATGTACACAGGTCCATCAATATTTGTATGGATCAAAGTATAACCAAAATACTAGATCCTTGACTAGAATGGGGGAATGTGTTTTCTTGTGTTTGTAAGAAACACAACTAAATTATGGATGAATTAAAATGCAAAAGGTCAAAGCTATTGAAAAATGATCAGGCTATATAAGACTGGAACACAATTGGATATAGACATCTCATGACATGTGTATCTGTGGTGGCTTGGAATAGAACAGGAAGTCAAATTTGAGGCATGTCAGGAAATCAATTTAGTACTGAAGTCACAAGTAGTTCAGATGTGCCAATATCCCACTTTTACATGCTGTCTCCCTTATGTTGTAGAGAAGACCTGCTGACTTAAAGGTTCTAGCAGCTGGACTTTGGAAATTCAAAGAACAATAAAGAGTCAGTTATGGCTAGGGGTTATGAGATGTGAATCTGAGATCATGCATAGTCCAAGATGATAAACAAATATTAGCAAAGTCAGGCACCCTAAAACTGGCTGCTTAAAAGTGATATTTGATGGAGTGATCTCTAAAGAATCAAGGAACTATTGGTATGTGCTCATTATTATAATTATCATAATTGTATTGTTATTTTAATAATTCTGGTGTGACAACTCTTTATTGTGTGTATAAAGAAACAAGAGACTTGATTATCTTCCTTATCTGGACTTGATCCCCAAACCAGGGATTGTGTATTGCAGGTGAAATCCATATATCATTAATCTCACCCCCACATAGACCAGGTAAACTTTTTAAAAAATATTTTTCTTTAGTTGTGGATGGACACAATGACTTTATTTATTTTTATGTGGTGCTGAGGATTGAACCCAGTGCCTGACACGTGTTAGGTGAGTGCTCTACCACTGAGCCACAACCCCAACCTTGACCAGGTAAACTTTTACATATGAAAAATTGTATGACTATAGATGATAGCCATAACAAACTTATCTTATGAATCATTGTGTTATAGACTAAAATGAATTCTAAAGACTTTTTGTATGTTTCTTTGTGTGAAGAAATTCATAAATTTCTCCAACTAACATTGACTGAATGCATGTCATTTGTCAAATACTACTCTAGTTGCTACAGAATCAGAGATGAGGAGTAAAATACAGCCTCCTCACCAGTGGTTTTAAACAAGGGGGTTTGCTAAACATTTGGGAAAATATGGAAATGATTAAGACATGGTTGACCCATCAAAGAGAAAGATGACATATCCATAAAAAGTTAACACAAGATGGATTATGAAATATACTGTAAAATATACAAAATGAGAACTCAAATGTGTAGGGAAATAGGATGACACTACAGAGTCAAAAGATATACTTACAAAACACATTCATTGTTGATACAAAAATCCATTTCCTGAGAACTTTACTTCAAACACATTTAGTCTTATTTTAAACACAGCAGTAAGTAATTGAGTCATAGGATATTTGGCCTGGCTAAAACTCAGTATCTAACCAACACTGTAACTTTCAAAGGAGTTCCATCTCAATGAGTAGCTAAACTAGTACCCACTATAATTGCCTCTATAACAGCTAACTCAGATTGACCATGCACTTCTACAATGGCTTGGCATAAAAGTTCCACTCCAGTCATGGCAACCAAGTAAACTAACTTAAACTTTTATGAATGGTTGGTAGAAACAGACAACTAGAATTGGCAAGAGTATTTGGGTGGGCCTGATTGACAATATTGCTTTGAAAGAGTCTTGCAAATAAAAACTGGTAAGATAACCTACCAACCAGAATTGCTTTGTGTCCTAAATGGTTTTCTAATTCCTAAACCACTTTCTAGTCTTTTTTGATTGTTGCTAGATTCCCTTAGGCATGATCATATGGGAGGCAGTTCTGCTTTTGTTATTTCCACCTGCATCCCAATAAATGCAGGTGGAAATTTAACATTTTCTGTTTAAAAAAAGTGTTTTCATTTCTTGAACTAAAACAATCTGACATGCACAGACATACATTAATACACACACAAATACACACTCACATATATGTACACATTCATACGTACACACCCACTCACCTTTACACCTTATTTCATAGTCCAAACATTAAGAAGTAGAAAGTTCTTTAGCAGCACATTGGAAGACAAAAACAAAAAACAACAAAAAAACATTTTTAAAGGTACAACCATTCAAAACTATTCAGTAGAGTTTATGAAAGGTAAACAACATAACTCAAATTTTCCTGTTTTATAACACTATTGACAGTTATGATTTTGAAATACCAAGAAAAACTTAACTTACAGCTATTGATATAATTACAAAGTAAGGGAGTGGTGTGCATATAAAGCTTAGACTAGATGGTTATCAAACTATTATAAAATTAAGAATACTTCCTCACTTATAATAAGTATCACTTAGAATTTTAAACAATATACCCTAAATTTTGCCAAAATAAAAAGAGGTTTAGATGTATACCCTTGCAGTTTATCTTAAAATATCATTTTGAATGTTAACTGATGTCCTGTGTTGTTGCCCAACAGGCCCTATCTATATTTTGGCTCTCTCAAAAAGATTTTGAACCTCCTGAATAGGAAGTAATATGTATTTGCATCATTCGTCCTGAGAAGAAAGTATAGAAACAATTTATATTTTAATATTCTCTTAGAAAGATGTGAGAACATAAAACACTGATTTTACTTTAAAGCACAAAATTCTGATATAACTTCCAACTCAAATATAACAGAATACTTTTTAATAATTAGATTAAGCTCATTTGTTGTCAGTGATATGAGGATGGGAATGGGAACAGTATCATTAAGTCAATGACTTAGTTGAAGGATGATAATTTGCATTTCAAGCACAGAGCACATTTCATTCATAAAGACAATGAGCAACTAGGTTTGTTTTCTTTCCCCATAAATTATGAGAATTCAAGATGCATAGTAATTATGAGTGGCTTGACTGCTTTCTATGTTTGTAGCCCTGATTTTGCAGAAATACATCATCTAATCTAGTATTTACACAAACTTCCCAACTTAGATTTCAATAAATGCTTTCCATGTGTGAAAACCCCACTTCATGTCAATTGTATAAGAAACTATCAGTCCCAGGTATCAACTAGATGTTTTATTTATGTGTAGCTTTAGGCTGGTCTTTTGATAGACTGAATAGTTAAAGAACAGCACTTTATGAAACTCTTATCCTTTATAGGATAAGAGTTGAGTGAAATCAAATGCTAAACATGAATATTATGTCATCTATGCATAGATAACTCCTTTTGTATTCCAAAAACTATCAGAACATCTCTAAGTTCCATTCATCTCTTTTTTTGTGGTGCTGGGGATCAAAGATCAAATCTAGGGCCTTGCACATACTAAGCACACATGGCCTATCATTTCTGAATTTTGAGTTGAAGTCATATTTATTTTCCAAGATGAACTGGATGCTTAAAATATATCTATAAACCTCTCCACTTTTTCTCCTGATTATTTTACCAAAACTTAACTTCTTATGAGAAAAATGGCAAAAGTGTAGACACCTGGTTGTCTGCAGTCATCAGAGGGCATCACAGAATGAGTCTGCAAAAGCAGCACAAGGCAGGGCTCACCCTTAAAGGCAGCGTCATCTCTAGATGCTCTTTGTTGCTCAATTATTTCTTAAGTTTTCTGAAGAATGAAGGGAAGTTACATGAAGGAAAGTTTCAATTTGCACTTTAGATTCCGCTAGACTGCTTTGATTTTTATTTTACTTATATGCCAGATATACCACATATTATTATGGGAAAATATAAACATCTAAGCTATTATTTTGTTAAGATAGGGCTTAGTAACATGACATTCTTCATTAGTTGTTTTTTTTATTCTTCTCTTCAAATATATTATACATAATTGATTCCTTTTGTTAGAAACACTTTTCCTGTTTGAAGTTCAAACTAATAATTCTCTGATAGCTGAGATCTGCTGAGCCCAATTAAGTACTAATATGAGTATAAGTAGTGATTGAAATAAATTTGAAGACGAAGATCAAAACTTGAATTAAAAAATCATTCTAAAAGAATCTATTCTCTTAACTGAAAACAATGCAAATATTATATTTTCATTGTGGTGTTGACCCATTTATTATTTTTACTTTGTAACATGAGGTGTAATAACTGAGAAATCATTGATAAGGTCAATAACAAGGAGCTTTCCCCTTATGTTTTCTTCTAGGAGTTTTAGAGCTTCAGACATTACATTTAGGTCTTTTATTCACTTTTTGAGTTGATTTTTCTGTAAGATAAAGGGTCAGTTTTGTTTTTTTGTTTTGTTTTGTTTTGGTACTAGAGATTGAATTCAGGGACACTCTACCACTGAGCCACATCCCCAGCCCTATTTTGTGTTTTATGTAGAGACAGGGTCTTACTGAGTTGCTTAGCGCCTTGCTTTTGCTGAGGCTGGCTTCGAACTCACGATTCTTTTGTCTCAGCCTCCCAAAGTGCTGGGATTACAGGCTTGAGCCACCACGCCCGGCTAAAGGTTTAGTTTTATTCTTTCTTGTGGAAGTTCAGTTTGTCTAGTATCAAATTAAAATGCTCCTTTTGCACAGCAAAAGTAATCAATGAAATGAAAGGTAATCTATGGAATGAGAAAAACTATATTTAAGCCATCAATTAGATGTGAGAGTGGCCAAGATTTATAAAGCACCCATACAACTTAAGAGCAAGAAAACATATAGCCCTATTTTTAAAATGGGCAAAGAACTGGAAGAGACATTTTCCAAAGCTGACATAAAAATGGCCAATGGGCACATGAAAAGGTGCTCAGCAACACAAATAATCAGGGAAATGCAAATCAAATATGAAATACCATCTCACATCTACTAGAATAGCTATTATCAAAGAGAAAAGAGATAGCCAAGTACAGTGGTGTACACCTGTAATCCAAGCAACTCAGTAGGCTGAGGCAGAAGGATCACAGGTTTGAAGCCAGCCTTGGAAATTTAATGAGACCCTCAGTAATTTAGTGAGACCCTGTCTCAAAATAAAAAATGAGAAAAGCATGGGGATGTAGTTCAGTGGTAAAGTGCCCATGGCTCAATACCCAGTATGAATCAATCAATCAGTAATAAGATATAACAAGTTTTTATCAAGTTTTGGTGAGGCTGTGGAGAAAATAATTCATGAATGCCATTGATGGAAATGTTGATTGGTGCAACCATGTGGAAAGTAACATGGAGGGTCCTGAGGAAATTAACAAATGGAAATACCATATGACAAAGCAGTCCCTCTTCACGTATAAACTCAAAGGAAATAAAATACCCGGCTAATAAAGGCATCTATACTTCCATGTTCATTGCAGTAATGTAGACAATAGCCAAGACATGGAAATAATCTAGGTGTTCATCAGTGGACAAACGGATAAAGAAATCAATACACACACAGAGAAATATTATTCAGTCTTTTTAAAAAATAAGGATATTGTACTATTTGCCACAAAACTTGAGGGTATTGTGCTAAGGGAAATAAGTCATACATAGAAAGAAAAATTTCATTTTATCTTACTTACATATAGAATCTTAAAAAGAAGCAGTATATACAGATAGAGAATAAAACAGTGGTTACCAGGGTCAGAGCTGGAAGAGAGAAGTGAGGAGATGCCAAAGTATACAAAGTAGCAAATATGTAGAGTGCTTAGGCCAGAAGACTGAATGTATAACACTAGAGTTCTAGTTAATACCAGTATTGTATTCAGGAATTTTGCTAAATGAGCAGGTTATGAAAGTTCTATAGGAAATGAGTGACTATTTTAGATAATGCATTAGTCAATTTGGTAAAATTACTTACAACGTTTGGGATTAAAATTAAAAAAATAAATATGAAAATTACAGTCACAAAATTAGGAGTTGGGAGAGAGTGAGATATTGTACAGGCATATTGAATGTTACACATTTTTAGGCAGGAATGATTAAAAGATACAATATGTTGTAAATAAATCAAATTACAAAAATAATTATATTTTCAGGTATAAAAGTAAATACTGATGAAAATATACAATCAACTAATATTGAGTAATAGAAGAAAAATAAGGTTTAGGATGAGATAATATACCACTCTTTATTGCTCATTGTATATGTGATATAATGAGAAAATACATATTTGGTGTCTGCTCCCAGTTTCTGGCACAAAGCACAATTGAATTGAATCATTGGATGTCCTGTGAGTGCGTTCAGAGAACTGGACAATTGCTTGGTATGAAAAACCCACACATTTTGTGTCAAAAGTTGTGAAAGAGAAAAGTAGATGTTTCCTTTTAGTAAGGAAAACTATAAACACACACATATACAAATATAGAGAAATATGTATATTTCTCTAAAATGACTATCAGCAAAATACATAAAACAAAAACTCAGGATATACAAGTAAAATAGTCTAGATAATATTAGAGAGAAATTTTAATTTACCTGTCTTTGAGAAAAATCAAGAAGATAAAATATCATTAAAAGAATTATAATAATAATAGAATTAACACGTTAGAAGAAAGTTCTCTAGCCACAGCAATTCTAAGCCAAGAAAGCAATGCTACAAAACCTATAGTACCAGAATTTGCACGGTACTGGCATAAAAAGAGATGCATAGGCCAAAGAAACAGAAAAGAAGACACAGAGATAAACTTACACATCTATAGTCATCTGATCCTTGAAAAAACATACTGGTTTTGCATGCATTTTTAAAAAAACGGTTCTAGGAAAACTTGTTATCCATGTGTAGAAGAATGAGACTAGACACATATCTCACCCTATACAAAAACCAACTCAAAATGGATCAAAGGCCTAGGACTTAGACCAGAAACTATGCAAATCCTAAAAGAAAATGCAGGGTCAACAGTCCAGTATATTTTTGCAAAGACTTTATCAATAGGACACTCAAAGCTCAGGAAATAATGTCAAGAGTTAATAAAAGGGATGGCATTAAATTGAAAAGCTTCTGCACAGCAAAAGAAACAATTAGGAATAATAAAGAACTCAAAAAATTCAACACCAAAAAAACCAAGTAATACAATTAGTAAATAGGCAAATGAATTAAATAGACTCTTCTCAAAAGAAGAAATATGAAAGGCCAACAAATATAAGAAAATGTTCAACATCATTAGTAATTAGTGACATGCAAATCAAAACTACATTGATATTTCATCTCACACCAATCACAATGGCAGTCATTAAGAATATAAACAATAAATGCTAGAAAGGATGTGGAGAAAAAGGAAAACGTCTACACTGTTGGTTGCACTGAAAATCAGTATCACCACTATGAAATCAGTATGGAGGTTCCTCAAAAGATGAGGCATAGAACTGCCATATGACCCAGTCTGTACCATTCTTTGATATTTATCCCAAAGAATTAATTCATCACACTACAGCGATACATATATACTCATGTTTATATCAGCAAAATTCACAATAGCCAGACTATGGAACCAGCCTAGGTGTTCATCATTGAAAGAATGGATAAAGAAAATGTGGTATATATACACAACAGAGTTTTAGTCAATCATAAAGAAGAATAAAATTATGTCATTCATAGGAAAATGGACAGAACATGAAACCATGATATCAAATGAAATTAGCCAAACACAGATAGTCAAGGGTCATGTGTTTTCTCTCACACATAGAAGCTGCAGAGGAAAAAGGAAAAGAAAATAGAGAGGGAGTCTCATAAACATCAAAGGGAGATCATCTGGCCTGGTGGCACAGGCCTGTGCCTGTGATCCCAGCAACTCTGGAGGCTGAGACAGGAGGAGCACAAGTCAAAGTCAGTGTCAGCAACTTAGCAAGGCCCTAAGCAACTTAGTAAGACCCTGTCTCAAAATTAAAAACATGATAATAAAAAGTTCTGGGAATGTAGTTTAATAGTTAAGCACCCCTGGGTTAAATCCCTGGTATAAAAAAATGAAGAAAGAGGAGGAGGAGGAGAAGGAAGAGGAGGAAAGAAGGAAGGGAGATAGAGAAAAGGGACTAGGTGTAGGAGGGAGTTTGAGGAAAGTGGTGAGGAGTGATATTGACCAAATTATATTGTTATATTGAATGCATGTACTAATAGGTAACAACAAACCCCACCATTATGTACAACCATAATGCACCAATGAAAAAATTTGGAAAAAAATTTAAAAATAAAAAGTCTCATTTTAAAATGCTCATGAAATATTCATACACACAAAACAAATTTTCTTACACATTAGCAATCATCAAAAATCTTTAAAAATTCCAAAACAAGGTAATGATAGCAACTTTGCAAAACATTATCAACTACAAAATTTCAAACTAAATAATAACAAATACAATCTTATAATTTATTTCCTTTAAAACAATACTTTTAAGAGAATCCAAAAAAGATTATTTCATATCTCAAATTAACGAATAAGTCCAGACATCTGAGTTATAGCTAAAGAAGGTAAGAAGAAAATTCATAACTTTGAATACTTGTAGAGTATGTGATAAAAATTGAGATATTCATCAAATTCAACACACTTCAAATAGAACTATGTAGTAAAACTGCAGAAAACAAACTGAAAACTTTAACACCGAAAGAGAATAAATATACTTAGTTTTTTTAATTCAAATACACTTTACTTAATCAAATAAAAATGGGACCACAAAAACCAAAAAATAAGTGATAATGAGAAGACCAAAATCAAAGAGGAAATTTAAAAAGTCATAAAGGGCTGTAAAAGTAAATTCTAAAACATAGATGATTTTCTAGGAAGAAAAATTACTAAAATTGACTGTACTTCAATTCATGAGAAAACAAAACTGTCAAAGAATTACACCACCTCCAGCACAGCCTTACACTTGAGGTTTAGACAGCTGCACAGAAGAATTATACCAATTAGTTAAAGGATAACTCACTTCAAAACTATTTCTAGAACATAAGAAGTGACCCACTTTTCCAATTTTGTGGTAACAGAAGTAGCACAATGTAAATATAAGACCACAAAAAGAAAACTACAAGAAAATCTCATCTATGCATCTCAAAATAAAAGTCTTAAATAAAATATTAATTGACAGGGAAATTCTAACACAACATTAAAAGATTAGTATATGGCATGGGATTTAATACAGAAAAGCAGTGATGGATCATTAAAAATCTAATTATAATAATCATGTTGACACCTTTAAAAATATAATGTAAACCAGTATATGCTAAAAACATATTTGTTAGAATCCAAAATATTTTTACTTTTAATATAAGAAAGAAAAGAAATAGAAAGGTACATTCTGAATGCAATAAATATGTATATTTCATTCCTACAACAGAGATCATATTTATTGGTGATGCTTTAATGGCACTATCATTAAAATTCAAGGAGACCTAGGTCTGGTGGCACCTGTCTGTAATCCCAGTGGCTTGGGAGGCTGAGACAGGAGGATTGTGAATTCAAAGCCAGACTAAGCAAAAGCAAGGTGCTAAGCAATTCAGACCCTGTCTCTAAATAAAACACAAAATAGGGCTGAGGATGTGGCTCAGTGGTCAAGTGCCCCTGGGTTCAATTCCTAGTATAAAAAAACAAAAAAAAACAAAAAACCTTTTTTCAAGGAGAATAATTTTTTCCATAATTACCACTATTATTAAACAGTTTTCTACATGAAATATGGAAGAATATATCAGTGTTACCATATGTGATCTTGGAGAGGGAGGTGCTGTAAAATAGGTGGAGAAAAAAGAGGGTAAAACAGCCAAACAAAAAGGAAGAGCATTAAGAAAAACAGTACAAGGAACAGGGATATGATTATATTTATACATATGTGTTGTGCGCATAAGAAAATTAAACCATCAAAAAATAATGATAAAAAAAACTGATAGTGTTTTACACTAGCATGTTCAAACTGTATTGGTAAAAGAATAATCTTTATATTTTCAACTTATAATGTGTAGAAAATTTTTAGAAATATGAGCCATAAGACACAAATTTTAAAAATTATAATTAAATTGCAGTAAGATCAGTAGAGCAGGGGAAGAGAGCAGGGGGAAGGAAGAGGGGTGAGTGCTGAGGACTAAATTAGAGCAAATTATATTCCATGCTTTTGTGATTATGTCAAAATAAATCCTAATGTTCTATAGAACTAAAAAGAACAAAAAATTTTAAAAAACACTAAAAAAATGATCAATTTGAATTGGTAAAAGAATGTTACAACTATAGTAACAAAAATGGCATGGTACTGGCACCAAAATAGACATGTAGACCAATGGTATAGAATAGAAGACACAGAGACGAACCCACTTAAATACAGTTATCTTATACTAGACAAAGAAGCCAAACATGTACACTGGAGAAAAGACAGCCTCTTCAACAAATGGTGCTGGGAAAACTGAAAATCCATATGCAGCAAAATGAAACTAAATCCCTATCTCTCACTATGCACAAAATTCAACTCAAAGTGGATCAAAGACCTGAGAATTAGACCAGAGACCCAACACCTAACAGAAGAAAAAATAGGCCCAAATCTTCATCATGTCAGATTAGGACCTTACTTCCTTAACAAGACTCCTATAGCAAAAAAAGTAGAATCAAGAATCAATAAAAGCTTCTTCTCAGCAAGAGAAATAATCAATGAAGTGAACAGAGAGCTGACATTCTGGGAACAAATCTTTGCCACACACACATTTGATAAAGCACTAATTTCCAGGATATATAAAGTATCCAAAAAACTTAACACCAAAAAACCAAACAACCCAATCAATAAATGGGCCATGGAGCTGAACAGACACTTCTCAGAAGAAGATATACAATCAGTCAACAGACATATGAAAAAATCTTTATCATCTCTAGCAATTAGAGAAATGCAAATCAAAACTACTCAAAGATTTCATCTCATGCCAGTCAGAATGGCAATTATGAAGAATACAAACAACAATAAGTGTTGGCGAGGTTGTAGGGGAAAAGGCACACTCATACATTGCTGGTAGGACTACAAAATGGTACAACCAATCTGGAAAGCAGTATGGAGATTCCTTAGAAAAGTTAGAATGGAACCATCATTTGACCCAGCTATCCCACTCCTTGGTCTATACCCCAAAGACTTAAAAACAGCATACTACAGTGATGCAGACACTTCGATGTTTATAGCAGCTCAATTCATAATTGCTAAACTATGGAACCAACCTAGATGCCCTTCAATAGATGAGTGGATAAAGAAACTGGTATATATACACAATGGAATATTACTCAGCAATAAAAGAGAATAAAATTATGGCATTTGCAGGTAAATGGATGGAGTTGGAGAATATCATGCTAAGTGAAGTAAGTCAATCTCAAAAAACCAAATGCCAAATGTTCTCTCTGATAAGTGGATGCTGATCCATAATGTGGAGGAGGACACAGGAAGAACAGAGGAACTTTGGTCACAAGGATGGGAGGCAGGAGGGGGAAGGGGGACAGTAAAGATGGTGGAATATGATGGACATCATAGCCTAAGCTTTATGTATGATGGCATGTATGCTGTGATTCTACATCACATACAACCAGAGAAATGAAAAGTTGTGCTTCATCTGTGTACAATGAATTAAAAAAAAAAGAATGTTACAACTGTAATGAGTGTTCCAATAATGCAAATCACTCTGAAATCTTCTAAATATTTATTTTTATCTAATTGCATATAAGTACAAGATGAGTATCAGTATATGGGCTATTTTCCACAAAAGAAGACTCTAAATAAATGCAAAAATATTTTCATTTTATGAAGAAGACTCAATTCAAAAAGATAAAAATTATCTTTAAATGAATCTATAAACAATAAAATAAAAATAAAATATATAAAATCTATAAACAATAAAATAAAAATAAAATAAAAATACCAAGTGTATTTGGAAATACGAAAAAAGTAAATAGACTAATTTTTGTTTAAAGTAATTGTAAAAATAAAAACTGGTGAAGAGCATTGAATGCATACCATCATTGAATTTATTCAGAGCAACAATCATATAAATAATAAAATAAGGCCATATGAAAAGACACAGAGACTAATGAAACATAATACAAAGTCCAAATATATAGGCTCAAAATTATTTATAAATTTAGTTTATGATAAAATGGCACTTCAAATAAGAAAATTAAGACTACATTATTCAATAAATTGTGTGATAATAGATAGCCATATTGAAAATATAGCTTGTATTTATTCATCAATATAATAGATTAATGTCCTTTTAGCAAATATTTAAATTTTAAATATTAATCCATATGCGTTATGAAATAAAACATGTGAAACAGTAGAAAAATCACCAAAATATATAAAACTGGAGATGGAATTTTTAAAGTTTTAAGATTTACCTGCATTAAACTGAAGGATTGCAAGTTTGAAACCAGCCTGGGCATCTTAGAGAGACATGGTCTCAAAATTAAAAGTAAAAAGGACTGAAATGTTGAACCCAGTGGTACAACCCTGAGTTCAATTCCAAGTACCACAAAACAAATAAATGGATAAATAAATAATAGCAGCACTAATCAGT
Organism: Xerus rutilus; assembly: GCA_028644305.1. Classification (NCBI taxonomy): domain Eukaryota; kingdom Metazoa; phylum Chordata; class Mammalia; order Rodentia; family Sciuridae; genus Xerus; species Xerus rutilus. The sequence continues at coordinate 31,589,920 of CM053399.1, forward strand.
TAAAACTTAAAGTGAAGGAAACACTTATAGTTCATATCACTAAGGTATCAGTTGTATAATATATAAATAATGTTTAAAAATTAACATAAAAATTCAATGGAAAAATAACCACCATAACTGATTCACAGAAAATATGTAAATAAATGCAAATAATATAAAATAAATAGAAATATACAAAAGTAGTCTCATATTTACCCCTAAAAAGAAAAATCTGATTTTAAACAATGAATTACCATTTTAGTTTTTAATAAAGATCAAAAAAGTTGATAAAACATTTTATTAAAGGAGGTTTGAGTAAACCAGCATCCTCAATCATTACAGATAGAAATATAAAATTTTAGTCAGGCTCTTATTAAAATTCATTGAAACTTTCAAAATTTACAGTCTTTGAGTCAGAGCTCCCATCTTTAGGAAAACTCTAGGATGGTAAAAATTATCTAAGTAGTATTTATTGACATATTTTATTATGAAAACATTTGAAAAAATAAACCCTCTTAGTGAATTTATATTAACAAATTACATCTATAAAATGAAATGCTACACAGCTATTCAAAATAATGAGAGAAAGATAGTAAAATATAGATTTCCACAATTTGTTTCCCAACGGAAAAATCAATTTAAACAACCATCCATGTAAAAATATTCCTTTATTACACCTAAGGAATTCAGGTAAAAGACTAGAGAATATGGGTGGAGTACAAAAATAAGAAAAGGCTCATGGAAAAGAACAGGAAGGATAGCATTATATAATCCATATCAGTCCTCCCCAAGTCCATGCATCACAGCAGACAGATACTTTCCATGAAAAGGAAGAAGAAAATTAGCACAGACTTGCTGGAGACCGTAGCAGCAACCCACCTCAATAAACTCCAGCATCAGGCTAACTCCTGAGACACCAACTTCTGGATCAATCCTAGCCCTCAAAGCTTTAAGTGTGGTCTAACACAAGGCCAGAACCCGTCCCTACAAACTCAGGCTCCAGGCCTACTCTAGTACCAGGCCAGCCATCATGGCTCCAAGTACCAGGTCAGTCTGTAAAGACTCAGGTCACACCCACATGCCTTCTATCCCTAGCACAAAGCTAACCCACAGGCTCTACCATCCAGAAAAAATTGCAAGTTAAGTAGTTGTCAAATTAAGACAGACTGTTACAGGCATAATATGTCTCCTATAAACCTCATGGCATCCATAAAGAACAAAAAAACTCCTATGTTAGACACACAAAAGATAAAGACATCAAAGTATACCATTACTACTCCCCCAAAAAATTAAATCCTAAAGGAAAACATTAGAAGAAGAAATTTTAAAATGGAAAGAAATTTTAAAAAGTGGCAATAGCAAGTCCTTACCCATCAATAATTACTTTAAATGTACATGGATTAAATTCACCAATCAAAAGACACAAAGAATGATGAAATAAAAGACTCAACTATATTGTTATTGAAAAAAACTCATTGATGCTATAAAGATATTCATTGAATGAAAAGGGACAGGAAAAAGAATTCCAATGCAAAAGGTAACAAAGTGGAACGGGAGTGATGTCTTTGTGCATTTTGTGCTATTAGAATAGCTGAGGTTGAGTAATTTGTAACCATTAGAAATGTATTAATTCACAGTTTTGGAGGCTCAGAAATCCAATATCAAGGATCTGGCACCTGGCAAGGGCCTTCAGTTTAATAACATGGTGGAAGGCACTACATGATAGAAAAGCAAAAACCTATAGTAGAAAGATAAAGAATGGACAAAAGCGAGAGAGAGAGAGAGAGAAGAGAAAGCGAGCAATCTCTCAATAATAGCATTTGCGCAACTATGAACATGGAGTCCTCATGACCTAAACATCTCTTAAAGTGCCCACTTCCCAGTACCATCACAATGGAAATTAAATGTCAATGAGTTTTGGCGGAGAAAAACATTCAAGTTATGGCAAGTGGCTATACTTATAAAAAGGAAATAAACTTTAAGTCAAAACCTGTCACAAGAGACAAGTCATTATATAATAAAATGGCATCAATTTATCAAAAGTATGTAATATCTATAATATGTATGCCCCTATTATTAGAGCACCTAAGTATATAAAACAAATATTAACATAAATGAAGAGAAAAACAAATAACAGTACTGTAACAGTAGGGATTTTACTTGGTATGCAGTTAGCTGGAGCAAATAGGAACCAGAAAAAGGATAGTGGATTCTAAAAGGGCACCCATCCAGCAATTTACCAGGAGGATTCAATATTTACAATACACTGGCACCCTCTTTCAAAGAAGAAAATCAAATAAGAACATATATTCACTATCTCTTCATTTGGGTAGGACTATACAAGAGATCCATCTGAGTAGGTGGACGAGCTACTCAACACCACAGAGGGCCCACCATGCTAGACCTGCAGTCAGACTAGCACACATCCTCCTTTTCAAGGAATATATCCTATTTTCAAGGTAGTGCACGTGTCCTTGAGCTGCTCAGAGGGTTAGCTGAATGCTATATGACCTGACACTAGTTGCACTAGACCAAAAAGGGCAAAGTGACTGAGTGCACAGACACATGCCCTCAGTTCTTACACAGCAAAGATGCATAACTTGCCCCTCAAAGGTCAACAAGTACACAGCTCTGGCTAAAAAAGCAGTGGATAGCCATTGCACCAGGGTTTCCAGTCACTCCAAGGTCCCACCCACTGTACTGATAAAAGCCCAACCATTTGGGGGCAATGAGTTTTCTTATCATCTTGCCTGCCTTACTCTCCAAAGTATATTTTTGCTCTAAAATAAACTTGCTTTAAGTGCTATATCTTTCACTATAATTCTATTCCTGCACCAGGGTAATGTTCTAATTTTAGGCAGGGTGCCCAATAACCAAGGAACACTCCACCATCTACCTTGAACAAGTAACAATATTCACTTTGTAATTGTGGATGGATCATTCAGACAAAAAATGAATATGGACACACTGAATTCAAACTACACTTTAGACAAATGGACCTAACAGATAATGTCCAGTTCATTCCAATGAACAACAACAGGAAAAACCTTCCCAGTGCGCAGAACATTCTCCAAGACAGATTGTGTTACTTCACAAATCAAATTTCAATAAACTTAAGAAGACTGAAATTGTATTGAGTAGCTTTTATAACCCCAATGGAGTGAACAAGACAAAAAAGGAGAAAAACTGAAAAATTAACAAATATTTGAAAAATAAATGCAATAAATACACTCCTAAAGGGTCAGAGAAAAAAATCAAAAAGCAATATTAAAAAAAATAAAAATGGGATCACAATATATCAAAACTCACAGTGTAGTGACACAAGTTCCAAGAGGGAAGTTTATAACAACACCTACACTAAGAAACAAGAAAGAACTCAAGTAAACAACATAGATGTAAGCCTCAAGGACAGGAAAGAAGAACAAACTAAGCTCAAAGTTAATAGAAGGAAATAATTAAAATTAGAGAAGAATATGACTAAAAATAAAGCAAAATATGACTAGAAAAGTAAATGAAAAGATCAATAAAGCTAAGAGTTTGGTCTATGAATAGAAAAACAAAATTTTAAAAAGTATAGGTAGATGAAGAAAAAGTAGAGAAAACCAAAAAGCAAAATTATAGATGAAAGAAGAGACATAGAAATTGATACCATAGATATAAAAACAATCAAAACAGACATATAAATAATTGTCTACCAACGAATTAGATAATATGTAAGAAATGGATAAATTTGGGGAAACATAAAACCTGCCATGACTGAATCATGAAGAAATAAAATATCCAAAAATACCAATCTGAATAGGGAGATCAAATCAGTAATTGAAACATCTAGCAAAGAGAATCCCAGGACCTGGTGTCTTCACTGGTAAATTCAACAGTGTTTAACGAAGAATTAATATCAATTCTCCTCAAATTTTTTCAAAAAACTTGAGGAGGGAATAACATTTCCAATACTTTTTATGAGGTCAGTGCTACCATGATACAAAGACATTACAAGAAAATTACAGATCAATATGCCTGATGAACACAGGTACAAAAATTCTCAATAATCTAGCAAATGAGATTTTACATCACATTTTAAAAACCATTTGCCATGGCTGAGATTTATTCCTGGGATGCAAGGGGAGTTCAACATATATGAAAACTTAATTGATGCCATATATCACATTAACAGAATAAAGGATAAAATTATAAGGTCTTCTCAGCAGATATAGATAAACTACCCAAGAAAATGGAAATTATTTTATGATAAAAACTCTACAAATTAGGTATAGAAGGAATATGCCTCAACCAAATGTAAGCATATGTGACAAGCATATATCTAATATCATACTCAACAGTGAAAGCTGAAAGCTTTTTCCATGATCACAAATGATATAAGAATGCCATTCTTCCAATGTATGTACATTATTGTACTGGAAGTCCCTGGTAGATAAATTTTAAAAGAAAATAAACAAAATTCATCAAAATTGGAATGTGAAAAATAAAATTGCCTCTGTGTGCAGATAACATGATCTTATGTGTAGAAAACTCTAATGATACCAACAAAACCTATAACAACTGATTTTAAAATTTTTTTTTTTTTTTTGAAAATTTTTTTTAGTTGTTGATGGATCTTTATTTTATTCATTTATTATTTATATGTGGTGCTGAAGATCGAACCCAGTGCCTCACGCATGCTAGGCAAGCGCTCTACCACTGAGCTACAGCCCCAGCCCCTGATTTTAAAATTTTAAAGTGAAATTTCAGTATAGAAAATAAACATGCAAAAATCAATTGCATTTCAAGACACTAATAATGAACTACCTGAAAAAAAATTTAAAGAAAACTATATCCTTTCTAATAGTATCTGAAAAATTTTATAAAAAATTTTAATCAAGGAGGCAAAAAATCTGTGTACTGATCTTTAAGACATCAATGAAAGAAAAAAATCATAGGACATTGATGAAAGAAATTGAAGAAAATACAAATAGAAAGATACTTGGTATTCACGAACTAGAAGAATTAATATTATTAAATTATCCATACTACTCAAAGTGATGTATACATTCAATGTAATGCCTATCAAAATTCCTATGGCATTTTTTCACAGAAATAAAAAAACAATCCTTAATTTTATACATGGAACCATAAAAACACTCCAAATAGTCAAAGCAACCTCAAATAAGAACAAATCTGAAGGCATGGCACCACCTGATTTCAAATTATACTATGAAATTTTAGTAATAAAGTATGGTACTGGAATAAAAATAGACACATTGACTGATGGAACCAAACAGAACTCGGAAATAAATCCACACGTTCCAAGTCAAATAATCTCTGGTAAAGAGGACAAGAACACACAACCGGGAAACGGCAGTATCTTGAATAAATGGTGGTGGAAAAACTGAATATCCACATGCAGAAGAATGAAGTTGAAGAAGCAAAATTATCATTTCACAATATATACAAAAATCAAGTAAAAATATAGTAAAGACTTAAACATAAGACATAAAACTGTAATCACTGAAAGAAAACATAGCAAAAGGTGTCTGGGGGCTGGGGCTGTAGCTCAGGGGTAGAGCGCTTGCCTCGCATGCGTGAGGCACTGGGTTCGATTCTCAGCACCACATATACATAATAAATAATAAATGAATAAAATAAAGATCCATCAACAACTAAAAAAAAAAATTTTAAAAAAAGGTGTCTGAACATTGGTTTTGGCAACAATTTAATAGATATGATCTCAAATGTGTGAGCAACAAAAGAAAAAATGGACAAATGGGATTGTATGAAACTAAAAACCTGCACAACAAAGGCAACAATAAGAGTGAAGAAATAGACTATAGGAGAAAATATGTGCAACTATATATTTGATTA
>CM053399.1:31595857-31613794 GCA_028644305.1 Xerus rutilus
AAAAAAAAAACAGAAAAGACATACAAATAGATAACAGGAATTTGAGAAAATATACATTACTAATCAAAGAAATGAAAAATTTAAAGCCATAATAAGATATCACCTCATACCTGCTAGTTTGATAGACATTAAAAAAAAAAGATAAGATGTCTCAGCAAAGATGTAGAGAAAAGGGAACATTTGCACTGTTGCCATGAATGTAAATTGGCAGAGCCATTATGGAAAACAGCATGGAACATACATACACACACACGCACGCACACACACACAATTAAAAATAGGACTCATATGATCCAGCAATCTCACTACTGGGTATATCTAAAGGAAGAGAAATTAGTATGTCTCAGAGATAGTTGCATTACAGCTTTCATTGCAGCATTATTCACAATAGCCAAGATTTGGAATCAGTTTCAGTGTCTATTGCCAATGAATGGATAAAGCTAACGTCACACACACACACACACACACATTATGGAATATTATTCAGCCTTAAAAAAGAAGATAATCTTTCATTTATGAAAGCATGGATGAACTTGGAGGGTATTATACTAAGTGAAATAAACCAGACAAATACTGCATGTTCTCACTTATATGGAGGATTCATAGAATGAGTGAGTATAATGGAAGTTGCAGGGGAAGAGGATTGCTCTTGAGGTAGGACAGCAAGTCTAAAGAAATGAGGGAGCTCAACCAGTGTAGGGGAGCCACAGAGAGAGAATCAGTAGAACTATGTCTTTACTAAAGTTCATGGGTGGGCATTATTCCATATGTTTGCCTCAGAGGTTTTGGATCTGATGGTTTAAAGAAAACACATATGGAGGAGATGATGGCAAAGTAGAGGAAAGCTTCATTCCAAGCCACATGGTGGCACAGGACCAAAGCAGGGAGGTAGAGAGTCTCAGCAAGGTGGGTAAAAGAGAGATTTAACTAAAATTTAAAATTGGACATTCAAAGCAACTTAGGGACTCAGATATTTGGGTACAATAAAAAAAGAAGAAAGAATATATCAGAGCCAACCCTGTGCCCCTACAGGTGACAGTGGTGTGGATTTACTATAGGGAGAGGGAGGGGGATCACTCTTGGTATGGGGAAACCTGAAATAAAAAATGCTGCCTAATCTTAGCTGATCCAGAGGCTGCACAGCACATTGGTACTTGAAAAGTGTGCTCTGTATTTCAACTGGCATGGAGAGCTGAGCTGGGAGCCATCTTGGGGTAAGTGTGCCCCCACAGTAACTACAGGACATGAGAGATCAGGAAGTTAAAAAAAAAAAAGACAGCCACAATATCCCGGCAGTATCCTAGCAGGCAGCTATCAAGTGATCTAGGTTGGGCATGAGGGAATATGAGTGAAACAGGCACAAAGTAGACTGTACCCAGGGGCATTTGAGTCCTAAGGACTAAGGGAAGCCCAACTTGCTTCTCCTTTGTGTCTGGCAGCTCAAGTGACCAACTGAAGTGGGCCAGTGTCCTAACAAGCAGAAGTGAAGACACTCAGGGACTACACCTGTGAATACACCAGGAAGACTGTGCTCCTGATCATCAGTGAGTGATGGGCCCCCTACTCTACAACTGGGTTTCTTGGGATGCTCCTCAAAATCAAACTGGTAGAAGAGATCAACTATTGTCTAGCCCTTGGGGTAGATCAATCTAGTCTCTCCAAAGAAGACCCCACCCAACAAAGCCCCTGAGGCTAGATTAGACCTAAACCCCACCTGCTGGAGCCCACCTCACAGAACTCTGCAGAAGCAAAGCGGTGCCCTGGGAATGCACCAAACTGGTTTGAATGGACAAAATGCCAACTAACAATAAGTCCAAACCCATCCCACCATACTGCTGAAAAGGAAAACTGAGTCTTTCATTAAACAGCTTCAAACTTAGGCTGTTCCCCTTGGCAACTCAGAGAGCAACACAAAAACAAGAAGGAGTTAACAACTTCCATCTCTTGCTCTATTAGTACAGAACTCAAAAAGAACTAGAAAAACACTATTGGAAATAGACAGTGAGTACCCAATCTTATCAACTATTTTGACCACCTCAGTTGAAAAGATTTCTTCATTCCTAAGATTTTAGATTTAAATTTTTAAATTTTTAATTATTTTATCTTATTTTTTAAAAATTCTTTCTGTGTGTTGGAGGGGAGGGGTATGCCTGTGTATGAATTTTGGCTGTGCTGATTGGTTTAGAGACAAATATACATACACTTATTTGTATTTTTTCTCTCATTTGTAGCATTTTTAATGTAAGTATTTTTTCCTAGCATTTTCTTGTGAGGGTTTGGGTGTTTGGGTCTACATATCTTGGTTTGGTTTTGTATTTTTTTCATTTGTCCATTTCTCTTGTTTTACTTTCTCTCTTATCTTGATAATGGCCAAAATTTATTGTTCTATCTCCCTCTCTCCTAATACCTTGATTCTTCCATTTCCCCCCTTCTGTATAAACAATACCTGCTACATTTCTTCTTCATTCTCTGTTCACTTTCAGAAATTATAAATTTTTTTCTAACTTCCTAACAAATTTCCTTTCCCACTAATTAACAGGATTTTTACCATCTTTCAGAACTAATCCATCTATATAACTCCTACCTCCCCCATTAATGCTAATACAATCATTACTTCTATGATTCTATGATATAGTTCCACCTGCTGTGTACTTTAAAAACAGATCTAATTTATGGTTATTTTTCATAATGTTGACAATTGCCCAACCCACCATTGCTCTTTATTGGTGGCAATTAATGCTGAAGACATCATAGTAGGACTAGGGTATTTATTTAACACTCTTTATTGTTTGTTATTTACAACAGTTGTTACTGGGTTCCCCTCTCCCCCCCCCCCCCCGCCATTCTGTGAGGTGCTGAGAATCTACAAGGACACTAAAAGTTCATAGGTTAGAGACTATGCTGCTGAACTAAACATTCCCTAACATTACTCCAACTCAAAAAAGTGAGGAGACAAAAGCCCCAAAAAGCACAAGGACCCAAGGAGAAACAATCACACAGGGAACTCAGGTCCTACCCCTTCTTACCTACACATATATCAAAACCAGAGAGATGTCCCAGAATAAATAAAATAATTACACAAAAACATTCTGCAAAAAAAGAGGTCAAGGAATCCACCTCAACTGATGCACAAGACCAAGACTTCTGCAAAATGAGAAAACAAATAAACAAATCTTCCCCCTAATTCCCAAATCCCACAACAAAAGATCTCATTAGATGAAAACCCAGAGAAAAATTATAAAATACTGATTATTAAAATGTTCAGTGAGGGCTGGGGATATAGCTCAGGTGGTGGAATGCTTGCCTAACATGCACAAGACCTTGGGTTCAATCCCTGGCACAACAACAACAAAAAAATAATAATAATAATAAATAATAAAATGTTCAATGGACTAAAAGAAGATCTAAGGAAAGAAATAAGAGAGCAATTACAAGAGATGAAAGACCACTTTAATAAAAAAATAGAAATAGTGGGGAAAAAAACAAGCAGAACTCCTAGAAATGAAAGACACAATCAACCAATTTAAAAACTCACTTGATGGCACCACTAACAGATTAGATTATGTAGAAAGTAGAAAGTATAACCTCAGTCCTTGAAGACAAGAATTTAGACATTGAAGAAGGACATACGATTTTGAGTACACAAAAAGCAATAAAGGGGAAAAAGTTACAGAACATGAATACAAAAGAACAAAATAAAATATACAATAGAACAGAATATACAAGAATACTGGAACAATTTTATAAGATCAAACCTAAGAATCATTGGGATAAAAGAGAACAGAGAGATACAAACTAAATGTATAAAGAACATTTCCAATGAGATAGTTACCGAAAAAAATTTCCCATATTGGAAATGGAATAGAAATCCATACACAGGAGGCTTACAGGACCCCCAAATAGACCTAGTAAAATAAGAAGCTCACTGAGATCTATCATAATCAAAATGCCTAACATAGAAAGAGTATTAAAAGTCACAAGAGAGAAGAAACATCAGGTCACATTTAGAGGCAAACCAATAAGGCTCACTTCCAATTTATTATCTCAGACCCTAAAATCAAGGAAGGCCTGGAATGAGATATTCCAAGCTCTAAAAGAAAACAACTGTCAGCCAAGATTACTATACCCATCAAAACTCTATTTCGAATTTGAGGGGGAAATAACATTTTTTTCATGGCAAGAATAAATTAAAACTATTCATGGGTACCAAGCCAGGACTACAGAGAATATCAAAGATAAACTGTACACAAGGAACTATAAAACAATTCCCAAATCTCACAAAGGAAGTTCAATAAAAGAATAATCTACTAAATGGGAATCAAGGCAGGATAAAATATAGCCAAAAAACAAAATGTAGAGAAAACACAACACATATCTATACTAAAACAGAATGTTAATAGTCTCAACTCCTCAATTAAAAGACACCAATAAGCAGAATGTATCAAAAACCAGGATCCAACTATATGCTGTTTACAAGAGACTCATAGGCAAAGACATCCACAGGCTGAAAGAAAAAGGATGACAAAAAATATTCCAGGTATATGCTTCAAGAAAATAAGCAGAAGTAGCTATTCTCATATCTGACAAAGCATAATTCAAGCAAAAATTTAATCAAAAGAGACAAGAAAGGCCAAAACATCCTAATTAAGGGAACAATCCAACAAGAAGATACAAGAGTAAACATGCTGCAAATGTCAGTGCACCCAATTGCATGCGAAAAATATTCTGAAACATTAAATCCCACATAGACCCTCCCCAATATAAAACTGAGTGATTCAATACACCCTTATCACCAACAGACAGGTTAAAAAACATAAAATAAAGACATCTCCAAACTAAACACTATAAATCAAATAAACCTAATGAACATCTACAGACTATTCTACCACAAAGTAGCCGAATTTACCATCTTCTCAGCTTCACATAAAACTTTTTCCAAAATAAATCATATTCTAGGCCACAAAGCAAGTTTTTGCAATCACACACAAAAAAATCTATATAATTTCATGTATCCTATCAGATCATAATGGAATGAGGCTAGAAATCAACAGCAAGACAAACAATAGAATCCACATAAACACATGTAGATTAAACAATACTCTCTTAAATGAAGAAGGAATTAAAGAAAAAAATAGAAATCAAGAAATTCTTAGAAAGAAATGAGAACAGAGCTACAACTTATCAAAAACTCTGGAACAGTACAAAAGCAGTTTTAAGAGTAAAATTCATAGCACTGAGTGCCTACATTAAAAAATTAGAAAGATGCCAAGTAAATAAGCTTACCATCCACCATAAGGCCTTAGAAAAAGAAGAACAAACTAACCCCAAAGTCAACAGAAGACAGGAAATAATTAAGATCAGAGCCAAAATCAATGAAATTGAGAATAAGAAAACAAAACACAGGATCAAAAAATAAAGTAGTTCTTTGAAAGATTAAAAAAAGGAGATGTCATTACAGACTTTTCTGAAAACCACAACATTATTAGAACTTATTTTGAAAATGTACACTCCAATAAACTGAAAAATCTGGAATACATTGACAAATTTCTAGACACATATAACTTCCAAATTGGATCAGAAACATAGAAAAGACCAATGTCAAGTAATGACATTGAAACAGCAATTAAAAGCCTTCCAAAAAAGAAAAGCCTAGGACCTCATGAAGTCTTAGCTGGGTTCTACCAGACCTTTATAGAAAAACTAACATATTTTTCAAATTATTCCATGAAATTTAAAGAGAGTGAACATTCCCAAATACTTTTTAAGTGAGTGTATAACTCTGATACCAAAACCAGACCGACACACATCAGGACAGTAAAATACAGACAGTATCCCTGATGAACATAGATGCAAATATCCTTAATAGAATATTAGCAAACCACATTCAGAAACACATCAAAAAGATAATATACCATGATCAAGTTGGTTTAATTCCAGAGATGCAAGTTTGGTTCAACATTCACAAATCAATAAGTGTAATTCATCATTTAAATAGAATTAAGGACAAAAGTCACATGATCATCTTAACACATGCATAAAAGGTCTTTGATAAAATCCAACATTCATTCATGTTAAAAATGCTGGTGAAGCTAGGTATCATGGGAACTTACCTCAACATTATAAAGGCCATTTATGATAAACTCAAAGCCACATTATATTAAATAAAAAAAACTAAGAATATTTTCTCTAAACTCAGAAAAAATACAAGGTTGTCCATGCTCGCCACTGCTATTCAATATAGTCTTTGTACTATTAGCCAGGGTGATTAGGCAAGAAAAGGAAATCAAAGTGATACAAATGTGGAAAGAAGTCAAACTATCTCTGCTGACAATATGATCCTATATCTAGAAGATTCAAAAAGCTCTACCAGATGACTTCTAGAGCTTATAAATGAATTTAGCTTATAAATGAGTTTATAAGTGAGTTTATGATCCTATATCTAGAAGACTCAAAAAGCTCTACCAGATGACTTCTAGAGCTTATAAATGAGTTTAGGACATTTATTTTTATTTATTTATTTACTTATTTATTTATTTATATTTATATGTGGAGCTTATAAAGGAGTAAGATATAAGATTAACACCCATAAATCAATGGCTTTCTTATATTCTGACAGTGATTCAGCTGAGGAAGAAATCAGGAAAAAATCATCACATTCACAATAACCTCAAAAAAATTAAATACTTGGGAATTAATCTAACCCAGGAGGTAAAAAGTCCTACCTTTAAAATTATAGAACACTGAAGAAATAAATTGAAGAAGACCTTAGAAGATGGAAAGACATCCATGTTCTTGGATAGGCAGAATTAATATTGTCAAAATAGCCATACTGTTAAAAGAAATATATAGAGTCTATGAAACTGCCATTAAATTAACAATGACATTTCTCACAGGATTAGAAAAAAAACAATTCTTCAATTCATTTTTAAAAATAAGAGAGCCAGAATAGCCAAAGCAATACAAAGCAAGAAAAGTGAAGCAGGAGGAAATCACAATACCTAATCTGAAATTATATTATAAAGCTGTAGTAACAAAAATATCATAGTATTAGCATCAAAATAGAAATGAAGACCAACAGAATAGATATAGAAAAACCCCTACACATCTATAGCTGTCTGATATTTAACAAAGTTGCCAAAAGAGAGCCTTTTTAACAAACGGTGATGGGAAAACTGGATAGCCATATGGAGAAAAATGAAATTAGACCCATTATCTCTCACCTTGCATAAAACTAAATTGAAATAGATCAAAGACTTAGGAATTAGATCACAAACTTTATAACTGCTAGAAGAAAACATAGGGTCACAACACTCCATCATATAGGTGTTGGCACCAACTTCCTTAATAAGACCTTCAAAGCACAAGAAATAAAACCAAGAATCAATAAGTGGAATGCAATTAAACTAAAAATCTTCTCACAGCAAAGGAGACAATTAAGAGCATGAAAAGAGAGGCTGCAGAATGTGAGAGAATCTGGGCCACCTACAGGTCCAATAGGGGATTAATATCCAGAAAATACAAAGAACTCAAAAAACTTAACACCGTAAAAGAAAAAAAATCTAATCAAGAAATGGCAAAAGAACTAAATAAAAACTACTCAAAATAAGAAACAAAAATGGCCAACAAATATATGAAAAAATGTTGACTATCTTTGGCAATCAGGGAAATGCAAATCAAAATTACACTAATATTTCATCTCACTCCAGTAAGAATGGCAATGATCAAGAATAGGAACAACAATAAATGCTGGCGAGATGGTGGGGAAAGCTACACGTGTACATAGTTGGTGGGACAGCAGAGTAGTACAATCACTTTGGAAAGCAGTATGCAAATGCCTCAAAAAACTAGGAATGGATCTACCATATTACCCACTACCCCTTTCCTTGGTATTTTCCCAAAGACCTAAAATTGGCATACTACAGTGTACAGAGCAGCCCGTGGGCTGTGTGTGGACTATTGCATATCATAGCCTATTGAATAGGAGAATCTGGTGTCTGGGAATGACCAGTGGACATTTCCTCTGGTTAACTGCCCCAACTCACTGTGAGCCCTATTCAAGCTCTGCCAAAGGTCCCACACAGCTGGGAGATGGGGTGACCTGCCAGAGCTACACAGCCCCTCTGAGATGGGTGTGGCCTGCCAAGATGTCAATCAACCTGCTGACCACAAGGCATCATAAAGCAGGACTCTGCCCCTGAAACCTTATCCCTACCTTTGATGTGCCCCCTTAAATAAACCACAGGAGCCATTTTCTTGTTGTCTAGCTCCAGCTCCCCTGTGGACTGAACCTATTAGGGGCTTCAACTTCTGAAACTATCTTTTCTGACTTTGTCTTTTGTTATTTACTAATTATTCTAGACCTTAATTAAGGAGGCTTATCCCTCTGAGCAGGCAAGAATTCCCTGTTGAGGTACTAGCCTCCCTATGATACTATAGCAACACAACCACCTCAATGTTTACAGCAGCACAATCCACAATACCTAAATTATGGAATTGACCCAGATATCTGTCAATAGATGAAGATACTAAGAAACTATTTTATGCATATACAATGGAGTTCTACTCAGCCATTAAAAAGAATAAAATTATGGTATTTGCTGATAAATGGATGGAAATGGAGAATATCATGCTAAGTGAAATTAGCTGAACTCAGACTCAAAGATGAATGTTTTCTCTCATAGACATAAGCTAGAGTAAAGGAAAAGGGGAAGGAGTGATAGGATAACATAAAGAACCCATCACATACAAATTAAGAGACACATAAAAGGAAGTCTAGTAGAATACAGGAAGAAGAATGGGAGAGGGGAAGGAGGATAGGAAGGAAAAGGCGAACTTAAATCAATCATGAACTTAAATCAATTTCTACACATGTATGTGTTTGTTGGGATGAACCCAACTATGTATAATCATAAAGATCTAATAAAGAAGAAAGGAAGGAAGGGAAGAAGAGAGAAAGGGAGAGAGAGAGGGAAGGAGGAAGAAAAAATTTGCAAAGGGGTTCTTATCATATGATCCTAGTGTTAACCATTAGGCTTATCCCTGGTCAACAGTTCCTGATTTAGACCATTTGTTCCTCATCTCACAGTTTCTGTCAAATTTTTCATTTTAAAAACTGAGCAAAAGAGAGGAAAAAGAATATACGTAAGGTCTTACAATTATTTATTAAAATATTTACTGATAAAATTCAGTCTAAGAATTCATCATGACTTCTAAGCCAACACTTTTTTTAGAATAGATATTTGTCATGTTTTAGCTAACCATCATCCACTCTGCATTATTTTTATTAGTACATTATTGTATGCCAATATGGTTGGAAGACAATTCCCAATGCTAGCCTACCGCTGCTGTTCCTATCTCAAACTACCGAAACTAGGACCTCCCTCTACCTGGCTGTACCTCAGCTGGATTTTGCTAATAATGTATTTGATCTGGAACTCTGAATCTAGAACGGTAATGTGAACAATGTGGGAATTATGCATAGGGGTAGATAGATGATCCCAACTACAGCCAGAGCTCAGGGATCAAGATGTTGATGCAGTATGACTTTAATTGCAGTTGCTGCTGCCTACCCCACAATGCCCCAATTTCTAAGCCTTAGACTACCAGACAAATGTAAAGATATCTGGGAAACCCTGATATCTTTGCAGTTCATCTCCTTTTTGATAAGGCCAGAGATGTGTTCAGGAGAACACATCAGGAACCCTGACTACTGCTTTGTTAAGCTCTATCACCATGAGCAAAGGTCAGTAAGGTAATGTATTCCTCAGCCCAATATACTAACATTTTCAGCTCACAAAAATTGAATAAAATGTATTCCATTGAAAATACAGAAGAGATGGTCATTTGACAAAGCATTTTTTGTCATCTCGTGTGGTAGAATAGCACAAGTATTCCATGATATTGATTCTTTTAACATTCCCAACATTATCTTATTATTTCAATGATAATTATGAAAGACTAACAATTAAATAACTGAAATGAAACAAAGACTTGATTTCATACATTTAATAGGAACTGACTAGGGAAAATGTTCTTTTCTCCTGCCCCAGCTACGTTCATAATGTAACATATCTGTTGGCTATTGACTGTGAAGAACTGCAAGATACAAAGTTTCTACTAATTTATATTTGGCAAATCTACTCTTAAGCCCTGTTTTACTTATTTGCTCTTAGGAAAAAAAGGTGAGAGAATGTACAGTACTGCAAACTCATAATGTGTTTCTATCAGACTGGTATCACTTTGAGGCCAATCCATGGGGTATGTATCACTCTTCTTGGCTATTTACATTAAGACTCCATTTTTTAAGAATGTTCTTTTAGTCTTTCTGTCTTCATTAATGAAAAATGCTACATGGAGAAATCTCTTCTTGCCTTCCCTTTCTTTTCATACAGAGATCTATGTGTAATCTGCAAAGCAGTCTGAAGAGAATGGCACAAGTAGTCAAAATATTTACATATTTCTCTGTAAAATATTTCATAGAAAGATTTAACAGGCATAAGTAAGCTATGACAAGCATGTTCACTTATCTGAAGAAAAATACTTTGAGCTAATTTCCTGGCACTGAGAGGAAAGCTGGTGAAGTGACATCTCCCTTTATGGAATGCAGTGATTAAAGCAATGAGTTGCACTTTACCTTCCCCAGGCAGGTCAGTATGATATGGAGCTGCTGTCAGTGGTGCTCAATACATTACACTTGAATCGCAGAATCTCTCACTAATATCAGTATGTGAAGCAAGGTTTAACACCGAAGTTAAAACAAAAGCAAAGAGAAATCAAACACAAAAATGTATGAGAATGTAAGTATACATATGAGTAATTTCACACAAAACTGGGAAAACAGTGAGTGCTCAAATATTAAAAACTGTCCTAAGGTTTAAAGATGAGAAATGGATATTTCAAATCCAGGTTTTATGAAAAGATTTATTTATAGACCAAATGCAGGTTTTTTTTCCTTCCCTGAATTATGAGAGGAATATAACTAGAGAATGCTGCCAGATTCTTCTTCCAGCCATTGGGAAAAAATGAACAGGGGAATTTATGGATTCTAAGAGGTAAGATCTCAAGCTCCAAAACCCCTGTTTATGGGATTAGGAATAAACCTTAATCCCATACTCTATGAAGACCCACGGATTCTCCTGAGCTGAAATTACAAGTATTTCACACCAGAGAGTAGGCAGTCTGACAGGTGTAAATTGATGAATAGCTGTCCTCTGGAAGACCACATCTAGCCCAGATTCCTAACCCATCATGACCTGAGTTTAACCTCTATTTTTTTACTCTTTCTACCTGGAAAATGAAGAAAATTCCTTTCCTTTGACATAATTACAGAAGTGGAATGAGAAAAAAGTTGATAGCATATGTGAAGTACCCTACTTCAGACAAGAGTGGTAACTTGGAATGATAAGGCTGAATCTATTTCCTATTATGTGAAATATCTAGCTAACACAACCTTCCTACCCAGACTACTATAATATATTGCTTATTAGTCAGAGGCCTTCTTGTTATCAGCTTTGATCATAACTTTCACTCTAATCTATCTTAAATTGTTCAGCTTAAAAATGTGTAGTCAATAATTCTTGCCTCACAGATTTCAATAGCCACATAAATTCTATTTTTGGAAAATATTTAAACCAAAACATCCCGTTCATGTCCTTTACCACCTTTTACTTATCTGTCCAGAATGAGAAATCAAAACAAGTTTCTTATCAGACACGTTTCTGGTTGTTCAGCATCCATGATCTGATTCCCTATCAGTAAAATGAGAGTGGCCAAGTAAGGCAGGGCTTCCATCCTCACTTGACTGCTCATCTCAGCATTAGACCTTTTCCCTATTATTATTATTATTTATTAATTAATTTACTTATTTATTTGGCATTGCTGAGGTGTCACTCATGCTGGGCAAGTGCTCTAGGGGGAAATCTATTCCTTTCAAAATGACCATCAAAGAAGTTAATGGCAGCTGTCCATTTTATCTTCAGTTTAATAGGTTTTTTCAAGATATTTTTAAAACCAAATGGAATTGAAATCAATTTCTAAAATTTTAAATGTATTTTTCTCCATGTCTTTGGAAATATCTGATTTTTTCAATAAAAGAAGAGGTTAAATAGCAATGTATATGCCTCTTTGGCTCCAAAAATAATAGGACGGATGAACTAGACTGGGCTGCAAGAGATTGACTTTTGGGAGATAGCTCAACTCTTCATTTGAACAAGGTAAAATAGTCTTTGTGGAAAATTATCTATATCCATATAAAAGACAGTGTGCATATGAGATCGGTTTTAAACATACAGTATAAAGTTTGAAATCAGAGATCAGGAATCTAATCCCAGCTTCAGCAAGGCTTGGCTTTGTAACTTAATGCTCTGAGCTTCTTTCTTCATCAATAAAATGGGACTGGCAATGATGTATGTTGCTTGAATTTTTGAAAATATTAAACAAGATGTCAAATATAATAAGCCTACTAGATATTTTTGATAAGACATGTAAAATAAGTTTTACTATGTACCTAGATGACAGATAAAGAGGCAAATATTGTTTATGAGTCTCCACTCTGACCACATGTCTATCTTTCAATTCTGTTGGTCCCTGGGAATTATTCAGTTTTTTTCCCTGGGTTACTGTCCTCATTTATTCTTTTGACATTTATTGACAACCTGTGTATCAGGTACTGTAGTATGTCCTCAAAAGGCAAAAAATGCAAGACACATGGGGACTATTTTTTAGGTGGTAGGAGGGTGCTAACTGCACTCACACTGCATACAATGAAGTGTCATGATAGAGGTGTGTAAGAAGCTCCCGAGGCAGGAGGGAGAAGGAATAGTCAACTTCAGGGAAAAACATTGACTAAGATGAATGTTGCTTAGAATTAATCCTCAGCTTAAGAATAGCAACTTGCAAAGGCAGTAACCCCTGCAAGAACAAGGACATTCCATTTGGTTGGAATGCAGGGAGAGTTTAGGAAATAGCAGAAAGTGTGAGGGAAGGGTTGGCATATTCTGTCATTTTTGAATTACAAGGCTAGACTGAACTTAAACAATAAAGAAATAATACAGTAATCATCATATTTGTTAGGGGCTAGGACACTTACATATTAACTCATTAATGCTAGGAAACACCCTAGGATATACATATTATTTTACATATTAAAAAAAATAAAACCCTGAGGTATAGCAAAGTTAGGCAATTTTCCCTAGGAAATTTCATTAGTAACAGTAGAGTTGACATTCAAACCCACTTGTTCTCGTCCCTGAGACACATTCTCAACCACAACCATATTTTTCCTGTTTTCTTTTTGTATTTTCAGTCAAGGAAGCTTGTGCCCAAAAAGATAAATTATTAGAGCCCTTGGCAAGTGAGTAACCTCCAGCCACTGTGGTTCTATCACCCTGACAAGCTGCCACTGGAGAAATAAAATTACCTAATTGCCTAGCCATCTGTAGTTAAAAATGACATTAAATCCTTGTGGCTAAAATTAGCCCACAGAGTGTGCTCATCTTGATTATGGAGCAAAGACGGGAAATAAAGCCAGAAATACCAATGAATGAAGTAACAAGGTATGGAGGCTTTGGGGTAACTTCATACTCAGTGTATCAATGACCTACTGAATTCAAATATTTCTTCTGTAGGCACCACTCAGGCATCCATCTACAAAATAAGGAGAACTCCTACCTTGGAAAGCCAAGGATCCTATGTCTTATGTGGCCCTTAGCCTAAGACATAGTTAATAAGGGTAGTTGCATTCCTTCCTTTATTCTTTCCCCCTTTATTATTCCTTTTCTTTATAATTACCTTTCTTTCTATCCCTGCTTTCTTTCCCTCATTTTCTTTATCCCTCCCTTCCTCTCTTTCATCCTTCTTTTCTTCCTCTTATATTTTTCTCCCCAAATACTAGTGAATGACTCCTCTACTTTCCAAGTGGTCTTTTATCATTGCATCCAGTAATAAAGCTTTGTGACAAAAGATCAGATCAAAGAAATCCACTAATCTTGAGAACTGTTGATTATTTACAGGACTACTGGAGTCAGGAAAATTTCTGATGATTCGTTTTCTCTCAGAATCATGTTCAACACTGAACTATATCCATTCATGATTCCCACTGTAAAAACAATCTCAAGATCTCATATTATATCCCCATATCACTACTCATATAATAACTAATCTAACAAATTTATTACTACTTAAGACAGAATTTTCGTTTTGGATCATAAAATATTTGGGCTGAAAGACATTGTAAAGATAATGTATTCCCACTTGCTAAAGTAAGCCAAGTAAGTACTAGTTCTAAGCTAGAAAAAACACACTTCCTCTGAGACATCCTTTCTCTACCTCAAATTTATATATGCATTTTAGGCAGAGAAAACAAGCTGTGTTTTAGGATATACCATCCTACTTTCATACATACCATGAATATACACTATATCTCTATTTTTGTTCATACATATATACACATAGCCCTAGCAAGGATTTTCATGAAATTAATCCTTATAAATTTGAAACCATCTTGATTCCAACAAAAGTCCTAATTTACCTATTTTTTTTAACATTCTATCCATTAGCTGTTTGTCTTATGAGTGAAAGTATGAAGCAAATAAGTAATGTATTCATGCACCATCTCCTTCGGTATATAAAGGTTAAGAAAAATTGATTACAGACAAATGAGATCTATGACAAAGGCAGAGTAGTAAGGTGACCAGCCCCCCAAATTAATCAGCATATAAATTAATCTTGCTTCCAAGGAAAAAGTAGGACAGGAAGCATTATCATCAATAATGTACTATGCCAAGATGTTCTACAGGACGAATACTAATGAATGTAAACAAATAGTGCTGGAAAAGAAATATAAATTCTTAAAAAGTTAAGAAGGTATGAACATTTTAAAACTGTAACCATGCATATGTTAAATATCCTATTATCAACAGTAATGCTATCATAGTAATTGATTATCATTTATAGAGCACCTACTGAGTGCCCACCACACTATGCGAAGAACACTCCTCATGTTATCTCTCATTTTCACATTCATCTTTTGAAGTAACTATTATCTCTGTTTTACAATTCCAGCAACTGAGCCTCAGATAGTATAAGTGATTTACCTATCAAGCTGTGACAATGTCACACTGCTTCCAGTTTCAAAAGCTAGATGTTCTCCATAATAGAAGGAAACATTGAAAATACTTTTTCAAAATTATTTTGTGTTTCTATAATCCTGGCAGTCATTGACTAATTGTTATCTTTAGTTTATTGCAAAAGTTCTACACATTTTTATAGTAATTTCCACATTGCCTTTTGACATGTTTTAGAAATGACCTTCCAAAAAAGGATCTAAATGAATGAAAGACAGATATATCTTCTGATGAGACAGAAGGAAAAATTGTTTGATGGTGACCTCATCCCATTCTACTCCACACAAAGAGTGTTTTCCACAGTCTGTCTTGTCCTTAATTGCTTCCAATTGCCCCCTCATTTTTTTCCTTCGGTTTATAACAAGAACACATGAAAATCCTTTATTTTTCAAGCCCATTTTTCATGGATAATTATGAAATAGTCTTAGAAAAAACAATAGCCTTGCATGGCTAACACACATGAAGATGCTTAACTCAAGAATAACTGAAAATACAATCCAATCAACATTGTGAATCCATTATTAACCCACTTCCATCTATTGAAATTTTAAAATGCTGATCACATTCTGTTCTGGAGAGAATCTAAGAAAGCAGTAATTATATATTGCTATAGAGAGAAAAAAGCATTGTTTTAAGTAATATAGCAGTACCTAATAACCTTTAAAACACATGTGCTTTGACTCAGAATTTCTACTTTGGCAAAACTATACTAAAGATTAAAAGCCTATGATCATTAAGATGATCTTATCATTGGGACGTGATCATTGTAAAAAATAATGGACACACATATATGTATATATAGTTATATATTTATACATATATGTATGTTAGTTTTTACAATGATTATATGTTATTATTGTAAAAGGTTAAAGTTTTAATACAGAAGAAAGACTTAAAGATATTGCTTAGGAGATAGAGGCTCAGTGCTTCAGAAAGAGCTAGCATTTGAGAGAGAAAAACCTGAAGAGTAGGGAAGTTCAAAGACAAAAGTCAGAATTCTACATTCAAATCCCCCCTTCTTAACTACTAATTTACTCATAAACCTGCACATATATATTGTTTTCATCTGGGTTATCTGGCATAAGAGCAGCTAAGAAGCCTAAGACTGAATCTCAGCAGTCAACATGGTATCTGAGATTCAAATGTTAAAAGTTTGATCCTTACCAAAATGGAAAGGCATTTGTAAACATTTTTAGTATTTCCAGCTAAAATCCTTCTAAAATCAATGTGGCATTTAGTGCCACACTCTAGAAGTGAGGAGTATGCCTAGATGTAAGGAAAAACTTAAGGAAGCCTTTGTTAACAATGTCTGGAAACAAGTCTTAGTAGGACTGTGGTGATCTGCCTATAGTCTATGTACCTGACATAAGATGCCTAAACCCTTTTATAAAAATTCCACTGAGACTCTACAATTATTTATCTAGCAAGTACAAAATTGTTATATATATATATATATATATACATATATATATATATGTATATATATATATATATATATATATATATAAAGTAAGACCAAATTATTGAAAACAGAAGTAAAAAAATAGGCAATAAAAATAGACCTGGAGATGATTCTGATCTTGAAGTTATCCCACACTAACTTTCAAGTTAGATCAGTATACTTAAGAAAATAGAAGAAAAGTTAGGAAAAGTGGAAGAAAAGAGAAAGAATTTCAATCGATGATTATAATAAGTAACCCAGGAAGCACTCTGAAACTGATAACAAGAAAATAAGAAATTAAAAGTCTTAAGTATAAAGGTCAGAATCTATTTGTTAAATTTACAAAAAAATTATTTCTAGACACCATTTATAGGAGAAAAGAGAAAGAAGTAAGCAAAATAAAATCTCCTGCCCTTATGTATCATGATCTAATGAAGGAAACACAATGACCAAATTTGTAAATAGTTTATAAAATACATGTGAAGACAATATTGGAAGGGGAGACTGAAAAGGTTAGTTGAAAGAAGTAATAGGTCAAGACATAAAATTTGAAGACGAGCATTCTTGGCAGAGGCAATACAAAATATAATAGCCCCAAGAGGTGGACGCTTATCTGCTAAAGGAAAAAGAAAGAGTTTAGTGCAGATGTAATAATAGGAGATGAGATTACTGACTACTGGAAAAGCTTGATGTTTTGTCCTGAGATGAGAAGCTACTGGAGGCCTTTAGTGGAAGAGTGACATTTTAACATGAGATTAGATGTAAGCACTAGCAAGAAAAGCAGAATACTCTGAGATCTGTCATCATAATCCAAACAAGAGATGAAGCTGATTGAACCAAAATGGTCTCAGTGAATACAGTGAGAAATGTTTACATTCTGCATGTATTTTCAACCAAGGGCCAACAGGGGCTATAAGAGATGAAGATACTTACTCCAAATTGGTTATCTGATAAACTAAAGGTTTTTAAGTTGCTATTGAGTGAAATGGAGAAAACTATGAGTATACTGGGTGAAGGGGCAGAATAAGATCAGGAGTTGAGTTTTGGACATATTAAGAGATAACTACTCGCCAACTAAGTAGTAATGTCAGGAGCCAAATAAAGAATTAAGCACATGAAACAGAAATTTAAGGAAAAGTCCAGACAAGAAATATGAATTTGGGAGTAATTGACATATTTAAAATAATGAGACTGGAAGAGATCTCCAAGGTATAAGAAGCAGATGATATGGTTTAAAATTATTATTTGAGGAAGAAGAACTATAAGATAAGGACAGAATAGTTGTTTCTTAAAAGTAAAATGGGCTGGGCACAGAAGAACACAGCTGTAATCCCAGTAACTTGGGAAGCTAAGGCAGGAGGATTGTGAATTTGA
>CM053399.1:31614294-31786413 GCA_028644305.1 Xerus rutilus
CTTCCCTCTACCACACTCTTCTGACATGATGTTCTGCCTCACCTCAAGGCCAGAGGAATGAAGACTGCTGTCCATGGACTGAAACCTGTGAAACCATGAGCCCCCAAATAAACTTTTCCTCCCCTAAAATTTTTCTTCTCAGGTCTTTTAGTCACAGTAGCTAAAAAGTTGACTAAAACAGAGGGGTCAGGAAAGATCTCTGAAGAGATGGCATTCAAGCTGCATTCTGAATTTTAAGAAACAGCCAGCTGGGATTGGGATTCAGTGTCAAGATGAAGGCCAGGAAATAGAGACAAAACAAGGGTTGTGTGATCTGATACTTTGGAAATTGGGAAAATCACAGGTGTTTAAGCCTAATCTCTTATATACTTTGAGCCCCTCTTTTCAGAATCAGCTCTGAAAGAAAAATGCCCAGAGGGAAATTTTTTAGTTTAGAATCTTCTCTAACAGAGAAACATATACTTCTACTACTAACTTGAAAGAAAAATGTAGATTTCTGTGGGTGAAAAAGACATGAAGCCACCAGGTTTTTATCATACCAGTTGAGCTTCATAGGCAAATTTGATACTTGCTGCATTGCCCTGCATGCCTGAATGAAATAAATGAGAAATGTAGGAGATGAAGGTAGAAATCCAATGTCCCTTTTGCAACAAGACAGTCAGTAAGTTTTTGCTGCTCTTTTCATCTGAAAACTCATCCACATTTTTTTTCTCCTTCATAAACAACATCTAGATAAGTCCAGTGAATAATAGGGTTGAAAGGAAATCTTATAAAGGTCCTGTGTACCCCTTGCTTCAGGCAAGTCTGCAGCCATGCCTACCTGAGACATAGTCTTCTCTTATGTCAGGTTTTGTGTTGGATGATGTTTATTTTTCCAGGGGGAAAGTAGGGGAGAGGAGAGAGTAATGAAGAGCGTGTTTGCCTTAAAAGCATAACCAGAGTTATTTTTAATGTAAGTGCCCTCCCCTCTCTGTAATGCCAGGAGCAGAGTATTCTCCAAACGCCTTATACACTTACTTTCAGCTCTAAATGTACTTGTACAAATCTCATGAATCATCAAGGCTTTTGAAAATATTTATAGGGAAAGAAACTCTACCCTTTTCATTAGAGTGAGTAAAACTCACATTTGTATCTCGCTATTGTTTAAGGAGAACAATGGCTGGGTGGATGAAAGAGAATGTCAGCTGGATCAACAAACAGCTGTTCCAACAGAAGTCCTGCTATCCTATACAGTACAGTAGTATTAATTGCTGCCTTCCCTCTAAAGATGCTCAATAAGTACACAGAACACTGATTAGCCACAGTCAAAAGGTAGGGCTAATTTCAAACCTTCATCACAGTGGACACCTGACCTCCAGAGAGAAAGCTGTAGGACTTTAAAGCTTTCTTTGATCTACAGAGAAGACTCTGCCACCTTGCAAGGCAATCTAATCCAGCATCTTCTTCTAATGATCATGTTCAAACTTGTGCTGTGCAGCATAATCCAATGTCCTCTTGTTCAGGCTTCAGTGGAAACAAGGACTCATTTTGCACATAAGTATAGCCTTCATAATACTCTTAGTCTCTTGAAATATTACTTTCTTTAGGCTAAAGAACTTAAATTTCTTCCTTGTATTCAATAAAAGTTATGATAATTGGGAACAGTTCTGGATGAGAATATTGGCTTTAATTGACTAATTGCGTGGGTAACTTATTCTGATACCCAGTTACTCAACTTTCTCAAAGCATTGTGGTAATATAATGCAATTGTGCATAAAAATATCTTATGACAAGATGCCTGATGCATATTAAAGAATAATTTTTATCATTGCCTATCTACCTTTTTTCTTTTCAATGGATGTTTTCCAAGTTTTTATCTGTTGTTTAAGTCATGAAATACAGTTTCAGTTATCTAAGAACTATAAATGCCCCCAAAATTACAAAGATAACCTTACATAGTACTTCATAACTAACTCTCATATCTAAACACTAACAAAGTATAAACACTGTGAATTCATATTATGCTTATGGTCCAAAACGACCCACAGATTCTTTTCTGGAATTTTCCTAAAGATTGCTCTGTCTAACATATATTGAGAGAATTTTATTTCCTTTATTTAACAGTTAGAAACAGTATTATATCTTCATGTTCCTCAAATTCCCAAAGCACTTGAAATATTAATATTTTTCACTCAGAGCTGGGAATAATATTATTCTCTGTAATAATATGAAATGGTCACCATTCTGTCATCCAAGTTATGAATGGAAATAGTAAATATAGCCATTGTAAGTACCAATTTGGGGGTACAAAACATTTGACACATCCCGTGCATGCAATACTTAAAAAGGGTTTTCAAACCAAATTACTGTGTGAGTTATGTCATAAATTATGTTTCCTCACTTATGATGTGTCAGGAATTGAGATAAGAAACCTGCATATCATATTTTTGTAAAATTAAATTTAACGTGGGAGGAAAAATGGAAGCATATAAGGGATAATACAATTTGTCAAATGCTAAAACAAAATACCAAGAAGTAGCTTAGGTGAGATAACTGACATAGAGCTTGGTATGATGGATTTACTAGCCTCAGGACTGTAGGCTATTAAATCACTGTGATCTTCAGTCTCCTCATCTGTAAAGTAGAGATTTTACAACAGGAAAGTTATGAGATTGAGGTTTCAGGGTATGTCACAGTGTTCCCCTTCTTTCCAGAAATCTCAGATTCCTTCCAAGAAGGAAATCCTAAACAGTTCTCACCCCAAGTATTTTGATTCAAGATCATTTAAGTCTTCAGCTTCTGCTCTGATGATAAGGTCAAGTTCTCTACCATGAGTCTAACAACTCTCCACTACTACTGTCCATGTAGCAATCCTGTTTCTCTATGTACTAATTCTCTCCTCACAAAGAAAGAGGTAAAATTACCCTAATCAGAAGAAGAACATATGCAAGTAAAGTCTCAGAAACACAATGTTGGAATATTTTGGAAGTTTAAAGTAGCTGGAGAAATGGGAGCCACGTGAAGAGTAGTAAAATGTGCCAAGAAAGAGGCTGTCATGAGATTAAATGTGAAAATGAAGAAACAACAGAAAACCAACAGAGAAGTTAAGCTGTTCACTTTGTTTTGTCTTTTCCCAGAAAGGTGTCTTAGGGTTAATTTGGGAAGATTACTCTGGTGGTGGGGAGGGTGGACTTGGCTTAGCATTCAGGGGTTAAGAGATGTGAAACAGCTCAAGGTAAGGCATGACAGAGGCCTGATGCAAGTCTATGCTAAATTAATCTTCTTCACATAGGGCCAAATAATAAAGTATTGGAGCAATCACAGGCAACCACCAAATTAACTTTCTGATCTGTCACAAGAACAAGTCTTAGAAACACGCGGTTGAAAGGGGCCATAAGAGATGATTCCTCCAATTCCCCAATGTCATATTTTTATTCTCTCTACTTTGGGATGTCAGATTTCAGAGCCCATTTGTTGGGTAAAATGATGACTACCTGTATTTACTGTACAAACTTCCAAAGATGATACATAATCTGATTTAAATTTTTAAAAGGATCTTCTTTGATTACTATATCAGCTGGGACAAAATGTTAGTATTTTGACATATTTCCTGCAGAGATTTTATTAATAAATACATCATTACAGATAGAGCCAAATCCATTCATCTCTTGACAACAAGACAGAATTCTATTACACTATAACCCTCCACTCAACTGTAAATGGTCCTCATTTTGCAAACAAATTGCCTACATGAAGACTCAGAAACCAATGCCAGTTGTAACCTATCACAGGCTATTGTGGAGGCTCTGTTATCTTCACTTGGTTTAGAGAGGATAGCTATTACACACCATAGGATTCCAGAACCTGGGGCTCCTCTTGGATAAAGAAATATAAACTCAAGTCTGCTCTATTCAAGGCTCTGTCAGTTGCTGATAAAGCAAACAGGATATAAAGATCATCACAGCCATTGCACTCTCCCTGAAGTAACAGTCAAGCATTATCTAACAATAGACTACTGGGATTAGACTAGAGATGGCCTGTTGAGATGGTCCATCGCAGCCCTGGCCTAGTCATTATCATTTTTGGTAGCTTAACTACAATGGTGTCAGAACATTGCATGAGTCTATTAAGATTTACCAATATATTTACTCTTTGCTATGTATTTTTTTTTAAAAAGCTTTCATTTTTAACTTCTTCCTCTATTTACCAGACATTCTATCCAAATAAAGCACCTACATATTCCGTAGGAACAAATGTCGATTTAACATTTTCCACAGCTAACCTTTATGACAGCGATGGATGTCTGACAGCATGTAACTTAAACATTTCAACAGAGCTTAGCATATTTCCCCAAGAAGCAATTGGTGGAAGTGAAAAGAAAACAATATGCTTTTCAGTAATCAATCTGTATCTAGCTGCCTGTGTCTCTCCTTTTCTTTACTCTTTCCTCTCTGGGATGTTGCCATGGTGCCAAATTACTTGTGTTGTGAGTGCTGCTATTTACAATTTGAAATGAAGTGTATACCTATTGTAGAAAATCTTGGAAGGAAAAATAGAGAAGTAGAAAGAGCAAGAGAAAAGTCAATCTATAGTCAGTCGATAATCACTGTTTTAAAACAGTTCTGTAGAGTTTTTTCAATGAATGTAATTTGGCAGTTTTTAAAATTTTTTTTGCTTTTAGTGTGTTTACATCAGTATGATCCATACTAACTTGCTATAGGAGACAGTAATTTGGTTGCAAATGACAAAAACCCAAATCCAATTAGTTTGAGGGGGGTGGGAAGGTAATTGTATTTGCTCACTTGGAAGAACAGGGAATCAGGTGTTTTTCTCAATTATCACAAACAATAAACATCCACATAGTGTGGCAAGGAAGTGAAGAGTGTTTTGCTGTCTTTTCTAATATCATAAATCACTAACATTCCAGGAAGTAACATGATTCCCTATCTTAGGACAGATGCCAGAAGTAGAACTTCAGGAAGTATATTTGAAAGCACACCTCTGCCTTTCCACAAAAGGTGTTTTTTTCATTTCTTCTTGTTTTGCAGCTGTAAATTTATGCATTAGTGAGCAAGTGCTGCAGATAAAGATGCCACATGCCTTAAGAGTGTAGGGAAAAAAAATATTGAGGATCAATTGTTCATCCATTCATTGAAGAATCAACATTTGCATTGTATTAAACTACTGCTGGAGACTTAGATTATGGCCATTCTTCTAACATTTTAAATAATGCTACTCTGTGCACAAAGACTTTTTAAGATTTAAAATTATTTGAAACCAGTCTTTAGAAGTAGAATTACTAGATTAAAGGGTATTTCAAGACTCTCAATATGCATTCCCTGTTGTTGCTGAAAAAGCATTTTAATGGCTGCAGTTTCCTGTGGCTGACTGGGCCAGCCAGTTTACTTTGGCATTAATTGTCTAGCTGCCTGCCTTGTATCAATCAGCTCTCTTATTTATAGTTGTTAGTGCTAAGTATGGTGCCTTGCAAATGAAATGCATTCAACAAATGTCTCTCAATGAAGAACAAGATGATGCTGAAGAGTCCAGGGAATTTCCTAATTAATTTGTATTTAGGATAAAGGAATGTAGAAGACATTCCTTTTATATACAAGCAGGACACTGAAGACAAATTACTGAGAGAGGAAAGTAACTCACCTCATTCATTAAGAATAAAGGGTAATTTAAGTTTCACCTGCTTGTCTGCTGCTGACAGGACCTTAACCTACTCCATATGTCCAAAAAAGATTAAGCAAATCAGTATTTATGGAAAGAAAACACTTGATGCATAGAGTGGAAAGAGCTCCAGCTCTGCAGTCATGAGACCAAAGCTCCAGCAGGGCCTCTTAACCTTTCCAAGTGTTAGTTACCTTATCTCATCAATGGAGTAAGAACACCTGCCATGGCTGCTTCCTGGGGCTGCTATGAGGAATGAATAGCCTAATGCATGAGTAAGTTCTCTATAAAATTTGAAGTTCTGCACAAATAAATTATACTTGCCATCAGTATTACTAGTCTAGAAGTGTAATGATTGGAGGATGTAGAGCTCTTTGAAAATGGAATCCAAGTTTTGAACTCTCTCCAGAAAAATGCACATACTTAAAAAATTATATATAATTTAAGGGACTTTATGACATTTTTTAACTCAAGGGTAAATGATTCCCAGGCTAAAAATTCTGAGCCTAAAATATTATGATATTTTAAAATTATAAATGATTTTAAGCATCACAAAATTATATTATAGGCATTTCAAAAATGAAATGATTATATCACTGACATTTCAGAAATATTAAAATTATGACATATTTACTACAGATATTTTGCTTAAAAATATATTATTACAGATAGAGCCAAATCCAAATCCAATGCCATAAAAATATATTATTACAGATAGAGCCAAATCCAAATCTAATGCCATTTAATTTTAGTGTTTTTTTGTTTTTATTTTTCATTTTTGGTACTGGGGATTGAACTCAGGGGCACTCAACCACTGAGCCACATCTTCAGCCCTATTTTGTATTTTATTTAGTGACAAGGTCTCACTGAGTTGCTAAGCAGCCTCACTGTTGCTGAGGCTGGCTTTGAACTTGTGATCTTCCTGTCTCAGCCTCCTGAGCCATTGGGATTACAGGCATGTGCCACCATGCCCGGCTGTAGTGTATTTAATGCAAATAAAAATTAAAACGTTCTCCCTGTCCACAAACTACTTCCACCCTAGTCATAAGGACACATATGATGAGAGAAATAGAGAGGAAAACAGAGTGTGGTAATTATGAAAGATTATAAAGAAGAGGGGTAACTAGGAAAGCTGAATCCACTGAGAGAATTGTCACGGGGAGGGGGGGCTTCATTTGAGATGAAAAAACGAAGGACAAAAGATATATGGGTAAGAAGTGTCTGGCACACAATGGGAAGAAATCAGTATACATTAAATGAATAATTAGATAAATTAATGAGTTCGTGAATGGATAGATGCATTTCTTTTTGATATTATGCTAAGTTTAAGAATATCTTGCTATGCAGCGAAGATAAATAAAAATCGAATAAAGAGTATAGGATAAGATAAAGTGTAGTACTTTTTGGGGAAGGGTATGAATAGTTCCCAGAGGAAGTGTCATTTGGAGTAAATTCTCAAGTATGAATAGAGTTTAGGTAGAGACAACAGCATTTGGAAAGAAATAGAGATCTGAAACTGTACACTACTCATTCTGGAACACAATGAGAGGACATAGCAAACAAGGCTACAGCCAGGGAGTGAAGCTGGTGTGTTTTTCTAAGGAAAAACACTTCATCCTGAAGATAAATTCAGAATTGTTTGATGATAATAATAACCGATTGTTTTATTAAAAAAAATCTCAAGTCTCTGTCTCCAAAGTTTCTCTTTCAGAAGATGGACAAAACTTTCTATTATTTACCCTTGTTATTGGGAATTATGATTCTTGGGCAAGTTTAAAAAATAATACTGAAATATAACAAATATTCACTGAAGATTTTTAAGCTGTGAAAAGGTACAATCCATCCTGAAATTAGGAGCCATTCCTCTGATGCTCGTGCAGACTCATCAGGTGAAGCTTGAAGCAGAAAAATGCTACTACGATGCCTCTAGGTAACAGAATAAGACATAACAGCTTTCTAATGTCTAGCTAAAACTTCCTGTTTCATTTCTTCTTGCTTTGTTCCAGCGGAGATAGACCAATAACTGGTTTTTCATGGATTTAGCCTCTGTTTTCTAAAGCCTTGATCTTAAGCACTGTTGACATCAGCTTATGCTTTGGTCTCCTTGGGTCTTCACATTTACCGAGCTCTGAAGCCCTATTCAGAGGTTCAAGAGCGTATCTGATAACCCTGGACCAATTTCTTAGTCATCTCTGCACCTTTTCATGGCTCGACATTCTGCTTACCTTTACTCTTTAAACAACTAAACCAAAATGATGCCGTTAGTCAACCTATTCTGTCATTTATTTATACAACAATACCAACTGGCTCCTGGACACTGGGAACATCATAGTAAAAACAAGTTGCTCCTTTATTTAAGAGTTCAGAGTCAGAGAGGGAAGCAAAAGCAAGAAATAAACAAAAATGCTTGGCACTGTACTTACTTTTAGAATAGAGGGGGAAGATAAAGTATTGGAGGGAACACAAAGTACAGACTCATATAATGCTAATCAACAAGGTCAAGAAATGTATTCCCAGAGAATGTGATGTTTGAATTAAATCTGGAAGAAATAGTGGAAAATTTCAAATTTCCTAGAGAAAACAATGCCTGCATTCTTGTTCTCTAGAAAATGCTTGTGTTTACCAGTTTCTTTTATTTTAATGTATCCCTGATCCTTGTTAAACTTTTCCCTGGATATTTATTACTGTTTATCCTGTCTGCTTCATAGTTTTAACTCTCAGCTAGGTCGGATCACTAACATTGCCCTGGGCTTAAGCCAGGAGAATTATGCAAACTCACCCAGGTTCACCTGAACATTCTATAACTATTGTCTGAGTCTCGCTTTGGAAACCAAACCTGAAACCAGATAATTTTCATGTAGTTTCAAGTTTCACCATCAACAATTCACATGATACCAGGCTCAATTCATGTATAATATAAGCAGGTGTAAAATTTCAGCCACAAGTCACTATAGACATATGTTGGATGGGCTTTGGACTTGGCTTCACCAATATGGTTTGAGCTTCCACAGAAAAAACTATTTCCACTTGTCATCACTGCAAGTGTCCTTGCCTCTAACCCATACACCAAGAGCCACTGGTTTAATTGTACAAAACATATTCCCTGATTTGCAAAGCAGGTACAACAGATGCACCATCTCCAAACTGACAGCCTGGTATGCTGAGGCATAACAATGACCAGCCTCCAAGTTTAGTGAAAACTAACACAACGTTTTAGAGTAATGGGAGATGATGAATTGGAAATGCAGTGCAATGAGGACTTAATATGTGATTTTAAAAACTACTAACATATGAGGAAACTTTCCAACTTACAGCAGTGTGGAAAGTAATGCAATAATATGTTTGATTAGAAAGTACTTCAGGATGTATTAATGTAAGCACTTAGCAACTCTCTCAAACATACCATTCTGCAACCACCATATAGATTTTTTCAAACATATCCATTTCCACTTAAGTTATGCTCTAGCTGATTACTCTAAATGCATGCAAGTTCTACAAGCTCTTTTATGTACACTAAATTCAAATCTCTTCATCCCACTTTGTTTTGATAATTTTTAATTTAAAAAGAAACTTAAATCTCTGTATTTCTGCATGAGCTATGCATTAGCCTGGTTCTTTCCTCTTTGAATCCTTGTAAAACAGTCATTTAACACGATACCCTTTCACTCTGGTTCTCTTGGGATCTTGATTTACTTTAAACTCAATAGGGCAAAACATTCAATCAGATAATAAACCAATCATTAGCCTGGAAAGACATATATTTACTAGTCTGAGCAATGTTTGAGTTCAGCCATTCTTATATAGGGAGCAACATTTGAGATGCAGATAAAGACAATACAGGCCCAAGGGGGAAAAAAGGAAAAAGGGTTGCTTCCTTAAATACAGATGGTAGGAAAGTGTGGCAAACTGCAGAAGTTTTTATCAAGACTGGTATCACATGTGAATGTGGGAAAACAGGGAGGTAAACTGAAAATGAGAAAAGTTTGCAATCATCAAGTTAAACATAAATTTATCATCAGTGGGCAGAGCCTCACTGCCAGAAAATGAACCAGGAGACCTGTCTCACTCCCACTGTCTCACTCCCACTGTCTAGGGGGATCATTAGTGGCATACACACAGAGAATAGAAATATCCCAGAGGGAGGCAGCACAGCCCTGCAGGAGCCAGCCTGCACAGCAAAAGCAAAGGGCAGGACTTCAGAGTTACTAACTGGGGTGTACACTCAAGTCACTTGAAGAGAATTTTGTAAAATTATGTCTAGACCACTACTCTGAGAATCTAATTCTGAACTTTTAAATTGCAGATGACCTCCAATACTCCTACCACAAGGATCTGTATCCCTTACCTAATACCCGCAATGATGTTCTCACTGGCCATGATTGACAATGATTAAATTTCTGCCTTCACTATGTCCACGGTTCTCATGAGTAGCCACTGTAGTCCTCCTACATAGTCATGCAAATCCGTGTATGCAATGCAAATATCTAAATTTTTGTCCCTAAGTGTATTTGCTTCTTAGAACTTCCATAATAAAATACCACAAACTAAGTGGTTTAGGGCAACATAAATGTATTGTCTCACAGTTCTGTAGGCTAGAAGTCTAAGATCAAGATGTTGGCAGGATTGGATCTTTCAGATCCTTTAAGGGAAAATGGATTCCATGTCTCTCTCCTAGCTTCTGTTCATTGGCTGACAGTATTTGGCATTGCTTGGCTTATGGCAGCATAACTCCAGTCTTCACATGGTATTCTCCCTGTCTTTCTCCCTATATGTCATTCTCTGTGCCCAAATGTTCACTTGAGAAGGACACAGTCATATTATATTAAGGCCTACCCTAATGAGCTCACCTCATCTTGATCATCTGCAAAGACCCTATTCCCAAAATAAGATCACATTCACAGATGCTAGGATTTAAGATTTCTACATCTTTTGGGGGATATGATTCAACCCATTACACTGGGATCCTTCCTTCATTTAAGCAACAAGTATTTATGAGTCAGTCCATGAGCTAAAGGCTGTCTTGGGCAATGGGCATGCCAAAATAACTGAAAAGACAACTTCAAGATGAATTTTTCCATAAGATGTTGAAATCAGTGTATAAGAATAATGAACCACTGTACTTCCAGGAAGTAGTAGGTCATTCATTCATTCATTGATAATTTTCAACATGTACAGTATTAGGCTAAGAGCATAAAAGAGGATTATCTAGTTGAAGCTGGAGGAGTACTACTTCTGAAAAGAGAAGATACATGAATGTGTTTTGAGAGACAGGTAGAAATTGGGCTAGAGGTCAAAGGATTATTAAGGGTGGTCCAGACATAGAAAAGAGTACATGTAAAAGCAGGGAGATAGAAAACAGCACACAATGTTTAGAGAGCTGTGAGTTGATCCATTTGTCCAAAGAAGAGAGACTGTGAACATGAGGTTGTGGTGGGAGAGGAGGTCCTGAGCAGTGTGTTGGAGTTAGCCTTTATCCAGGACCTAGAGGAGTAAAAAGACAGGAGTTATGCAGTAGCATATGTTTGGAGATCCCTATAGCAATGGGATGAAAGACAGCTGGGCCAGAATCATATAGCCTACTGAGGTGGTCCAGGGAGGAAAGTAAGAAGACCCAAACTAAAGCCCAAACTAAGTAGATGTAGAGTAGATGAGAAGGGCAGAGCTTCAGAAAAGCTGAGGAGAGGGATCAAATCCAGTGACTAATTAAATATGGTGGTGGGGTGAAGGGCAAAGAATGAAACTAGCACAGACTTCTTATGAGAGAAGAAGACTGCTTATGGATGCTTTGAACACCTGTTCTCTGCCTGAAATTGTTTTCTCTTAAGAACAAGAGAGAGCTCATCCTTCAAAAGTCAGTCCAACATCATGTCTGGAAAACTTCCCAGTTTGTTTCCTCCTGATCTGTTCCCACAGTATTTGTCTTGCCCATATTCTTCTGAACTTTGTTTTTTAAAACACAACACTTTACCCCAAGTACAATGATTAAATCATAGTAGATTCTCAAAAAATGTTGACTGAATGATTTATAAACAAGCTTTATATATTTTGCACCCAAGTCATGTAAGTTCAGCAAGTTAGGCAACTTTCAAATAAAATATGCGAATAAACAAGTTCATAATAAAAAATTGTAAACTCTATTTCCAAAAGAGTTAAACTATAATTAACTGGATTTATTTTTTTTTTAATTCTAGCTACTTGTAGGACCATTCTCTCTTGTATTTGAAAAAACTTAATCATTATTGGTAATTAGTCATTAGTTATTGTTAGTACTAGAAATAATTACAGCAACACTTCGGGTTCTCCATCCTTAACAATTGATACACCACCATGCTGGAAGGCAAGAGTAGGTCTTATACTGCAAATAGGACTCGGTTGAATACCCTCATTCAAAATATAACAGTAGCATAACCAGCTACTATAATTATTATTATTTTCTCCCTAGCACATCATCCACAGGAAAGTGACTTCTCTATGCACCCACATTCCCACTTCAGATGGGCTTCTAAGGTGTTAAGGAAGTCAGTTGTTGAAGAAATTACAACATTCTCCCAATTAGTGTTGGAGGCATATCCAACCCAGATTCTTTCAACTTTGGTTCCAAAGGCATTACAGGAATCTATGAATGAAATGAAAATGTTTTGAAATCCAAGTCTCTTTAATAACCCAAGCAATCATCAGTAAATTGCAGACTTTACAGGTATCATTTTCAGTAAGGGTCAGGGAAATTCATTCATTAGAATTACTGGAGATAAAAATTTAAACGTCTCTGTAATATTTATAGGAAAAGTGTCATCAGTATAAAGCGGCCTTAAATCACATTCATTCATTATTAAGCACTCCTCTACATTTCTGAGTGAAGTTTCTAATGGGATGAAATCTCCTCAGCTGCAATAACATCATTACAATCTATTTATAGCCAAGTTGTCTTTGGTTATGGAAGCGTCTTTTTAGGTTGTGTATTAAAACAGGTTTTCCCTTTGAAGGAAGATATCTAACTTTAAATGAACATAATCCATTACTTAGTAAACAGAAGGATTCACTAAAATTGGAAACACTTAGCAATTATAATTATATAACACACAGCCTGAAATATAGTACTACAATTAACCTGAAGTCTACCCTTCAATTAAGTTTTATTTTGTTTTTAGGGGCTTGGGCCCACTTTCTTTATAAAATGGGGCAAAACACAAAGATTCAGGCTTGTAGATGAAAATCAGGCTAAATATGTTTCCACTTTACCATCAAGCATTCTGGAGGTCAAAAAGACAATTCTTTCCTTATATCAATAAAGATCAATTTTCATCATAGTAGTGTTACTTTTCTTCTTACATATACCTGAGCCATAGTTTCATTATAATGATCACTCATAAATTGAGAAATCCTGTTTAAATACATAGAACTGAACACACACAAACATATCTATTCATTTCCTATTCATAAATTATATCACCTATGTAATTATTTGCTATTCAATTTGCAAAATTGTGCCTTTTGCTAAGAAAGTCTCGAGGTGCAACCAAATTATTAATTATGATATGTAAAATATTTAAAACCAGTGACAGCACTAGTGAAACATAAGAAGAACAACACAGCAGGAGCAGTGCTTAAAAATAGCAATAGGCAACATTCTTTGCCTGCATTTCACTGTCCCAATTACACAGATAATTCAGGCATGAGCAAGGATAATTGAGTCATTCCTCCACTTTGCTCTGAAATTGTAGATCTAGCCAAATATTAGCATCCATCAGAGCTGATCAGGATCTTTGCTTAAATATGCCCAGAGGTTATCAAATGATAAGTGAGAAGAGTAATGAAATATACCACCATTGGTTGGTAGGAAACACTCAATTTCATGCCATGCATATTTACTCAAGGTATCACTTTTTCATTAGACCAATTTACTATATCTGCTAAGCTCATATCTCATAGAAGAGTTTAAGAGTCAGCACCCCAATCAAAGAACTTCTAAGAGGCATAAATATAAAGGGAAAGGGAGAGCTGATTGACAGATCACAGTACAATATTTTTTTAAAAATGGAAATCAGCATAAACTATAAGTGTTGAAGAAACAATACTGATGGTGATTAGATAAGACTCCATTGAAGATTCTGGACATTGCTGATCAGTATGGATTCAAATGATTTTATTCCAAGAGACCTGGTAACAGACTTGAACCCTGTGGGCCCTCTAGAAAAGAAGGCATTTAGATAAAAGCTTGGTTAAACTGTGTAGGAACATGTCCATGAGGGATGACCTAAGGAACAAAGATTAAAATCTGCAAATAAAATACAGTTTTGCATATAGCCTTTTCTTAAAACTAAAATGCATAGATAATATGACCACTCTCTTCTGGTAACTTTTTAATCCTTTACACCAGAAATAGGCTAAAAACTAAGTTAACAGGAGTTCTCAACAAAACAAAATATTTTTTAATCCAGATAATAAAAAGGAGAGAACCATTTAGTAAGTATTGTATATATACAGATCCTAAATATCCATATCTTGTATAATCCTCATAAAAGCCCTGTGGAGGTGGTTCTTCTACAAATGAGATAGTCAAAGCATTGAGAAGATTTAAGTCAAAATCTGACTCCAGAGCCCTATAACAGGACTTGGACTGCTTTTGCTAAAAGCAGTGACTCTTCAATTAGGCCTGCAGTGCCTGATGGGTAACTAAAGCAGAGTAAACCTTGGCATCTCTGCTTTCATTTTCTATCTGTCTTTAGATTCCTGCTCAGCTCTGCACATAAACATGTTAAAAATCATTTAAAGAGTCTTCACCTAAATGCTGATAATACAAGGTATATTGGCCCTAAGTTTACCTATCTCTTCAATTTCCTTCAAAACTGAAACATTTACATCATCCTGTTTTAGACTCCTGAAGTGGCAC
The DNA here is from genome assembly GCA_028644305.1 of Xerus rutilus. Classification (NCBI taxonomy): domain Eukaryota; kingdom Metazoa; phylum Chordata; class Mammalia; order Rodentia; family Sciuridae; genus Xerus; species Xerus rutilus. Next base: position 31,628,840 of record CM053399.1, read on the forward strand.
CTAGAAGTCATAACTGTCCTATACCTTCCAGGAAATTACCCCGTGATGAGACTGTTCGACAATGCAGGAGCAATTGTCCCATGAGAACTGAATCCCCACCTTGCAGGATCACAGGTCTGATAGATAAACATCCTGAGCAACAAGTAGAAAATGCCCCCTCAGCTGGGCTCGGTGTCACATGCCTGTAATCTCAGCTGCTAGGGAGGCTGAGGCAGGAGGATCTCGAGTTCAAAGCCAGCCTCAGAAACCACAAGGCACTAAGCAACTCAGTGAGAACTTGCCACTAAATAAAATACAAAATAGGGCCCGGGATGTGGCTCAGTGGTTGAGTAGTGCCCCAGAGTTCAATCCCTGGTACCAAAAAAAAAAAAAAAAAAAAAATGCCCCTTCAAGCAATAGACTTTTCTGGAACTATCACCTCCAACCAGAACTAAGGATTAACCAGACCATTTTGGCCAAGATAGCTTAATTATGCATATCTCTCACACCCTGCCTTACCCATCCTCCATTTAAACCTATACCTTACATCAACAACCCAAAGACTGTGCTGAGATACTGGATCTCATTGTTGCCTGCAGAATATGGCCACATTGGGTAAAGGTTCCTTTCCTACTTTTCACCACTAATGTTTCTGTTTGGTTTTTGGATACATGGCTGGACCTGGTTTGTTGGGACCTCCCAGAGTCAGGCTTCTGGCCTAGGACCTCAGTAACAGCCCTAATTGTTTAAAAAAATGATTTTCATAAAAATTAGTTTCTCTTTTCCCATCCAATATCTGATACCAGATTTTTATTGGCAGTTATTTCTCTGGCAAGAGATTATGTGAACATACTAAATCAGTAATTAAGACTCAGAACTCAGTGTGTTGGTGTTCATTACATTTAACATTGGTTTTCTACCACAGTCTGCCATCTCCCCATGTGAGCACAACCAGGCACACAGACACTCAGGCCTCCACGCCCACCTTGCTCATCCCCTTCTGTGCATGCAGCTGTCAGCATCCCTCACTCATCTCAATATCCTAATACTATATCATCCTAACACCAAGTTGTTTCTGTTGGTTTGTCTTAACTCAGGGTTATAACTGCCATCACTTTGTCTAGAATGGACTTTTCTTTAACCTTTCCTTCTACTCTACAATCTATCCCTCCTTTTTATAAGATCTTTCCATTCATTATTTAAGGCTCAGCTATCAATTTTACACAGCACTTAGCCTTTCTCAACACCCTGAAGCTAGTGGCTTTGCTGGAAGGTTAGGGGATGAAGGCATGCTATGCATGGTCCCAAGTTACATAACAGAAAATAAAGAATCTGTGAAGACTAGAGACTCCATTCTATATTCATGCTTAACCCAAAGCTCTCTAAAGTAAAGTACAAGATTCCATAATTACATCTCTATGCCAATATGCAACCCCAGACTGATTAATATACCACCTTACTCCCCATAACTTAGTTCCCATTAGGTATTAGTTCTTCATCTTGACATTTCCCTCCATAATTGTCCCTGAGTTTGTGCATACTGAAGTTTGAAAAAAAAAACAGTATTTAAAAATCAAATTGTAACATACAGTGAGTCCAGGAACCATGTGGTTTAGAGAACAAACACTTCTAACTCAGTACACCAAGTCATAGCTACAGATGACCCACCAGTCATAACTGTCAAACTTGTGAGACAAAATCTATTCCTATTCAGCATACAATATATAACAAGCCCTGAAAACAAACATTCTGAGCCATTCCATCTCTTTCTTTCTCCATATGTACGTACATGGAGAGTTGAAATGAAAGCCAAATATTCCCTACAGATACCTCCATACACCAGCCAAGTATAATTAAGGCCTTCCATTCTCATCTATTCTTTGTGCTCTTGGTCAAGATGATTCAGAGTTGAGTATGCCTCAGCTCTTACATTAGTACTTAAATAAGAATTCATTTCAGGTGTTGATATTGCCTCCACCACTAGCAACAAAAGTCATTCTGCAGAAGGCGTCTTGTCCACCTACCAGTTATTTTGAGTCTCCTTTAGGACTGAAGTTGATCAGCCAAGGCAAGTCATACTTCACGTGGTCCCCATAGGTATGCTTAATGTCTCCAAGTGAGAACCCCTGCAGGTTTCACAGGATGTGTATCAGCATATGAAGGACACATCATGGCATCCATAGTAAAAATGTAGCCCGAGAACACAGTCTGTCTACAGAGCATCCAGAGTCAACCACATGAAAGGCAAACCAGAAAAAGAACTAAGCCTGGAATTCAAGCTAGAAAGCAAACAGCTTGAGTGGGTCTGGAGATGGTGGGGGAGGGTTTATGGAGAGCTATACAGTGACTAGAAATGATAAGGCAGATTGTGACAGTAGAGGCATCAAAAGACCAATGAGCAAGTGCACATAAAGAAACATTCAGAAGGGACTTCTATTTGGAAATATGGTTTGGAAACTATTTCAATCTCCCACTGGAATGAAAATATGCCTTAAAAGTTGGCACTCACTGAAAACTTGACAAAAGAGCTTTGCCAATCTGGCTAAAATCAATTAGAACTAATTTCTCTCAAGAAAGAGCTGATTTGATAAAAGAAATATAGAAGAATCTAGGCAGAAAAAGAATTAAGATGCTGAATTATTTCTCTGAACATATATACACATATGTAAATACTTATAAGATTTTAGGACTAAAAATTCAATTGATATTTATATATTTAATGGATATTTTAGGTAAAGACAAAGTCTGTATTCTGAATTAATTTTTATATCTTCTAGAAACCATTCTTACACCTCCCCACCACATATCAATATTTCTTCCACTACTTTAAAAGACATATAACAAAATTCTATCATTCAGTCATTGTTATTCTTCCACTTATTCCACTTGTCTTCATAAAAATAAATGATTATAAAATCTATTACTTCAGTTACTTCCTCCTAAAATATCTGCATAACTGAGGGCGTTTTATATTTGCAAATTCACTTCTTCAAATCAAATAGCAATGTATTCAGTTTCCCTTACAACTCTCACATTTACTAAAAAAGCAAAATATATCAGGCAAATGTCTATAATCATAAGTTTAGCATAGAGAAGACATGCTGACACTCAATCATTTTCTTCTGGTCTATTTTCCAATGTATCCAAGACAATCCTCAAAGCCCTCAAGTAAACTTCTGGCCTTCATGTCACAAAGAACCACCATTCCCTTCTATAACCCATCTTTTCATATCCAGTGAGGCAATTCTAGTTTCCTGATAATGTCATTTTACATTATATACATTATTATTTCATTTTGGCTCTCTTTTCTATTTTGGAAAAGTAAAGAAATACACTGAAATCAGATTAAAAAGTAAGTGAATAATAAGCATGGAGACAGCCATCCTCCAAATTGTGAGGATTGAATATGTTAACCTGCAAAAACACCTTCTGATGAGATTCTGAGTACACTGAAAGCATTCAATAATTTCACCCCTATTCTTTGCTTTTTATAACACTTTTATATGTGTATTACTTGAGGCAGCATACCATAGTGACTGAGAATATTGACTTTGAAATAAGAGATCTAGATTCAAACTTTGATTCTGTTAAATGACCTTAGCCAAGCATTTTATCTCATTGTGGCTAAGTTTTATTTTCCCTACCTATGAGATGGGAATAGTAATGTTTACTGCTCAGAGTTGTAGCAATTATTGAATGTAAAAGCACATTTAAAGCCACCAACCCAGACACTGCCCCAGGATAAATAATCAATAAGTTATAACTATTAGTTTTTCCATAAAGCTAATGAGGTCATTATCTGTATTTGGTGCCTTGGGAAACTATAGGTAGACAAACTAAGGGATTCCCTTATTGCTACAGAAAGGATGAAGAGGAGATAAGCATCTTTTGACTCCTGGCTAAGCCACATTTTTCTCAGTGAGGGGATACAGTCATGATGATCTAGACATAGAGAGATACCTGGGCTACATTTTCCATTGCTCAAAAACCAATGGACTCCAACACACTAAATTATGAGGCTGGAGAATATTCACCACATTAAGACATTTCCTTCAATAAGTAAAAAGCTCACAAATCATTTAATGGATGGACTTAATTAAGCAAGGTATATGTTCAAGTGAAAAAGTTAATTAAAAATTTTAGACTTCTATGAAAATGAAGACTTGAAGAACTAAGATGACACTTCTAGACAAATTTTGCAGTCAGATAATGGAATAACCTCTAAAGTATCACTCAGGATGGTTAACATCATTATAGGGCTAGTTATTTAGATTATATAATGTTTTACTCTTGGTTAATTTTTTTCAGAATTTCTGTCCAGTTTAATACCTTCTTCCAACTAATCTGGATGTAAGAAACTGAAACTCCCCATGGTAGACATAACCAAGCATATTTAGCTATTTTTATTCCCAGATTGATAACCAATTTTAATTGGGTTCACTTTAAACTACCACAAGATTCTTTTTTCTATCTTTCAAAAAAAGTAAATACTCTGGGCTAGTTCTGTTACAACTTACCTGGACATCTTTGGGAAAGTCATATCACCCCTCAAACCTGTTTTGTCATCTCTAAAATAGAGGCATTGAAAAAGACTTTAAAGACATTTCCGAGCTTCAATGACCCTGGATTTTGCCTCTAGTGAGGAAGTCAAACACGAAATTAATGACTGAGGTTACTGGAACTCCAAATCCATTTTTGGCCCCTTTGTCCTCTTAGAGCCTAAGTGTTCCATTTCTCTAACACTTTTTAAATTTTGCAACACTTTATAGGCTTGTTGAATTAAATAACTTTCCTCAGGTATTACACACCATAGATCATCCAAACAAGCCATATAAATGGTCATACAAATGGTTTAAGTAGTATTGATGAGGATAGGCTTTGGGTACGCGGAGACCTACATTAGTGTCCAGGCTATGAGTTAGTTGGTGTATGATCTTGGTTGAGCCATTTAATCTCTCCAAACATCAATTTTCTTATGTGAGGGCAAATAATAATATCCACTTTGGGAGTTAGGGATTAAATGAGAAATTAAGCATGAAGTTCTCATTGTGGTGCCTAGAACAAGGCTCCAATTAGCACTGCTTTTAATATTTAAATTATAATGGGGATTGTTTAAGTTATAAATTCAAGCTAATAACTACATTTTTTCTCATTGGAGGCCCCACAATTTACCCCAATAATATTTTGGTCTCACCACCATATGACCTATTTTTCTTGAAATAAAAATACTGAAAAGTAATAAAAAATAAAAACCTTATCTTCTCAGGCAGGGTCTCATCTCACTGCACACTGTCTTAAGGGATGAGAGGATGAGTCCTATTTGATAAGTAAGGAGACTGAGGTTTACTGAGAGTGCGCTGAGAGCCAGCTAGAAAATGGCAAAGCGAGGACTGCTCCCAGGTCTCCTCAAAGCATAGAGCTCCTCACAAGGTAGGAAATGACTGGAGTCAAAGTCCATGAAAGGAAAGCAGTCATTACTCAGTGAGATGCAGGAGACTGACGAAGCACCAAGTTCCATCTCTTCCTGCTTTTGTATCCAAATAAATACCACCCCAAGCTCTATTATTGAAGCCCTAAATAATATCACACGATGTCAATCTGTGGACTATAGACAGTGAAAGGGTTTTGTTTTTTAAAAGAATATGCACTTGTCTATTAACATGAGAAAATGGGAGACTGGACCACAAACTTCTGGTGATGTTTGGAGAGTGTGTGGTAAATGAAAGACAAGCATGTTTACATTCTTGGAGAGCAGGTGCTCCTGTAGAAGTCATTTAGCCCTCTGAATTCCTTAGGTTCAAAGATGCTACCCAGTTTTACTTTTATGTTGTGGTTTTCTGGGGCCCAGAATTAACGTAGTTCAAGTCAAACTCTGGCATGGATAGCAGAATAACTTGCTTTGTTTTTGTTTATTTGCTTATTTTATTATGTGCAGGTCCAAGGCCTGGAATTCACACCAGAGGAACACCTGCCCAATGTCGCTCCTTACCCAGTTTTCTAACTTCCCAGTGGCTCGTCCTGCAGTGTGAGTGACCTTCTAGGACTCACTGGAGCTTGGGACATATCTCAGGAAGCATCTTTCCTGAGATGGTATAGGAAGGTTCTGGTTATTGCATGAGTGCATCAATATCACTAGGAATTTGCTATTTTCAATCTTAAGAGTCGTAACATTTTTTCTCTCCATGTGCATTCTGATAGCAGCTTAAGAAGCACATAGAGAAACATATATATGGCTTTTTTTTGGTCTGTCTACAATAGCTCCTGGGGACAAAATATAAGATTTCTTTTCACACTTGGGCAGCTATACAATGCCATAAACAGCTGAAAATATTTTCAGGAATTGCATAAGTCCCTTGAGGATAAATGTCAGCATTTCCCACTAATTGTGTCAAAATTTCTGTTGCTTCCACATGAAGAACATTTTCAAAATAATGAACATTTGTATTGAGAGCTAGCTGGAAAAGTAGATTGTGGTTGTTGATGATCATGCTTTTTTTGTTTTGTTTTGTTTTGTTTTATGCTTTTAATAAGCAGAAGATTGTGTATATCTAGACTGTTAAAAAGACCCTTTGTGACCTTCGTATATCTTTCAAAGCAGACACATTAGCTCTCTTCAAAAATATTGTTTACTTTTCTCACTAATCTGCTCAGCACTAGTAATGCTATAGAAACGTTTCTGAAAAAATAAACAAGAATAAGTCAAGTTGACAAAAGCCTAGAAAATATAATTTCAGAAGGTAGCATCTAGGTTTGAAACTGCATCCTCCAAAGCTATCAACTGTGAAGAGAATGCCCTCTTGGCACAAGAGAAAAGTGTATGTACATCATTAAAGTGGGTGTTAGGGTCAAAATCTAGATAACCTCTGTTCTCCATTGCCTGGGGACAAGAGAGAGAAAATTCACAAGCTCTCCGATAAGGTTACTACATTTTAACATCTTGTTTGCACTGAAGTTGAACACTCTTCAAATCTAGAACATTTGGTAGAATTTGGTGTGTTAACAGCTGTGGTTGAGTGCTTGTTTTGCCTAGTAATGCTGTGCAATTCCATATGTTGTATATGTCAAAACTGAAGATAATTTTTCTGTTAATCTAATAAACAAACAAACCCTGCCTCTCAAAAAGAGAGTTTTACAGCATTGGGCAGACTGAAGCTTTGTGTCTATTCAGAAGTATTAATAATCTGGTAAAACACACCTGTGGATTGTGAATGGCAGCATATGGCACCCATAATTATGAAGCATCACCTCCCAGGGCATGCTTTATTGCCTTAGAAGACCAAAAAAGATGCTGATTTATCCAGTGCAAGGAGGCATAGAATAGATTTTGTCGCAGAAAGCAATATCTTGCAAATTATGATAGTAAATGCAAGTTTAACTGTGTACCTAGACATTACAGTGAATACCAGACTTTCCCATGGCCTTTGATTATTATCCCTTAGAAAACAAAAAATATCCAAACCTAGGTTTCTGCACCATGGGTGGTTGAAAAGGTCTAGGTTCAATTTTCTAAGGGCTCATCCCAAGCGTTACCTCTTACCAGCTATGTTCTGTGTAAAGTTACCTTTTTCAACTAAAAACTATAGATAATTATAGTGACTATTCCCTGAGTTAACCGAAAAACTAAATGTTGTTTTAATTAAGAGATGTTGATCACATTATTTACACTATTAAATATTTAAACTTAAATCCCTAATAATAAAGAATCTCTTAAATACACTATGGTTATTTATGTAATGTATTGTAATTAAAATGGTGTTTCCATGTTACAATCACAGTACAATTTGCAACACATATGAAGAAGCTTATCCATTAATACAAATTTCAAGGAAAAGCATCAAAATGTTAACTGGCTTTGTGTCTAAGGGAAATTTTGAGAGCCTTTTTCTTTGTAACTTCCATAATGATTTTATATTTTTAAATCAGAAAATTATTATTTTATAAAGTGAATGAATGAAGTTTGTTTGCCAGCAACAAAAGACTATTTGCATAACCCCCTACAATACCAAGAAACCTGAAGTGCATAGAGCAATCTAGGCAGTACTACAGTGTACTGGTTCAAAATCAGATATTGTAACTGAATCTTTACTACTCACTAGTTGTATTACTTTATGTACTTTAGCACCTCCCTCTCCCTGTTTCCTCCTCTGTGAAATAAATAACAATAAGATCTACTTCATGAGGTTCTCATTCATATATATATATATATATATATATATATATATATATATATATATATATATATAGTCTGTCACTTTAAGAGCCTGAGGTGATCTTCTTTCAAGTACCCTTCCATATAGTTTTGCTGCCAATTTAAGAGAACAAAGTCAAAATTCAGAAATAAAAAGATTGCAGGATTCCCCTCTAAGGCTCTGTAGGAGTACTGTTGAACAAGCCCACATGTGGGTCAAGTTTTGTTCCAAAGGAAGGCAACTTTGTTTGGCCTTGTAATTATCTTGATTTGGGCCTACACTTGGTAAATCTATATTTTAACTTACATAAGATGGATAAGCTGAAAAGTATTTTCAATCAGTAGAGATGCAAATAATTTCTGTCCAGTAGGAAATGTAACTCCAAAGGTTAAGATTTTATTGTACTGAAGGACATTAATCAGTTTTGAATCTAATTTGCAGACTTATTTTAACATTCTTTTTTCTAGTGACTATGTATTTTTTTCTCATTCTCTCCTTTGAACTAGGTTCTGCTGGCTCCCTTATTAATGAAGTAATAAATCTTTAGAACATACTCATTCTATATTGTATGCAAGCCATGTTTTAACTTATTGAAAACTATAATTTAACAATGGTATTGGACATTTTTCCTTAGAGATTCATTCCTTGTGTTAAAAATGTTAACAGACATCTACCTTGATAAGTATAACATATAGTTTTGTCAGTGATGAATATAGAAGCCAAATGAGGAAGATATTACATGAGGTCTTATGTCTGGATTCCCAGATACTTCCTAGGGAGTTTCACCCCCCAGAATGAGATACACAGGATATATATTTTGAAAGGAGGAAATGGAGGGATGCTCAGAACTGATACTTTCTAAGGTAGTTTTCTAGGGATTCCACTTAAGACCCTGTGCCTTGTGGCCTGTCCAGAGGTCCATTTGGGGACAAGAGGACATGAACAGTGAGAGAAGTTTGGGCACCAGAGGTAATCCTTAACTACTTCAAAATTTAGCCCGGAGTTGGTCTTACCTCATGGAGGTTGTAAAGTATTGTCTGAGGCCCCACAAGGGGCCTAGGAACATTTCAGGCACAAGGTCAAAATAAGTTTCATAACCACACTATGATTTTATTTACATTTTCACTCTGTTGACATTTGTACTGATGGTGCAAAGGGAATAGTGAAAAAGACTGTTTACACTTGAATATGACACTAATCTGTACCAGTAATTATATTCTTCACTAAATGGAAAGACAGAACTCCTCTCTTTTTCATTTGATGCCACATCTTCCCAATGTAATCGAAACCATCTATTGCAATAGACTGAGTGCAGAAACAGCTGGGAGAACCCAGGTGTCTCCTTCTAAGCCAGAAACTAAAGAGAACTAGAAGAATTTAAAATAGTCCTACTCTCCTTCCTAAATATCTTCTTGAAAAATGTATCTGTATTTCATTTAAAAATATGAAATAGATCTGGCCTTCACACACACACACACACACACACACACACACACACACACACACACCAGTTTTACTATGCATAAAGTCCTCTTGCTAGCTACTGAAGCTACCCTGATTTTTTTTAAAAAAAGCACTTGTGTAACTGAGTTGCAGGCTGAATTAGCTGCTCCCCCATCTCTACAGAACATCACTTTTACCTGAAAGGATAACTGAAACTATAATTATTCATACTTGGGTATCTGGCAGAATTTTTCTCAAAAAATGAGTAGAACAAGCCTGTCACTTCAAGGAAAACACTAGAAGCATTTATGGCCAATTAAAAACATTTTAGCTTATAATCAAATATTAGAATTTTAGAAAGTGGTATCCACCACTGTGAGCTTGACAGCTTTCCAAAACTTAAAAAGGTTTTTCTGGTGAAATAAGTGGTAATATTCATAGAAGTAGTTATTTATGCTGTGTAATGGAATGAGTCAACATTTATAAGAGCTAACTATAAAACTGTGAACTCATATTTTCCAAAGGACCACTGAATGATGTTACAAAATTATGCATGGGTATGAAATTGACTCAAAGATAGATCAATGAATGTTAATATACGAAGTATCACCTGTCAAGTTTTGAAATAGCATCACAGAATATCCTCAATTACATATCTAAAATACGTAAAGACAGTTATAGCACTAGTGGAACAGAAGAATAACACAGAAGGAACAGAGCTTAAAAATGACAGTAGGTACTGGGCAAGGATATCCTCAATGATCCAAAAAGTCTATTAGTGTTTTCCCCCTTGTCTGTGTGATGCAACATCTGCCTATAAGGCAACAAAAACCACCTACTGCAATAGATAGAGTGCAGAAACAGCTGAGAACCCAGCTGGCCCACCAAAATAGAAACTGAGGAGAACCAGAAAAAATTTAAAATAATGCTACTCTCCTATATAAATATAAATATATATATTTAGGGTGTTTTGTTTTGTTTTGTTTTACTGGGAATTGAACCCAGAGGTGATTAATCACTGAGCCATATTCTCAGCCCTCTCCCTTTTAAATTTTATTTAGAGATAAGATATTGCTAAGTTGTTGAGGCTAGCTTTAAACTCAGTATCCTCCTGCTTCAACCTCCAGAGGCACTGAGATTATAGGCATATACCACCACACTCAGCAGTATTTTTTATTTGAGAATGACATACCTTTATTTCATTTAAAATTGTCATTAGTATCAGCATGCAATGTGTTTATTATTCTAATTTTAAGTTAATAGGTATATATTTTTCTCAGTTTTAGTTTTCAATATAGAAAGTGTTAATACATGTGACCTACATAACAAGAGGTCTCTGGGGTCTTCAAGAATTTTTTTAGAATATAAAGGGATCCTGAAGCCAAATGTTTGAGAAACACTGTTCTAAATACTTAAGCAATAAAGATATTGCAGTGCTCAGATTCTTCACTAAAGAATAAAGTAATCTTTTAAGCAATTTAGAGTTTAGAAACTTGGGGCATGAAAGAATTGGGGAATTATTTCAAGTGCAAAAGCTCAGTGAAGTTTTCATAATAGGTAGGAAAACAAGCAAAAAGCTATGATTTGATGAATAATTTTTATATGTAAAGAGTCTTAGAACAACTCATATTAAGGCTTCCATTTAAATAATCACAATGCTTTTTTAAAAAGCGTTTGCTTTACAAGTATACAAGGCTTTCCTTTACAATACTGTTCATATTAATCCGATTTCTGTGTGTTAATCTATTACCAAACATAGGGACATACTCAATGTTTACACAGACGTCTGGAATGGAAGGCCTAGGGTCTGCACTCAACTTTCCACTGGTTCCAAATGGAGGCAACATCTTTATCAATGTGGCAATAGGGGTTTTATAAATCCCATCATTTCAACTCGTTTATTGATTGTATCTAACTTTTTTCACTCAAGAAATTCCTATCACAATAAAGAATCAGTTTTCCATTTAGGTGCAAGATGAAGTCATAAGATAATGAGAAAATGATTGAAGAAATTTTATAATTTATCTCAGAAAATTTCACATCATTTCTGGCCCTCTGACTCCCAGTGATCCTGACACATAAGCTGAGACAAAGGCAAAGAGCTATTTTCTTCTCAGATCAGTCTCTTAACATGTCAGTTATTACCTTTAACTAATATTTATGTGTTTTTCAAAAGCCAAGAAGTAATTCTTGAGAATCTGAGTCCCATATATTGACTCATGCTGGTAAACAAACAAACAAACAAACAAAAAAGTGAGGACAAAAGCACAAAGCAGACCCAAACTCAGTGATTAATTGACGATGTCTTACACAGACGTCTGGAACGGAAGAGTATGGTTCCATTTCAGTTGTAGAGTATGGTTTCATGGTCAAGTCAGACTAAAAATGATGATGATGATGATGATGATGATAAAAGGAAGAAGACAATGGGATAGTGGTGGAGGAATATACAGGATTTCCCCCTTTTAATTTTGACAATAAAGAGTATTAAAGAACTATTATCTTGTATTTCCAATATTTAGTAAAAGAAAAATCATTTTAACACAAATAATGAAAAATGGAAGGATACAATCTTCGAATAAAGAAGAGTCTTTCCTAAAATAAGCTAGTTCACAACTTTATACTAATTATATAAAGATAAAATTTATAAAGGAACACACTGATGGTGGGATTGCAACTAGTACAACCACCACACAGCTTCCTATGGAGGTATTATAGTTTGGATGTGAGGTGTCCCCCAAAAGCTCACCTGTGAGACAATGCAAGAAGGTTCAGAGTTAAAATGAACGAGTTAAAAGTCTTAACCCAATCAGTGAATTAATCCCCTGATAGGGATTAACTACATGGTAACTAAAGTGGTAGGGTGCGGCTGGAGGAGGTGGGATTATGATGTGTGGCTTTTGTATCTGGAAAGTAGAAATTCTCCCTGTCTGCTTCTTGATCACCACATAAGCCACTTCCCTCTGCCTCACTCTTCTGCCATGTTGTTTCTGTCTCACCTGGAGCCCTGAGGACTGGAGCTGGCTGTCTATGTATTGAGACCTCTGAACCTGTGAACCTCTAAATAAACCTTCCCTCCTTCAAAGAATTTAAGTCAGCGTACTACAATGATACATGCAAACCCATGTTTATCGGCACAATCCATAATAGCCAAGTTATGGAGCCAAGGTAGGTGTCCATTAAAAGATGACTGAATAGGGAAAACTTGGCATATACAATGGAATTTTATTCAGCCACAAAGAAGAATGAAAATGATATCATTCGCAGGAAATATCATGCTAAATAAAATAAGTAAGAAAGTCAAGGGCCATGTGTATTCTCTCACAAGCAGAAGCTAGAGAGAAAAGAGATTACATGAAAATAGAACAGAGAAAAGATCAGGGGGAGTGAGGAAGCGAGAGAAAAGAGAGGTAGAGGAGAATGAAATAGATCAATATGTGCTACATGCATGTACAAACACATCACAAAAAATTCCACTTTAATGTGTAATTATAATGCACCAAAAAAATTAGAATTTATATGTATAGTTATGTGCTCCTAACTACACACACACACACACACACACACACACACACACAGAGAGAGAGACAGAGAGACAGAGAGACAGAGACAGAGAGAGAGAAAGAGGGAGAACACAGTACCAGGCAATAGAAAATACTTGATAAAATAGTAACTAATTGAATTAGGTTATGAAAAGTTAGCTTTTTATATGAGCAAGGAATAGCAGGTATAACAAAGAGGTAAAGATTGTTGTAACTTTAAAATTTGCCTGCCTTCCTGGCTTTTTGCTTCATTTTCTATTCTCCTTCAGAAATAGTTTAAAAATCAATGAAGATAAATTTCCATCTTTCTCATGAAGTCTTGCAAATGGGACTCCAAAAGAACAATAAGGATCGGTAGCAACATTAAATAATATTTCCAGACATGCCTGCCACTATTCAAGAGACCTTGGACTTATGTCAAAGTAAGAGCCCAGTTTGTATTTCCTTTAGAAATACTTACTTTCAAGAGATTACAAGTCAAGCAGAAAAACTTGCTCAGCAATGAAATTAGCAATAGGTCCTCAGCTGAATCACAGTAGCAACTATGTATATAAATAAGTTGATAGTAGGTTTTTAACCAGAAAATAACCTTCCATACAAGTCCTTGGAGTTGCATGATTTTCATCCAGTATTCTAGATATGGAAGTTAAATAACATAAAATGAGCACCTTTACTCCCCTACCCTGCACTCATTGGAGCTATGAACCATGCCTCTGTCTCCCAACCAAGTGCAGAAAGAGTCTCAGAATACTTTCTTTTTTGTTTGGCACACAAGGTGATCAGACCAATTGACTCAATTGGGCATAAAGGATGAAATGTATTTGCTATTCCTGTTCTAGAGCTTCTATTGCAATATTTGCAGACACTTTCAGTGACGTCTTTTGCTCAGAAAACTCCACTGACTTATTCATTCAATATGTATTGATTGAGATCCTCAGACATGGTAAATTATATATGGCTCCTTGTATGTGGGCCTAGGTGCCTGGGATAAAGAGGCAATTAGGATGAATTGTCCTCCAAAAGCTTACAGACTAGTGGGAAAAGCAGAAAATAAGTTATCAATTACAGTGAGGAGGCTAACAACTAAGTGAAGTATGTAAAGGGGCTGTGAGGACACAGAGGCAAGAGACCTCATTGGAGAACTCATTGTGTACAACTAATATAAAAGAGATGTCCCTCATCTGGAGTCTTGATGAAGGATGAACAGGAAGGACTTCGCTGAAGTTAATTGAGGCTGGGAGAAAATATATTTTCAGATAAAGAGAAGAGCCTATTAATCTATTAAGTTGTAAAGCATAGTGAAAAACTGAGATGCAAAGAGTTGGTGAGATTGGAAGGGAAGGAGTGGGTTAGACAAAGCTAGAGAGGAAGGAGTTTCCTGGTTACAGAAGAGCTAAATGATGAGCTAAGGACAACACAAAAAAAACTTTGGCTTCCTTCATAAATAAAAAAAAAAATTAAGGTGTATACAGGATATTACACTTACCAAGAAAACTTTAAAACAGATTAAAACGACAGGTTTTATATATATTCTTTATTTTATATGATATATTTTAAATATATCATATTCTATATGTTGATAAAATTATATGTCAGTTATATAAGTGAGCTACATGTTATATATTTATGCACAATACAATACACATAACGCATATACTACAATAAAATATGAATATGCAATTGAAAATTGACTGAGTTTGGCATAAAGGATGAAATTCATTTTTATTCCTCTTCTAGATATTCTATTGAAATATTTGCAGACATTTATAGTTATGTCTTTTACTCAGAAAACTCAGATGGCCATATTTTATTGCAGATAATATATTAAATGGATATTGTTTCATAGAACATATAGTATTATAGTTGTATAAATATAATCAATACATCTAGTATATATATTACAAATGTAGCATATGTAATATGTATGACAATGTATTGTATACTAATAAATATATATTATCTGTACAATATGTGTCTTGTATTACATATATAGTATACACATTATATATAAACAATGTTAACATATGTAATATAACATATTATGCTTATTATATCATATAATATATGAACCTGTAATACATACAACAATATAAAATAAATACTTTGCTTCTATATTTTTTTATAAAATATAATATACTTTTATAATGTGTAAATATATAGTTATCTTACTATATAATGCACTAATTGCATTAATATATTTATTCTATATTTGTATTTTGTATAAGTATATATGTTAATATATTATTTCACATTAATATATAATATACCATAAAATTAGCATGTATAACCATATCTATAATACCTGTAAGTTAATATTTATATCTCTCTATTTTTACCTTAATATTAACTCTACTGATTTGGGACATGCTCTGACCTGGCATGCATATATGCAGATATACATGGTCCAGATTTAAATTTTTACACTTTATGCAGAGAAGTCTGCTAATGATAATTTTACACTGATATACTTAATAAAAGCTTCAGGTTCTTTAGTGGTTTTATACCAACCTCTTTAAAATTTCTACACTGGGAACTGTACTCATTGCTAAAGCAATTTAGATTGCATGTTGTACAACATAATAATATATCAGAATCCAGTTAATCACCAGGCCAGAAGAATAGAAGCAATATGCTTTGCAATTATCAGTATATCATGTCTCTTTTGGAGTTAGGAGACAAACAATCTGGAACTATGTCTCTGGGCAAGTAACTTAACATTACTGAGCATCAGCTCCTTATTTTTTTAAATGAGTCTAGAAAGATGTTTTTAATAGAGATACTATAAAGATTAAACAGTCATGATAACTTATGATAACATATCCTAAGTACTTATCTCAACGTTGCCATGTCTGAAACTACAACCTCATCCTAAGCTGCACAAGTCATAACTCGATTTGCCTTGACTTCTCTCCCTCCCTTTCTTTCCTACCCAACATCTGGTCTGTAAGCACATCCTCTTGACTCCACTTTTAGAATATACCTACAGTCTCCCCTTGCTCACCACCTCCATTGCTACCATTCTGACTCAAGGCAGTATGTCTCAGGTGAATAACTCAGCAGCCTCCTCTCCCACACAGCAGACAGAGTGATCCTTTTAACCTGTAAGTCATATCACGTTTTTCCTGCTTTAAGATCCCGAATCCTGCCAGTGGCACTCAGCGCTGAGGGCTTAGTCGTCACAATGACTTTCGAGGCTCTACCTATCTGATCCTCTCTCCCTCACTCCTTCCCTTGCTCCTTCCATTTCAATCACCCAGACTTCTTACAGTTCTTCAAACATGTCAAAAATACTTCTGTCTAGAAATTGTTGGCTGTGTTCTTGAACTAGAAAAATCTTCCCCCAGATAATAGGTACGAGACTACTGTTATTTCCTTCATGTCTCTACTTCAATGCCGCCTTATAAATTGATTGCTGCCCCGCCCCCGTAACCACCTACCTGAAACAGCACTCTTTCCCAGTACTCCCTATCAGCCAGCCAGTCTCCTTGCTCTTCCTGACAGCCAGTGTGATCAGCCTCGGGGCCATTCTATGCTCCTTCCAAGCTCAAGGTAGCATTGCACTTCTTCCTTCCTTAACATTAGGTACAAACATGTGACTTAATTTTGGCCAATGAAATGTGTATTTGCCTTCTGGCTTTAAGAGCAATTTACTGTTCCACCTGAAGATAATGGTGCATGAGTCAAGATGAAACCTCTTATCTTGAATCCCTATGTAATTCAGTTTCAGATCCTCTCTATTACATGCAGATAAATGACAAATACACTGGGACCAGGTTAAGCCACTAATAATGTGGATTGTTTGTTACTGAAGCACAACTTAGATGATCTTGATTTACTTGCTATGTTCATTTTGCAAATAAGGAAACTGAGAAAATGGCACAGAGTAGAAAATCAATAAATATAATTTTTTTTTATCTTTCCTAAGACAAGGAAATAGAGACACTAAGGTTTCAGTATGCTTTCCTAAGCAGTGCTCAATAAATGATGAAAAATGGATTTATGTAAGTGGAATATAATGGAATCTAAAGCATCAAGCTAAAAGATGTTTAATTTTTATCCTCACTGTGTTCTAAAAATGCTGTATTACCGGGAGTAAATTTTATAGATTTATTTATAATAGTACTCTGTTAGTACTACATACCACATCAAAATTAACTCTGCTCATAATATTGAGGGCCTTTCTCCATTGGGGAAAGTCCCTATTTTAGTCCGAGCTTATTACGGAAGAAGAGTTAATGAAAGGCAGTTATGGAGAGAGAGACTGAATATCTGAGGAGGAATCAGATATTCCTGGGTTTGAACCTGCTTGAAACCTTGCTAGATGTGGTCCATAGATTAGTCATTTAATAGCTCTACATGTCCATTTTTTCAACATACAAAAAAGACATTAATATCTATTCACAATGTCACTGTCAGGAGTAAATGAAGTTATGTATATAAATTGTTTGACAGAAAGTTAATCAATAAAAGATAGCTATTAATAGTAAAAAGGCAAATAAATAGACGTGAATTTCTTTCCCTTGTGCTCCACTCTATGAGAGTGCTTCCAAAAATGTATTCTGGGAAACACTAATTCTGTGGAATTTAAATAGCTGTTACAAGAAAAGATGTTTACTGTGACCGCTATGGTAAACCAAGCTTGAGCAAGTACAGCACAGTTTCCAATTGCACAAATTCTGGAGACATGCTAGAGGGTGTCCTTCTCATTCACTATGTATGCCACCATGTACCACTTGACCTCTTTGTGCCTCAGCTTTGTCATCCATAAGGTGTAGACAGTAATTGTATCTAAAATACAGGGTTAACTCAAGTATCAAATACAATCATCTATGTATCGGCGACCATATAACTTGTCATCTAAAACAAGACATATTTTTTAACCAATTTTTTACTGTGAAAATCTTCAAACATACAGAAAAGTTGAAAGAACTTTTCATCTACCAACATATACATCCACCACTCAAGTTCTACTAACATTTTTCTAAACTTATTTATCACATCTCTACCTATCTATCAATCTACTTTTTCTATGAGATACTTTTAAGAGTGAAAAGAGACACTATTAAAATTTATGCAGGGATAGGTTGTCCTGGGACTCTTCCAGGCACATGTGCTATATGGCCTTACTATATAATTTACCTACCACAGTGACCAGCAGATGGTAAGCACACAATAAATCACAGTTATTATAGTTTCTACTTAAGTTCTAAAGGGTCTGGATTAAACAGACACTGGTGTTCTGGCCTGCAGGTACAATCCTGAATGATTTTCCTCTTACTCAATTCAGTGGTTGTCTGAGTTTATCTCCACATCACTGCAACTTTTATTTTATAGCACTCCAAAGACTCAATGATTATTAGTGGTCACTGTGGCATATTTACCCCACCTTACATCCTTGAGAAAATTAATAAATCCTCTAGACTATCTTGGTTGGGAGGCATAAAATTATATCTAGAGAGTTCACCACATTGTAAAATAAGTCCATTTCTGCTTACAAAGTTTCCCAACTGACCACTCAGTAATTGGCCCATGCAAATTCAGGCTCCACATCCAGACTCTTGTTTATTTGCAGCCAAGTGGTGTTTTAAGAGAATTAAAAGATAGTTAGATTTGTACACATCAGCTAAGTTGGCCAAAGAAAAGTATATTTATAAATCAGTTCAATATCATGAATAATAATAAAAGTTATATTTTAAAATATAACTACCATGTATTCAGTACTGTACCATGTGCCAAATAATGTGTTCAGCAATCTGCACAATGTATCTCTGGACCTGATATCTAAGACTGGGTTTATGTCTCTTCTTTTACAATCTGTGACTGTGCAATTTTTTCTAGGTCACTTAACCAGCTAACCTATAAAATCTAGATAAGAATACCTGACCAACCAGCTTCCCAGAACTTAGAGGATTAAATATGATACTGTACATAAATGTATTCTGTCAACTACATATTGCCACATGGAAAATATTGTTTTATTTTAGTTATCAATTCTCTGTTAGTACCCAGAAAGCCATTTGTGGGCTCTACTGTTTCAGTTATAGATGTTAATTAGAAAATACTACAGTTTTAAGATCATGGGACTTTCTGACTGTGAAGGGAATATAAGCTTTGTTATAATATATAATATGATAAAGAAATGCTTTTCCTACCACAAGTAGAATATATATAACACATGGGCTTCAAGTTTTATAACCTTGAGTAAGTCCTGTGATCCCTAAACTCTTTACCTTTAAATTTAAATATCATCACATTACAAGATTAACTGAAACATGACTTATAAAAGCAAGTTATAAAACTGAAAAAAATCTCACAAATGTAAGACATAATTATTTTTTCCACTGGGTGCAGTGGTGCATGCCTCTAATCTTAGCAACTCAGGTGGCTGAGGCAGGAAGAACACCAGTTCAAGGCTAGCCTTAGCAACTTAGACCCTCAACAACTTAGTGAGAACTTGTCTCAAAATAAAAAAATAAGAAAAGGTCTAATGATGTAGCTCAGTGGTGAAGCACCCTTGAGCTCAATACCCAGTACCACAAAAATTTATCTTTCCATGTACCTGAATATCTAGTTTCTGCAATGTAAAGATTTAGACTCTAGAATTTCTCATAACAATACTTGAGCTGCTCCAGAATGGATGTATTTTATATTCCTTTAAAGAAGGTATTTCATTTAATTTTGAAAAGTATGCAGAATTTCTAGGCAAATCTAAACTGGGCTACATGGAAATGTAGTATGTCATAAAATGTTCTGCAAAGATCTTCCCAAAGTAACATTTAAAGCTTGATTCCTTTTAACACTGCTAAGAGACACTAGTTAGAAATATCTTCCATGCCAGAGAGTGAGAGAGAATTTTTCTGGCTGAGAGATGCTGTTTGCAGTAAAAACTTAAAATGAGAAATAATGGATATTGTCTTGTGCCCCCACCCAATATGCCTTCTTAAAAGTTTATAAAGTATGTGTTGAATGACTTCTGGAAGGTCACTCTGTAGATGTTAATTAATAAATATCTTTACAGTTGTCTTGTACTGATATGTAAGTAGTAGCACAAAGAAGGAGGAGAGAGGAGATAAGATCTGTAAGATTCGTATTGTATAAATTCAAAACAATTCTCTGAACATGTTTCCTTGTTTCTATTTACTCTGTTATTCCTGTTCCAGAAGGAGTCTGCCATGGCAGAAAAAATGCAAACCTCTTCACCCAATACCTTTATTTGTATCCCATGTTCTTCTTAATCTTGAGGCAATCTTTTAAATTCCCTATCCTTGGCTCATCAGAACAATGAACACTGATCTTTCCTCCTTGTTAAGAAGATTAGGATAATTTATGGGAGCACCAATTCATGGTCAGCAATAGAGGGATATCAATTACCTTCTATCTCCTCTTTTTTCATTGTCTTTACTAATTCATTCATTCATTTGGTTTTTATAATGAAAATGAAGTGTAATATTTGGGGACTTCAATCTAGTTTTGTTATTTACTGCTTGTGTAAACTGCCTCTGAATTTCAAATTCTTCATCTGTAAAACTGGATTCCATAGAAGTGTCTCTGAGGCTGCCCTAGGGTAGGGGTAGTGACCAAAGAGGTAAGTATACAAATAGCAAAGCTGAGGATTCCTAACCTCCACTCTCAACCAGAGCAGCTCTACATTAATCCACTTTATACATTGATATTTCCCACAGTTTTTTATGTAAAGAATTCCAGTGATGTGAAATAAAGGAAAGAAAATCTCTGTACCAACCAAATAGCTAATGATAGGATTTCATTTCCATGCAAAGTTCTAATGATCCTAAATATTCTTGAAAGGCTTATTAAGTGCTCAATCCTAAAGATCTAGTTTTTCAGGGAGCTAGAAATTCTATGGAGTTTAAAAGATCCCTCCTACTGTAAAGGGACTTACAATCTCAAAGAGAAGAGGAGACTGTTGAAAAATCATGAGACATACCAGTGCCACTGTGAATGATGGAGGGGTGAGGAATGGGAACTCGGAGCGGACAAGGCCCGGCAGGACAGGATCTTCAGCTGGGTGAAGGAGGAATGAACTTGTAAGGAAGGAAGGGGACGGCCATTCATAGTGCAGAATATAGCTTAAGCAAAGGCAGTAAGAAAAAACACAGGTCAGGAACCTCCAAGAAACCAGCCATCTCCTACTGGAGAGCAATGAAAACAGATGTTTTGTAAATACCTTAAATGGCAAATGCACTTGGGCATTTTGGGTTTAGCATATGATAATTCAAGCCAGGGAGAGTTGTTTTCAGTGGGATATAATAAATGTTTTAAGAAACTAAACCTAATGACATTGAGAAAATTGGGGTAGAAACACTGAGATTCTATTCAAAGATCATTTAAATAATTCTCATCTTAGTTTGCTGCATTCAACAAAATCAATCTTTCTTTTCATATACCTGTCTTATTTGGCTTTTAGCACCCTAGGATCCATTTTTCTCCCCTCTTCACAAGCTATTCTGGGTTGCTGGTTCCTCTCTGTCCCTCCAGAGTCTCATTCTTAGAACACCTTGGGGTTCAGCTACTGTGCTTCTTCATTTCCCTATGTTAATTCTCTTGATTATCTCATCCAGGCTTCTGGCTTTTAGTACCATTGATATGCTGATGAACTTCCAAAGTTAAACCTCTAGCCATATTATTATAAATGGCTGCCTACATAATATTTCTAACAAGCATCTGAAACTCTGGTGCCTCAAAAATATGCCTCATACAAAATGGCAACTCTATTTTTTCAGCTGTTTGGGCCAAAAGTTGCGTTTTCATCCTTAAATCTACTTCTTTTGTCACACCCCATACACTATTCATAAGCAAGTCCTCCTGGCTATAACTTCAAGACAAATACACGACTGTGACAGGGCCCACAGCCTCTGCCACCCCTACTCTGGCCCAAGCCACCACCATCTCTCCCTGAACTTACTGCAATAGTTTCCTAACTGGTCTCCTACTCTATATGCCCTTTTAGAGTCTGACACAAGGTAACTAGATAATTCTACTAAAATATAAGCTAGATTGTGTCTTTTCTCCCCCAAATGATCCGGTGGTTGTTCTTATTTGGCATAGAAGCCAAGTAGTGGTCTCTGGACTCCTGCCTTGGTTAGCCTGCATCCCTTTCTTCCTATCTACCTATTCAGTCTCACCTCAGAGACTTTGCTATAAATTACTGTCACTGGAATGTTCTTCCATCAGACATTCACAGGTCTAACCCTCTCTAACCCTCTTCAAGTCATTATGATAGATTGTCTTACCTCAGTATCCTCTTAACTTTACAGACCTCGCCATCCATATTCCCTAGTCCCCTTCCCCCCTTTATTTTTCTTCATGATTCTTCATCCACATCTCTTTTTTAGTTGTTCATTTATTTTCTGACTTTACATTAGAAAGGAAGCTGCATGAGGGGAGAGTCATATCAGATTTCTTGTTTTGCTTTGTTTGCTGCTGTGTTCTAGTTTGCACCACAGAGTGACTCTACTTGGAATTCAATAAACACTGGTCCAGTGAATGGAAGCGATTAGGTTGGTAAGGATCTATGGTGGACTATGGTGGCAACAACAGTTTAAAAAGGAAGGGGAAAAGGAAGTTTAAAAGGAAGAGGAAAGAACCAAAGGGAAAGCAAATCCAAGAAAGAAACAGTTACTAAATTGTCTACTAGAAGTAAGTGAAGGAGAAGGACAGGTTGTCACGAGAGCACTTCACTGCCATTCCATTTTTTAGTGTAGATACATGAAACTACCATTCAGTAGGTCTCCCCCTTCCTATAAGTGAAAATGACATAAATGAAAAGAAAAATGCCTCCTATCCTCAAAAGATCACTCTTCATGCAGTTCATCCTCTCAATACTTTGAGAAACACAAAAAGTTACTCAGCACTTCTCAATTTCAAAAACTTTTTTATTTTTTGGCTTACAGAATTATCATCAAGAAACAGCTCTGAATGTTAAGTGACTTGCTCAAACATAGAGTAACCATCCATGAGCACAGATACCCTGAGCATTTCCTTGGTATAATTGACACCTAGGAGAGTAACTGGCATTTAGTTTTCACTTATCACATATATGGAAAATGGAGTTGGGCCAAAACACAAGGAGAGAGTTAAGATTTCAGTTTAAATCACTACTTTAAACCTCTATAATCCCAACCACTTTGGTTGTTTAGCAAGGAAGAGTTACATTTTTTTAGATGTCATATATTACTCCATTAGTTGCTAACAAAGGTTTCTGTTAACACTTAAACTTTATGCCTAGTACAAAAAATAAAAATAAATAATGATGTGTTCCATAAACAGGAAGAGATTAACAAATGTGTATTAATAATTTAAAAGCATATCATCTCCTACCCTCAAGAAACCTCCAATCTAGCATGGAAGACAAGAATAACACACTAGGAAAAAAATGTCGACAAATCTGACATAGGACCCAATCAAATTACTTAAAAGATGAAAAAGTCAAGCTGTAGAGGTATTCAGGCAATGAAAAAAGAACATAGAAAGTCTTTATTTAGTTGATGAAATGCACTTCCTCTTGAGGGGGTAGAAGACTGGAGGTAGTTAGGAATGGATAAAAATGGCAGCTGGGAGGAGAGGTAAGATAAGAACATTCCAGATGAGAAGATCCTTAAGAAGGGGTGTTCTAGAGCATGTCACAGTAACATAATGAAAAAGCAATGATTTTTCCCTAATCCCAGAGGAAAACACAGCCTCCCAGATGTCACAATAGCCAACACTTACTTGAGAAACTGCCTCTGGATCCTCAAGTCTTGACAGGCCCCTGGAAGAGTAGATCATATTCAACTGTTTTAACTTCTCCATGTTACAGAAAAGAGCCAAAATCAGAGAGAGAGAATGAAAGAAATAGAGAGAGAGAGAGAAACAGCTCTCTGAAATCTCTCCTGAAAACTAAAGGAAATAAAATCATTGAGAAGGGAGAGAAAAGGAGAGCTGAATACTTCTAATTCTTGACTTTGCTCAGCAAAGCACCTTGCTTTAATAAAAATGAAATCTTCACAAGTTATACATATTTAATTTACTGATTCAAAGATGAGTCAGAAGAGAAAAACAATAGTTGTGAACCTTTCAGTGGTAGAGAGAGATGTTTTCAAAAGTGTTCCCAGAGCCTCTCGGAGGTCAAGCTCATCCGAGGTTGCAGTAACGCATAGGATTTGTATTCATAGATGTGGCTTGATGAGACCAGAGTAATCATAATTCTTATATAGTAGATGCCATTAATCAATAGGAGGGGATATAAAAAGTCACACTCTTCCCTCCCAGTGCCAGGAAAGAGGATGGCAGTCCATTTCCGGATGTATGCCACAGCCTGCAGAGTGACTCATCCTGGGCCCAAATACCACAGGGACGTGAGGGGGAAAGGAAGAAATGAGAACTGTGACAGGCCAAGAAAGCAGTGGCCACCACAATCAATCTAACACAAGCCTTTTCTAATAGCTACAATAATAAGAGTTTTGCTGACTCAGAGGCCTTTTGAGGTGGAAGGGGCTTCAGAGGGCATCTAGTCCAAACCCCTCATTTTACAGATGAGCAAACTAAGTCTCAGAGAAGGATATAACTGATCCAAAGCCAGCAAGCAAGAGAGTGGCAGAGCTCAGCACAGAGCCGAGATCCCCAGAAGGTGTCTTCTGCAGTACATGACCTTTCATAGCAATTACATGAACATGAGAACATCTCCACCAGTGATGGTCTGGAAACCATTTGTATGCTGGTTGTGGGAACTTAACCAACTGCTTCTATAGAAAGCATGGCATATGTGGTAGAGGTTTGTGAAACAGTGATGAGGGATATAAAGGGACTGGAGTTTGGGGTAATAATGATGAAGTTTCCATATGAGCTCCCCAAAGCTTACCTAATTTATAACCTATTGGAATAACAGTTCTACAAAAAAAAATCTTATGGCAGTCAAATCCCTTCCATAGTATTTTCATGGAATAATGCTATTGGAATACTGGTGCAGGAGACAGGCATGAACATGATGCCCTATGTCAATGGCTCTTGCCAGAGCATCATAGAGAAAGGATTGTGGAGATAGCCATGTGTTTCAGCAGCAGGTTAACCCTCTACACCAACAGGAAAGGCAGGTTTCATTCAGCCATTCCCTAGTTGTCTTTATAAGAGGGTTTAGGGGCAGCACACCAAAGGGTAAAGCCTGGTTCTGCCAAGTCCCCATCCGGATGTAGCCATTATTAATAAGTCTGATTCTTGAGATCCAAGTGTTGGGCTGACCTGCTTCATGAGCTTTGTACTAAGCTGGATTCTTTCATGTTTTTTAACTCATAAACAAGGCTGATAGTTGTAAAATGACTAGAAAATATTATATGACAACAATAAAAATAATAAATAGCTAAATATTGCTCATATGCAATTATGTGCTATGCAGCATTCTAATTATTTTATATCCATTATCATAATCTTTATAACACCTTTCGAGCTGAAGATATTATACTCACTTTACAAAAAATGAAAGAGAGTTTCAGGGCAGCAAAACAACTTCTTTGGCACAGCTAAGAAATAAGAAATCTGGGATTCTCACTCAGAACCATCTTACTAAAAAGTGCAGTCTTCCAAACATTCCATTAAGTCAAGTGATCTAGGCCATATTGGAGTTCACCCTGGCATAATTTTCACTGGACATCAATCAAATGCCACAGCCCCCATTTATACCCAGGCATCACTGAGCTAGGATGTAGCAAGACTTTGGTGCAATGTATTTGCACTCTAGTCATTTGGTGAAGGTATTTGATGAAGACAGGAACCACAAACTGATGAATAGTTATTCCTATATTTGATGATGATTGGAACTACACATTGTGGAAGGTGCTAGAATAACAATATGGATAAAGTCTTACCCTCATAAATCAGAATCATATCTTTGCTGGTCTTTTCTATTATGACTTTGAGTAAGAACACCTTGACCATGTGATTTTATTGACAACAACCAAATACCTTGGGTTTTTGAGGCAAGTTTCAACTTTTAAAACCTACCATTTGTTCAGACCATTCAGTGGATATCCAGTTTAGACATTTATCACCTTTTCAGACATTACTATCTAATTTGCTCTCTCAACCAACATTTTCTCTTCCCCCTCTATCTTGTCACGTTTACTTCTGTCAAATTTGCTCCCTTGAAGCATAGTTCCTTTTTATTCTCTATTTACAAATGAAGAAACTGAGGCTTAGACAATATCTGAGAACTGGCAAGAATATCACAACCTAGAAATGGTGAAGCACCATACAGAGCCAGGTTCATCTGACTTTGAGTCCATGTTCTCCTTTCCCATCTCCTAGCCCCAGTTTGGAAGATGAATGTGAATGGTCATAAAATGACCAGGTCATATTTCTTGAAGAAGTAGTATGCATGAGGGAGTCTATTTTTAGTTGACTGGAAGAAATCCATCCATAACTTCTAAACAGACCCACCATCTACAAGGAAGGTAAAGCAAGCACCAAGATACAGAATGGAAAGATAGAAGCTTATTGAAGCAATGAGAGACATGGATCAAGCTCTCTGAGAAGAGGAGACACAGTTAAAACTGAAACAGTGAACACATTGCTTAACATGAAGGCAGTGTTCTCTGTCAGAACCGTCATACTCAGCAGACGACCCTGAAAGCTTCTCCAACAAAATCACCTACTGTAGCCCCTGAAATCAAAGTACTAAATCCCTGGACTATGCACTTGATGGCTAAAGACAACTACTCTATGACTTCTGATGTTTTTGATTTTTATTTAGCTGTTATATTATCTGTGTCACATCATCCTGAAACCATCTTTCATTTTCTAAGTCTCCATGATGAGTAGTCTACTCAGAGTAAAAGGAAATGTTTACTAAATATTTGTTCATTGATTTACACACACATCTATTCACAAACTAGTCAACATATAGAGCCCTGATTATGCTATCAGGGACATAATAGAATAGAAGGACAGAGGTGATCTCCCTCTGATTATGCAACAATGGCCTACACTTATTTAAAGATCAGATTTTTGGCAATGTCCATCTATCTGAAACATAGTCGCAAAGCAAGAACTTGCTGGAGGTAGTGGGGTGAGGTAGGGATAATTCTAACAAAGGCCATGTGCATACTGCCACAGGATGAAAGGAAGCCAAATTCAGATTACCATAAAGGCCCAGAGAGTGTCAGGATTTCTTAGGATTATGTAAAATAAGCATAGATTTTGGTTCCCTGGACACAGAAGTTTAGCATCAGCAAATAAGGGGTAGGAGAAGGGGAACTAGAACTGAAGAAGTAAGAATATAGAGCTGACAGCCCATCAACTGCATAGGACAGAGAGTAGTAAAATACCAAATAAAGTGATAAGCATTTTTTAAAATTCTCTTAAAATATCACTGAAGCCATTGGTACAACTAGTTCTGTCCTACTTGGTAATAGCTCAAAAAGTTATATCTTTGCACAGTGACATTTTAAGTGTTTTAGAATCTTAAAGGGATGTTTCAACCAGTTGATCAAATAGGTGATAAGAATGAAGTCCAGGGTTAGAAATATTTTATTTAATATCATCCTACTAGTTACAACTATTCAGTGCACTCTTAAATACACCACACTGGTGTACATGAGAGACAGACACAAAAACTTTAAAAATGAAATGATATCTTTGCCGTCAAGGGGCTTGGATTTGCCCATCTGAGAGTTTATATTACTGTACAGCCCTCTGGCTAACGTGGCTCTGTGTTTAGCATGGATAAAGAAGGGATTGATGATGTAGTCATGGAAAAGCTATGAAGAAAAAGGAAAGGGGTCACAAAGACATAACAAAGTCTGAATTCCATACCAACCAATGCCATCAACATCTGCAGCATTTCACTAATCCAGGCTAGGAATTCCTACCTAAAAGGAGATCAGGTTAATGGGGTTAATATGTTTCATGTGTATTTAGTTATCCATTACCCCACACTATCAGTGGTTGTTTTTAAGAGCTCATAAACCACACCTTTAATAATCCACTTTGGAATACTGCTGGGAATTAATGTGCCATTATTTAATTTATACTTTCCAGAATCATTATTTTTTCCTTTTGTAGACAGAACTAATACAAAATTTGAATATGAGTGATTGTGCAACCAACAAAGGGTTAAAAGGGGCATAACCCTCTCTTACCCAACCCCCAAGCAAAAGCAGAAAGGTATTGTGACGTGGTGCCAGCAGGGGGCAGCAAATAGCAGTTGAGGCTGTGAATTTAGGAGGCTCTCTTGAAGGAAGGGCGGGTAGAGATTTGAGGTATCCAGAACGCTGTAGCTATCCCACTGCACTGATTGAAACAATAAGAAAACACAAATTGTGAGATTTTAAGGATAGGCTCCAAAGTAATAACCACCTTTTAGTGGTAGAACCTGAAAGGTTAAGGTATGTTGACGACCATTTGTTTTAGAAGGCAGAGAATGGTGCGAAAGTGGTCAACAGAAACTGTTCTTCGAATTTTGAGTTTTGGTCTTTTCCAGGCTAATGATACGCAGTATGATACTCCCTTGAGATGCTGGGCAGTGGCAGCAGTTAAACTTTGTATAAAAGTTGATGAGTGTGAAGAATGAAACTACCTATTCCCAGAAAACTCGCTTTTCTGGGATGTACCAAATGCTAAGGTTACTATTCAACTGAGTCTTCACTGAACTAAGATGTAGGTGTGTATGTAAGTGTGTGTGTGTGTGTGCGCACGCGCCTGTGTAACAACGAGGACAAAGGAAGGGGAAGGAGAGAGAGGAAGGAGGAGAAATGAAAACAGAGATACAGATGGGAGGATGGCAGGGTGGAGATCCTTTCAGTAACAGCATAGCTAAAGTAAAGGAGATGATCTTCCCAAGCCTATTTTCCAACTTTTCCCATAGCTTCTTTAAAAATAAGTCCTTCTTAACCTAAGGGTAGCCACACTTCATCTGAACTTTAAGGTGAAGTTCTTTAAAAGAATTTTATGTGAATCCATTCAGCTTCCTTTCAGCTATATCAGGATGAATAAAATAAAATTTTCCATTCTAAAAAAAGCGTGTGATGATTTTTCTCTTCACTTATCTAACTCAACAAATAGTCAAGGCTAGAAAGTTCAAGGCTGGCAGGATCTTAGATCTCCTGGAAGAAGGGAAACTATGCCAAGCATTCAGGAAAACAATGGTTATACATTTTTTAAATTATTGATGTTCAAAATTCTACATCTCCACACAGAACAATTCCTTCTCAGTGCTGTGGGGACCTTTTGTTAAGTCAGGGCTGCTGAGATGTTCCATGGTTAGGGTGTCGGCTATTCCGGTAAAGTGCTACTAAAAGAATAGGACAGAGATATTAAAAACAAATAATTTTAGGGAGGGCTGTCAGTTGTGGATTTGCTGTGATAAATTGCCTTCATTTAGTTTCCTGAAATTATGAAAGCAGAAATGTCTTGGTCATTAAAGATTTAGGCAGTTGTGGGAAAGGAGCAGAGGTGAAAGGGAATTGAAGTTGTTCAAAATAAATCCTCGCTTGCCCTTCCAGTCATTTCTTCTACCACTCTGTTCTAGCCACACTCCTGGAGGACCAGACACCGGCAGCCTATTCGATTTTCCTTTGCTTGGTATGGAGTGCTCCCCCTCCCAACATATGGAAAAACCTGGAAATCCCTATTCTTATTTTGAGGGCTAGTCTAAGAATTCCTTGATTTTCTGAGTATGATGTCAAGAGTAAACTCATGATATTACCGTTTCATAAGTTCAATGTGAATAATCACAGAAAATAATAATCACAGGCAGAAATAATCACAGGACTCCAAACAGACCTCTGTTATAATACCTGATATAAGTTACAAAACTTACCTACATATGCTGTCTCTACAGGTAACTATGACCACCTGGATCTCAAGGACTTTGTCTCACAGATATCTGTACTATCAGTATTGTACAAAGTGATGTTGTACAGAGTAGGTACATAACAACTTCTAAAACTGAGGAATAAATGATTCCCTACTAATTACTTAGTATCACTGGTAAATAATGCACATTTTATCAAACAGCATTCTCCAATCTACCAGTAAGACTGCATATTTTTAATAGTATAAGAATTAACAGTATTTTTAGCAGTTGTTATGGCACCTCTTGAGATGCTAGATGGCTTCTCAGAAGATGCTGAGTGTTCCTGAAAAGTTGGTTATCATATTTTAGTGTTCACAAGATTGGGGTGACCATATCTAGCCAAGATAGAAAACTTGGCTATATAAGAGGAGCATCTCTCCCACTTGCAGAGAGAGCCTTGTACCTCTATCCATCTAATAAGATGAAGTTCCTGTGTCACTCTGGATCCCGTGCTCCCTAGCTTAATTGGTCCTGTCCTTTACCATGCTTGGCTTTCCTCTGTCCTTTCACCTTCAATATTTTACTGCTCTCTCCAGTTTGTCCTCTACTTCTACTCTTGGTCCTAAACTAGCAGATATTTTGTCCTCAGTAGGTGACTGATAAAGGAATGGACAAATGACTAGAGAAGAATCTGAGGCAAGCAGGCCCTTTATCTTCCCCTCCCACTCAGAATCTAGGTAAAGATTATTATTATGGTCTTTGCACAGAAGAGTCACACGAGGGATTTTGGTGAACACATTGAATATTTGACTGCAAAGCTTTAAAATTCACTCCTAGGACTTGATCTACCAATGCGAGACCAACAGGAATAACCTCAGCATGCAATAGAGTATAATCATGAAAACAGAATTATCCAAAATAAATTTTACCAGGACCAAGCAAGTTAATAGGGGGTTTCATGTTAAAGTGTGACCTTGGGCAAGTCATTGACATCTCTGAGCCTCGATGTTGTTACTTGTCAAGAGTAAACTCATGATATTACCATTTCATAAGTTCAATGTGAATTTATTGATAACCCATATAAAATAGATAACACCTAAAATACAATGAGTACTCAAGTATTAGCTTATCTTATAATAACAGCAATAATAATAATCCTTAGCTATAAAAATGTCTCTAATGGTCTTCCCTTTGGAATAAGATGCAGTTGTTTTTATTTGGTAACTCACAATGGTGTAATCTGCAGTCTACAGTTTATAGCTCCGCCACTCTAGAGACACCAGGGTTTCCCTCCAGCAGAGTGGGTGTTTTTAACCTTTTAACCTTAAGCTTTCCTTGGGGCAAGGATTATGGACTCATAAACTGAATTTGAATTTAACCTCCTATGGTGAATTGTTATTACAACTTCCCTTTAATTTGTTTTATGTAGATGCTCCTGCACATAGGATGGGGTTATATCCTGATAAACCCATTGAAGTGAAAACACGTCATAAGTCAACAGTGTGTTTAATACCCTTAACCTACTGAACATTGCATCTTAGCAACACAGTGCCCTGTAGGTATCAGTTGTTTACCCACATGATTGCATGACTGACTGGAGCAATGGCTCACTGCCATTGCCCAACATCTCAAGGGAGTATCATACTGTGTATCACTAGCCTGGAAAAGTCCAAAATTCAAAATTCAAAGTACAGTTTCTATTGAATGCATATGGCTTTTGTACCAGCATAAAGGTGAAAAACAAAACTGTTGTAAATTGGGTAATATCTGTATCTGAGTTTTAAAAAAAAAAAACTGATTCTTCTGTAATCTACTTATGGAAATGTATATACTGAAAAATGCTTAAACAAGGGTATCTCAAAAAGGAAAACACATTCTCTTTTAGTGTAGCTTAAAGCATATCATACCGGAAAAGACATAGCAATCCTGTCTAGCTGAATGTATCATTTAAGACAGTATTCAGGTAGATGTAACAGAGGCTTTATTGAAGCAGCTGAACCTGAATTATTTTCCTCCTATGTTAAAAAATGAGACAGGTAGTTAGGTGCCTGAGATACTCTTCAAGGACCTCATCAAACATTCAGACTGTTTCCAGCATCTTGCACCAGCATGCATGGTATGACTTTCGTCCTCAAGACAGCTGCCCTTCCTGGTATTGTGTTTAGGGAAGAAGCAGAAAGAGGTTGAGAATGTTTAAGGGAAAATTCTGCCTGCCAGAGGAGACTGATCTTTTTTTCTTAGAAATATAATTGTTTGCCTGGACACCTCCCCACCCTCAACAGAAGTTCGCTTGGATTCCTTTGGCTAGAATAGGGTCACACGGCCATCTCTAGCTGCAAGCGATCAGAGGAGGCTGGTTTTTAACTGGTCATGTTGACACCCCTTACCAAAACAGCATTCTAGTAGTAAAGTGGGGGAAAGAAAGAAAGTAAATAAGTAACCAATAGTATCCAACACATTTAAAAATAATAATAATCCATTTGTTCCTGAAGGAGGAAAAATGTGTCATAGTATAAGGTCTCCCTGTGAGGTCCCCTAGGATCCCTGATAATACTAACATTCTCTTCAAAAGTGAATGACTACATGACGACTTTCCCTTGACATTTACAAAATTGACTACCTCTTCTGGTATGGCCCTTTCTCATTCATATTCCCCATTGAGATCTTTCTTGCATTTCACAAGCCAAATTGAAAACAACTTTGAAGATTTCTGCAAACACCTTCACTCCCTCTACTCACAAGGCCAGTACAAAGCTTCTTCTCATCCTGTCCAATCACTCCAGAAGACATGCTAACATGTCAGCAACATCAGTATTTTATTGTAATAATTTGTTCATAATTAATTAAATATTAATAGGTAATATTTGAATGTATATTGTACTGCTATATGTTTCATGTGCATTATTTTATTTTCTCTATGTAACCATCAGGCACTCCTATGTTTTAATACTACTCGCAATGTCCAAGATGTGAAAACAACCCAAATATCCAGCAACAGATGATTGAATACAGAAAATGTAATATAGACATGCAGTGAAATACTATTATGCCTTTAAAGAAAAATGAAATTCTGTAATAATGATAGAACATGAATGAGCCTAGAGGACATGATGCCATATTAAAATAAGTTAGTCACAAAAAGACAAATACTATATGATTTCACTCATATTAAATCTCCACAATAGTCAAGTACACAGAATCAAACAGTGATGGCTTTCAGGGGTTATGGAGAAAGGTAATGGAGAGTTGCTAATCAACAGGCATGAAGTTTTAATCATGCAAGTTGAATGAGCTATAGAAAGCTGCCATACAACATAAATGTAATATGCACTTAAATACTTGCTAGGGGGATAGAGCTCTTGTTAAATGTTCACATTTTTAAAACTATTCACAATAAAAGCTCTTAGGAGTCTATTCTTGTCTTCATTTGACTGATGAGTGGTGGATCTGAGTCTGGAACCCAAGTCAAACTGACTCCAGTGTCTTGAGATCATCATCACTATACTGTATATAAATGTATCTCCCAGGAAATTATCATTGTTTTTAAAGGCAAAGATTACTTCTTAAACTTGTACTTATTCACTGTATCCTTCAAAACACTCAGATTTGTTCACTATAGGGGTTTAATTAATGTTTCATTTTACAGATAAACAAATTGAGATTAAAGGAAGTTATTAGTCACAGAGTCTGAGCAAGCATGGTTATTTTTCCCTACTCCCAATCTGCCTGAACACTGAACATAAGATGCTATCTAACCTTTCAAGAAATATTTATTGAACAATAGCATGGGCCAGCAGATGCTGTTTTGCATAGGGTGAAGTTTTCACCCATGAGGATTATAAGTCTTCTTCCCTGGAACAAAAAAAAAAAAAAATCTTGCAAAGAGTGAGGCAGTGTTTTGATCCTTTAGTTTGAGGCTGTGTGAGACTGTTGCTAATTCTGGCTCCAAGTGAACACCAGGATGAAATCCATCAATTCTGGGGTCATTTGTCATTTTGTGGGTTTTTATGCCCCTAGTTTCTCCTCTGCTCCCAACAGACCATTTCCAATGCTGTAATAGCTGAGCAGCTCTGAGGAAGACATGTGTCTGGAAATGCTCCAGTTTTGCTCTCCTGGGTGCTGGGTCATATAACCTCTTGACCAGCCTAAGGAGAAGTCTACAAGGGAACCTCCCAAGGCTGTCAGTATGTCAAAACTGTCATTGTTTGCTGTACAATTTTTTCCCAGGTTCTACAGTCTTTGAAACCATTTGCAAAATAAACTTCAGACAACTCAAGCTTTTATGTCAATGAAAAAGTAAAGAGAACCTTTTGCTCCTGGCCTTGGGGTAAGCCTAACCCTTCATCCCTTCTAACACCAGAGCATAACTATCATTAAAAACTGTCTGCAACAAACTCTTCACTGCAGAGTATCTTGCTGACATTGAGATTAGCATGGAGGTTCTCTATATTTTCATATCTAGTTTCATTGCCCAGGTACACAGATGTGCTCAAGTAGGAAGAAGAGAGATAGCAAAAGTTAGCCATAGCTAGTGGCTGCCTGTCACCTCAAACTTCCTCTAGAGAAAGGTAACTAATCTTGATGGTTGTGATGCTCATTAAGATCATGGCCTCCAGAGCTCCTTTTGTGGCCATTACACAAGTGATAAAAAAATACACTTCCTACCTCTTCAACATGGACAGATCCTTATTTATTCTTTTTCCTGGCCTTTGGAAAGAGAAGCTGAGGTGATATAAATGTCCCTTGATGAAGAAATATTGAATTATTCATGCTTCTAGAAATTCATTTTAACAGCAATTCTTTTCTTTGAATCTTCACATCCGCTTCTGAGAATATAGGAATATTCATGCAAGGCCAATGAAGGTAATTCTTTCTCAAGATCTGGTTCAATTTGGCATTCTTGGACAATAAATAATATGTCTAAAGAGGAGACGCCACATGGAACTCTAGAACATGCCTTTGGTGCCTCTTTTCCAATTCCATTCTCCTTGTGTGCCATGATCTCAGCCACAGTGGCTGATTTCAAGAAAGCTTAGATTTACCTCCTTCTGTGAGCATCCTTTAACTTCAGGTCTGGTCTTCTGAGGCAGGAGTCCATGCATCCTAGAAGTGTAGGGGAATTAATGCCTCTGGGCATAACCCTTGACCAGTGGGATCAGGAGAAGTAAATGTGCCAACCTCCAGCATGGATGATTCTGGAGGCATTTCTCAGAATTACCTCAGGAGACCTCAGCCACCACCTCATTCATTAACTTACCCTTATACCCTATCTCCTTCTCTAGGAATCTTCACATCTGCTTCCTGGGTCCCCTAGCCAGGCTCAGAATTCCTCAGATTCTTCTTCAGTAGAATCCAAGCTTAGATATGACCTATATCAAAACAGCTCATTAGGAGATTCGGGTCAGTCAACTGGATAAATTTGAAAGAAGAAAATCAGTTCATACTCATTATTTGACATTATTTAGGCTCAGGAAAAAAGTGTTTGATTAATTTTTCAGTGATTATGTTGACAGCACTTGAAAGCAGACTATGGGTGACATTACACTTGAAACAATTGGTCTAGTGGAACAAAGGATTATGTAAAATTTATTAGCACAAAGATTGCATACACTAAGCCTCTTGGCTCCTTTCTATTGAGTATAGACCTTTCTGACAGCCAAAATGTACTCCAATTTGGTGGTCAGGCAATAACAAAATCATGGCTCCTGAAACTTAACTAATTTCTATAGTGCAGACATTACCTAGACTATCAAGGTATTTGTGACTCAAAACATAAAATGCAGTAGGCTTCTCTTTGCTATAATGAGTCCTTTGTCACACACTGGTGTTATGCTCTAGGACTGTGATTTAGCTGCGGTCTATCTGACGACAGGTAATGACAGTGTTTAAGTGCAGTTCAGTTGTACCTTGGTCATTATTCTCATCTGGTCTGGTTTAGTAAGGTTCAGAAATACTATGATTGTCTTATCTGTCTTATTTCATTGAGTCAGAATAAGTTGGAAATTTAATAGGTTATATATTAGTAAGGGTTTTCCAGAGAAACAGGATGAATACATTAGAGACACTGATAGAAGAGGAGATTTATTATGGGAACTGGCTCAAGTAATTATGGAAGCCGAGAAGTCTCATGATTGTCTGCAAGCTGGAAAGCCAAGAAAGCTAGGGTGTGAGTCAGTAAAGGGCAAAGGCCTGAGCACCAGGGGACAGCTGGTATAAGTCTCCAGGCCTGAGAAAAAGGAGTTCTGATGTCCAAAGGCAGAAGATGGATATCCCAGCTCTACATTGGGTGATAAATTGACCTAGCAAATATTCAACAAACCAAAATAGAATTAGAGGGGATTTCCATTTCATTGAAGACTTATGAAATCACAGTGATCTGAACAATAAAAAAAGCCAAAATCATTATACAAGTTGGGTATCTCTATTCTGAAATGCTTGGATTTTGATGTTTTTAAAAATGTTTCTGTATTTGCATATATATAAGGAGATATCTTGAGGATAGGATCTGAATTTAAACACAAAATTACATACCCTGAAGAAGGTAACTTTATACAATTTTTAAAAAAAGTAATTTTGTACAGGAAACCAAGTTTCATGATGTAGAAGTTTCCTCTTGTGGCATCATGTGAGTATTCAAAAACATTCTGATTTTGGAGCACTTTGGATTATGTATTTTGGGACTAGGGATGATCCACCTATGGCAAAGTCCCCAGAACTGGTGAAGCTTCTCAATCAAAGACCAATTTCACCTCAACCCAAGGTGCACATGTATGTTCTCATCCAGTCCCACAGTCTGCTCCCTTGCTGCTGAGTGATTCTGCCTCTGCCCCCAGACCCTGTCTGTCAGGGATGAAGAGTTACGTTAAATGAAGACAATTGGCAATCCATTCTGCTTCCAGTGTAAGCAGCTTTGCCATGTCAAAATGATTCCTCTGTTTATTTTTTCTAAAAAATGTTTTTCCTTAGGATTTTGCCAGTTCGGCCAAATTTGCTGAGCTAGGAAATGCTTGTGAAAGACTGGGAGGAATGTTTCAACTCTGCCACTGGTGAATTTTATCTCCACTTAAAGAATAAAGTGGTATACCCCAAAGAGCAGTGTGCTCCTAAGCTCCATGTAGCCTCACTGTAAAGTCTGCTCTTAGAATCAAGTTACCAAATCCCAGTAAGGAGTACAAGGGCCAAATGACCCAAGTCATGTCACTTTGTTTTCTTGCTATTATTTAGTGCTAGTCATACACAGTTCAAAGTTGAATGAACTTCACTTGGCTTCTCCCAACACAACAGCCCCACAGATTTGTTCTGGTTTTAGTATTTCCCTTTAGAAACTCAGGTTCACAAAAATCAAGGGATTTGCCCCGCAGTCACACAGTTAGAAAGAGGTGAAGACAAAGTCATAAGGACAAAGTTGGATTTTTACATAATGTGTTTTATTGTTAAGATTTTACCAAAATAACTATATGTCAAGAGAAAAATGATTTATGGATTATCACTATGAGAGTTTACTACCTTGGTGGAGGTTTGGATTGTCTCAAGTTGGTGCAATGCTGGGATATTTGTGAGGTTTGGGGGTGAGGTCTTGGATGAGGGGGTCCACTGATTGGATTGGGTAAGGGTTATGATTCAATACTTAAGGCTTTTCAAGCAAGTGTGTCAAGGAATCTTAGAATATTTATTGAAAAATTAAGCAGTTTCAAATGAGTATAGGATAGGTACCAGAAAAATGATTTCATCTTTGGAACTTTTAACTTTTGAGGCAAAGGTTTCTAGAGTAGTGAAATCAAGTTGAAGAAGACCATTGAAGAAAAAGTCTTAAGGTATGACATAAGATGTGCAGATGCAGGGATTTTTTTGTTTCTCATCACCGTCAAACAACAGGTCCTGATATATTTGGAAAATGCAGTTACAGGACTTATCCTCAAAGGGTTAAAGTACATGAAATTGAAGTTCCCAGGCTGAAGTCCCTCAAATGAAAATAAGACACTTGATTAGAATCTATCCAATAGCTTCTAAGTACACACCTACTACTCAGTAAGCTCACCTCCAGATTTTCACAATGGAGATGCTTTATAGGACACAAAAAACTCTAGACCCAGAAACTAGGAAGGAATAGACTCCTGAGGGAGAAAGAAGAATCCGTTATATTCATAGAGGGTTCCCAGACTCTAGAACTACATCTGCCATACAAGATGTGCTCCGTAAAGATTTATTGAATAAATGTTGAATGGGCAAAGTTACTACATAATCTAATGTTGATAAGTAACAATTATTAATAAAAGTTAATATTTAATGAGTTCTTATTTCTAACCAGGTGTCAGGCTAAGCTCTGGTACAGATTATCAGTTTTATGCTTCCCAGACACCCTAAGAAATGGGTAATATTTTTATTCCCACTCAAAACCCATAAGCAAAGACGCAGAGACAGGATTGGAATCTGAGCTACAGAGCTGAGAATGCTGAGTCCAACATCTTCTTTGCCATGCAATGGAAAAGAGAGCAAAAGAATATTACAAGTTATGAAGAAGAAAATTATAGCGTGAAACCTTGACTAAAGGATTCCTAGAAGAATTCTGAGTGTGTATAAATTCCCAGTCTTGCTATTTCTATCATGACACGTTTGTTTTGTTTTTGCTTAACTTTCCCTCCCACTTTGTACAAAGTTCTATTGTTATAGCAAACATCACAGTACAAAGCATCTACAGAAGCAGGAAGACTGTTATGAAATAGTGGGAAACAGCTCGATCAGATCTGGGAAAATCCTATGGCCCCTACTGGACCATAAGTTTTTAAAGGAGAAATCTTATCTGTGTATCCCCTGGACCTGACATAATGGTGGGCACAAATCTGGCACTCAACAAAAATACCTGCTGAATAAATAAATAGCATGTGACTTTTTCATATTACATATCAGTGAACACTTTACATGCAAAGGCCTAAGGTATTTCTATTTGTTGTGGCTTAAAAGAATCAAGTAAATAATACTACTCGTCCATACCTAATTTCTGAATACACTGAGAAATAAAACAAAATATAGACAGACACCAAAATAACACCTTTATAACTGAGAAAGCTGATTTGGAAAACTTTAAAATAACACTTGTTGGCAAGTGAGCTTGTTTTATATTAAAATCCAGAACTGGCAGACATCTGCATAGTCCTGGAAAGCTGCAGGCTGACACCTAAAGGAACAGGGCCTTTCTGACTAAATTCATGCCCCATTGCAAGCAGGTAGTTTCCTCTGGAAAAAAAAAAGGGGGGGGAAAGGGTTGAGTTATTCAAACTCATTCATCAGATTAAGTCTCTCTTCCGCCTTGAGAAGGAGTTATCCAGAGTCAGGAGGATTGCAGTAGGGTTGTTCCATTCACATGGAGGGAAACTCAACCAGAGGAAATGTGTGTCAGTTGTACCTTCCAACTGGATTCCAAAAGCAAAGACAGTATATCTTGGGACTGCAAAAAACTGTGCAGGTACATTTTATAAACCAAAAGAAAATCAAGGAGAGGTTGATAAATTCCTGAAAATAATCAGCCACTGAAATCCTAAGTTTGAGAAGGAAAGAAAGCAACAGTTCAAGGAGTCTACACAAAGTAGGCTCTATCCCAGATAATTATTAACCTGATAAAACTAATTTTTTATTAGTGTAGTAAAGTGTTCAGTAATAGTAAGGGTTTCTCTTTAAGAGTTTATATAAGATACATAAGAAAGGGTAGAATCTGCCCCTTGAAGACAAAATTCTCTCCAACGTTAGAGATGATTCCTTGCTCATCTTCACGGTAGGTGCTGAAGAAATCCAGGATCCTATTGATCCATCCATCACTAGGCCATTCTTGTTTGTTATGCAAATGATGGAAGACCAGCCTAGAGTTCGCATTTACTCACAGGAGATGCTGCAGGAAGAATCTGATCACCTTGGAAGATTTTTTCCCATGTTTTCACAGTGATAGCTTCAGTATGGGAAAAGCACTGATACCACTTACTGGCATCTCAGCAAATAAATGAGTGAAGGAGAAAAAAAAGCAATTTTATTTTTAAGTTAGAAAATCCTACAGCCAGCATCAGAGGGAGACTTAGAATTCAACTGTTTCCCTTACTGGAAACCATCTCTTAAATAATGCAAAGGGAAAGCTGCATGTACATCCTCAAAGAGTGAGTGTTATGAAAAGGCAAGAAAGCAGGCCGACCAGATCCCGGAAAATCCCAGTGCTGCTCTGGGCGTGCCCCCACTGCAGGGGTGGGCTCTGCCTGAGCACAGGGCTGTTCGAGGGAGAGTGGCCCAGCACAGTCAGGACTGGAAGGAAAAGGAAGAACTCTAGCTTTCTTATCAAGGCACAAGAGAGGTGTGGGGTTAGGACCACCATCAGAACAAGTCAGCCTTTGTTCTTGGGGTTAGTGTCTTTGCTCAGAGATTGCACATAACACTTTGAGAAGGGAGACATAGGAAGGTAGCAGAGAGGGGGGGAATTCTGAGTATGTAACTCAGGATCTAGGTTCTGAATCTTCATTATCAGACCTTAGGCAAATATCTTAAATTCTTTGAGCCTCAGTTTACATATCCGTAAATTGGAAATACTAGCCCCTGCCATACAAGTTTACTGAGATTAGCAAGTGTTTATAAAATAAACACAGTCAGTGCTCAGGGAAGACCAATAAAGGCAGCTTCCTGGAAATAGGTCTGTATTTAAGGATAAATGCATTTGCATTTTGATCTTGCCCTTTTCCCTTTCTTGTGACGCTTCCCACTTATTTGAGTATTTCTATACCTCTCCTCCCTCAGGATCTGCGCCCTACAGTTTCCCCTGGGGTTTTACCTTAGGTGATGGCATCATAATTTACTGAGTGAGTAGTTTTCCCTTCCTCCTTTGCTTCCCTGATCAAACCTTAGCATTGAACCTGAGGCCTTTGTTTGGGAGGACTGAGGGGTGATAATGTATATACCAATGTTCCTCTGTATCCATGAGGGAACTGGTTCCAGGACCTCCCTTAGACAGCAGAATCTGTCGATGCTCTAGTCCCTTATATGAAATGATATCATATTTGCATATAACCTAAGTACATGCTCCTAAAATTTATATTATTTCTGGATTACTTAATATAACTAATACAATTTGAATGTTGTGTAAATAGTTTTTATAGTATATTTTTAATGAAATAATGACAAGAAAAAAGTCTGTGTTATCTAATGCAAAGCTTCTCAAAGTTCAATCTCTGGACCAACAGCATTAGCATCTCCTAGGAACACATAAAAATGCAAATCCTCTGACTCCATCCCTGGCCTGCAGAATCAGGAACTGTAGAATAGGGCTAGGAGTCTGTATTTTAACAAGTCTTTCAGGTGATTCTGTGATACTCAAAACTGAAAACCATGAATCT
This sequence comes from Xerus rutilus, assembly GCA_028644305.1. Taxonomy (NCBI): domain Eukaryota; kingdom Metazoa; phylum Chordata; class Mammalia; order Rodentia; family Sciuridae; genus Xerus; species Xerus rutilus. The sequence continues at coordinate 31,670,142 of CM053399.1, forward strand.
AATACAATCCTCCCTATAAAATACACACAATTAGCATTACACAGTAAGGAAATTGAGTTGAAGAGGTTAAGCAACTTGCCTGAGATCATACTGCTTATGAAAATTGCGTCTGGGACTAAAATTCAAGCCAGTCTAGCCACAGAGCCTGCCCCAAATCCATTTTGTCTCCCATTACATCATAATGATCATAACTAAAAATGGCATCTTAGAGTTGGGGTTATAGCTCAGAGCAGGAGCTCATATCTAGCACATGTGAGGCAGTGGGTTCAAACCACAGCACCACATAAAAATAAATAAATAAAATAAAGGTATAAAAAAATGGCATCTTACTCTTAAGAGATAATAATTTTATTCTAGCAGCCATATGGTTCTAATGCTAGAATACAGGGTTTAGAAACATTAAAGCTAGTATTCAAATCCTGCCCATGCATTTCTCAGGTATGTGACTATAGGAAAGTCAGTCAACATCTAAGCCTTAATTTTCTCATTTGCATAGCTTTAACTTGGTTTTATTTTCATAAACTTTAATAACAGGAATTCCACATCATTCTCTTGTTGTTTATGGAAGAAAGGATGACATTTGAAGCACAGAAGTTATCTCACCTCCACTCCTACAGATAAACCTTTTGTGTTTTGAAGCACTGGGCCTCTTCAGAGTCATTCAACTTCTATTTCCCATGTAGAGGTGTGCAACCAGCTGCTATATTTAAAGAAAAGGGATGAGAAACTATAGAATAAATGTGTCATTCAGAGTTATGAACAAATTCAGGTCCTTAATTCAGGTCCTTAAGGACCTTAGCTCAATTGGAAGCAACCAGATTTCTTACCCAAGATGGGAACAAGTGAAACAAACACTTTTGTCCTTAGAAACTAAAAAAGAAAACAGCCTGACCATTAGCCAAAATAAAAGAAACTGTTTGTCTCAGTCTGTAGTGAACAGATAGCAGAATGGAGTCTGATCTGGCATGTCCCATTTTCCATGACTGGAGTTTGTCCCCAGCATAAAACTGATAGACTCAGGAACAAGGGTCATTGTCTTCAGAAAATAAGCACATACATTTTTCTTTTTCTTTCAGTGGACCTCAGTGTCCTCATCTATAAAATATGGATAAAATGAAAGATTGTAGCTAGAATGGCACTGAATGCAATATACTTCTAAATTCAATTTCATTACCAACTTCTATTAATTTTTAGGGATTCCCAGGAAAGTTCTGTTGAGAATCTGAAAGTCAGTGTCATAGTTGATATATAATGAATAACATGAACAGGGGAAGGGTCTTTTAGGTTAAAATCCAAACTCCTTAACATAGCTTAAACTAGATGGAGATTTTGTAGACTTTTTCAGTCTAATTTCACCTCCCAGTCACTCACCTCTTCCTCAGTCACCCAAACTAATCAAAATGACTAATTTTCCCTGCCTTAGAGACAGCATTACAATATTATCTCTTCAGCTTGGAATACTTTTGGTCGCCACCTCTTCTCCTCCCAAGCTTTACCATACTCTGTGCATACACACATTCACCCATATACACACCACAGTTTGCACAGCTAGTACTAAGGTTATATCCTGTTGGGATATGCTGCCTAGAATTATATCCTAGCCCTGAAATATGACTGAATGTGATTTTCAGCTTTTTTGCTTTACTTCCAAGGGGCTGTAATCTCTTGTGGTCATGGATCATTTGCCTGCCATGACTCAATGTGGTACACTGTGCTTCTCCCAGAGTGAGTTATGGGTAAATACTGCTGAATTAACAAAATTAATGCCTCTGTGATATATACCCAATGTGATCAAATAGACAAAGACAGGACCTAGAATCTTTGGATTATTCCTACACAAGCCTGAAGATGTGTACAATTAAATTATTAATTAAGTTGGTGTCCAGGTTCCTCAACAGTAAATGCAAAAGTAATGGCACTAGGATTGCTGTGAGTAAACACACAAAGAACACTTGGAAGATTCCTGGCACATCATAAGCACAACATAAATATCAGCTGTGACTATTATGAATTGCTTTTCACCAGTTGTTTAGAAATCACCAATATCTGGACAATTTATTAATTATGATCATAACAAAACAATGAAATTTAATAGACAAAAGAGTCTTTAAAGTTACATAATAAAACCAGAGAGAGCAAACTCAGCACTTAATGCTTAAGTCTGAGCTCTTTTCACTGATATTGTACCTGCAATAACTGGAGCACCTCACTTCTTAAGCATTTAAACACTATGCATATGGATCCCATGGTAAACTAAAACTAATTCCAACATAGAGTCACACATAACCTGACTACTACATTCCATTTTATTAATACTGAAACACATTGTTTTCTACTTTTGCTTGCTTTGTAGACAAAATTAGTGCCTGCTTTTATAAACACTATCACTGATGCCTGAAAATATTAAATAAATGAAACTGGCTATGATCAACAAAATATTTTCTCTGATGACATCATTTATTATCACTTTTATTATCAGGATTTGATGTTCTTGAAACAATTTCTTTATAACATTTATTATCTAGATCTAAATCTAGTGCTATCTATCTCTATAGATCTGTCTATCTGCCCATCTACCTGCCACTGGGATATGAGAAAAGTAGGTGTTGAGGTCATGGCTAAAATCTGCCCACACTTAATTCTCTTGGGTTCTCCTTGCTTTGATGCTCAAATTCAAAATATATTGAAATTTTGAACTAATAACACATTTTGTCAGTTTAGGAATAACTGTATCCATTGGGTATTAAATACCAAGATCTTTAATAAGCTTAAATTCAGACCAATATTCTCACTTTTTCCCAAATTCATGGAAAATGACACAATATCCAGATTCTTTGAAGAATCCAAAGTCAATAGCATCTCATATACCAACAATAAATGACTAACTCTAGATAGAGTCATTATTGTGGGTCTATAAAGACTATAGATTGTGAAGCTGGTCATGCAGAACTGATAAAGCTCTGAATTTGTGCAATCTTAGAAGCATGTTCACTTTTAAGAAGTTTCTTTAGAAATAAAGGCTGTTGGCATTTTATATGAATCAAAGTATAAGAGAGAAACTGCCAGTCCAACAAATTGGTAAACCAAAGCCACAACACTTGAAACTGTGCCTTATCACTTTAACTCCATGCCTAGCAATGGAAGAGGTGCATAGTAGGCCCTCTGGAACCATTTGCCAAGTAGGTGTAAGCTGAAACAGAGTTTTATGTTAAAAGATATCTGGTTTCTCACAAGCTTAATTAATCCCAATCACATATGTAATTTATTTCAAAACCTTTCTCAAGCAGGGCTTAGTGTTATATACCACTACACTGTCTCCAAGGAATTGCTTTCAATTTGAAAACCCAACAAATCTAAATCTAAAGTTCAGGATTTCAGGTGAGCTTTCTTTAAAACAGCATAAAATGAACTAAAACTCACTGACAAATAGGCAATGTAAGCAGAATTCAGGACTTAGAATTTCATTTCTAAAGGAAAATGCCACTGCACCTGTACACAAGTTAAAGCAAATGCTGTCAGATAAATAAGCCTTGAGTTGGGGATGCTGATATTGTTCATGACACCCCAGGGAGAAAGAACACAGAAAGGGAAACCTGGAGGAGTTCACTCCCTCAGAACCCTGCACGTGATAGTGACACCAGCTTAGAGAACAAGAGGACAAAAAAGAACAAAAGGCTCGGTTATTAAAAAGGATCTGTGAGCCTATGGAACCTTGCAGATCCTACAGAATCTACGTGAAAAGGTGCCGAGTAGTAAGGCTGTCATCGCACACATTCCAATGACATATGGCCAATAGGTTGTTGGTAAATATTTAATACATCGAAACTCAAGACTCTGATGCCAAACCGCTAGGATTACAAAGAAGTAGAGCCATCATGACAAAGCTGGGGCCTGCTGGTGACAGTGGTGCTGTGTTACAGAGCTCAGATCTGCAGACCAAAATTAAAACTCACTTCATTCACATAACATGACTCCCTGCAGGAAGCCTTGGTAGATTTTCCCTTTAGTTAAAGCTGTCTTCCATGGTTCAGCAGCTCTAACACAGGGGAAAATTACACTGTTGGACCTTCACATCTGTCTTACTGTACAGTGACCCAAGTTTGTTTTTTCTTATAATTTCCAAGTCCCCAACCCAATGATAGCGTTTACATTTTGACAAATTTGTCATGCTCTCTCTATTTTGGTAACATAGGAGAGATTCTTGACTAGTTGGTCCAATATTAGAGATAGACTTTCTAATTAATGATGTATTATAATTTTTTAAATCAAAAGTCAGAATTTTGGATGATGATAGTCATGATCCACTCACTGAATGGTCTTGAAGAAGTTTTACAGTATTCAGTAGTCCAATAAATTGGAACATTTGTCTGTGTTCCCTACCACTCAATACTGTTGAATCACATCAAAAATTCAGGTCATCAGTAAAGTAATTGGAAAAGGAGAAACATGTTGATAATATTATTAGTTACTATTTTTGACCATGTGCTCAAGTATCTGTGCTAAATGTGATATATTAATTATTTCCCTTAATTTTGACAATAACTATATAGTAAATATTATCTATATTTTATGGAAAAGAAATCAAGACAAAAAAAGTCATCTGTCCTATAGGGAAAAACCCAAAATAGAACATAGGTTTGTTCATATAAAGCCTTTGTTCTTTGCTAAGAACCTATGATAAAAGAACCTAGAAAGTCCTTCTAGGGGAAGGGTCAGATGAAGACAGCCAGATTAATATAGAGAAGCAGGGTGAGAGCAAGATAGAGATATGACCATAAGGACTATATTTCTCTTCTTTAAAGGGCAGTTAATACTATGTCTCCTGATGGGATAAAATGGAGGTGGAGGACTGTGGCAAAATCGGAACTGGTGAAGTAAGGCTCATGGAGCCAGATGAGCCCCAGTGCTGACCATGTACTCCAAAGTCTCTTATCTGTCTAAAATCCTCACATTCAAAAAAGCAAGGTTTAGAGTAAAGAATAAGCAGAGAGAGAGAGAGAGAGAGAGAGGTAATGAGCAACCTTGAAAAGGAATAAAAGTTGCAATGTTGGCAAAGGGCCTACAACTCATGAGTGATGAGTTTCATCTGTGCCTGAGTGGTCCTACACTTGAGGCTGTGTGGCCATCCTGCACACTTTATGCTCTTTCTTTAAGGAACAGCTGCCAGGAAAGCCACTGGGGAGGTATCAGCAGATACTGTATGAGATTTCTTTCTGGATTCAACCTTTCCTTGTTTCCTGAGTACAAAATATTTGTAAGACATACATAAATACTTTAGCTACTAGTGGATGAAAGATTTTACCAATTATTTATGCCCAGCCTAATGACTGGCCTTGGCATCTGTTCTGATCTCACTATAAGGAAAGGTACCTGCTCCTAACACACACATACACTCATATACTCATGTGGACTGGTCACTCCGGCCAATGCAGTCGTCTTTAGGGTACAGTTTCCACTGGAATCTTAGTTTCTAGCCAACAAGCACATCCGTCTGGAAGTCAGGTGATCGAATCTGTGTTACATTACTCATTGTCAAAATTTCAGCCAAATGAGGAACATATGTAAAATTTATAGGCATTCTGGCATCACTCTTAATTAGTAACCACGATCTGAGCATTTGTTATTTAAGCTCATTTAATTCTAGCCAGATTACAGTGTGTTGCAATGCAAGCTGCCTTCTGCAACATCATGCAAGGTTCCATTAGCAGACCTCAGGGAAGCGTGAAAAGTCACTTCCAATCAGTTATCAGCGCATGCTTTCCTGAGGAGATGGAGCTAACTTTAGGTACCAGGGGTGGCAGCTTGGCCATGGGGGACCACCAGGTGGCGTTATCTGAGAAGGGCTGCTGGCCAGCACACCTTAGCGGCTGCCACAGGCCTTTTTAATTTTCCAACATATGTTTCATAATAAACATCAATTAGGAACCATACTCTCTTGTGAGTGCATGTACTCATTCACCCGAGTGATCAGGGAAAAGAAATGATTTTTTTTTCACGCTAGATAGCAGGGCCTAGAAATGCCAATGTTAACCTGAGCGAAGAGTGGGATGCCTGATGAAGATTAATGATTTTTTAAAAAATAAAAACAAATGCCAAACTATGAGTTCAAAGGTTCTCAGTTGGCCATGTGTTTGCATGTCAGAGGGCTTGATGCACTGTGGTCAAATGTTACAGCTCTTTCTAATAAAACCTAACTCTTGAATGAAAAATCTGGCAGGATTCGTCTCTTCACAAACACACCTATGCCAAGGCATGTAGAAAATTAGGAGAGGTCAAAGGGATCAGGATAAAGAAGGATGTTTAATAAACTCCCTATTTTCTCATTTTCTTTTCAGGGGAAAGGAGGTTATTTCAGGACCTTTGCATATCAAGGAAGATTTGGCTAGGAGGTCTGTGTTTTGATCTAGAAGAAAAAAAAAAAGAAAGAAAGAATAAGAAAGAACTGGGGAGGTGTGAGGTGGACCCAAGGGAAGGGGATGAGTCATCCAAATGTGGTTAGGACAGTGCACTGTCATCCAGACCATCTCAGCTCTCACCTGGAAAGTGCCAACTCTGGATGCTCATCCTCATTCTACTATAGGACTTTTGGCAAGTCCTGCATTTCTCCAGATCTTATTGCTTCACTGGTACAACAGAAGTTAAATTGCAGGACCCCATAGATCTTTTCCAATTTGAATATTCTATTATTATTTTAAGTGATAAATTCTAACTTCTCTGTGTTCCTTAGTGTTGGGAATAAATCCTTATTTATTTAGACAATAACCTTTTACAAAAAGCTTTTTTATGGAACTTAAAAACTTATTTCAATGGATCAATGTGCATTTAGGGTCTTCTTTGTGCTCCATCCTTTGATAAGAATTGTAATATGAGAACTATCAAGTAACTCATAACTCCTGTCCAGAAAGGAGTTTGCAGGTCAGTTAAGAGAACACAGAAATACACACAAAGCAATGAGAGAATGGGACAATGTGACATATAGTGATGAATCATGATGGGGTATCGATAGTGCAATGAATGTCACCAAAATGAATTGGTCAGCCTGAGTTGAAGCTATCTCAAATCTTGGAGGAGGCAGAACTGCTGCTGGAGTTTGGAGAAGATCTACAGAAGGGTAAAGACAAGGGAGAGCTTGAGCAAAGAAAGTCATTTACAATTTATATGATGTACGTGAGCAAGAAGGGGGGAACAGAGCATGGAAGAACAGCCAGGAGACAGCCCAGACCTAAAAGAAATAGTCACAGAATGGAGCAGTAGGAAAGGTAAGAGTGAAGCAAAAGCAAAAGAAAGACCTTAAAGGGTCAGCAAAATTTAAAGCATTATCTATTATGTATTGTTTGGTTTTCAACATAGCTTTCTATCATACCATAGTCTTACATTACATTGGGCTATTTTAGTTTAATATTTACAATAAACATTTTTCATATATTATAAATAATTCATAAAATTGCCATTAAATATCTAAAATATCTCATTAGTCTAGGGACACCTAAATTTGAATCCTAAATTTGCCTTACCATGTGCTAGGTGGGTTACCTTGGGCAAGTTATTATGTTCTCTATGCCTCAGTTTCCTCATCTGTAGAACTGAAACAATAATACAATTTTCATGAAAATTAGATGGACTGAGATACCACAAGTGTCTAGAACAGTGTCTGGCACAGTATAAGCATTCAATAAATGTTAGTGCTTAAGTAGATTTACTATAATTTACTCAATCATTCCCCAGTTTCAGGAATTTACATTATTTTCAGTTTTTCACTCATATCGAAAGAGGCATAGCTGTGCACCTCTTTGCACAAAAGCTTTTTTGTTATTTAGAATTAGCCATTTCTTCAGGAGAAAGGTTCCCAGAATTGGAACTACCAGAGTCAAAGGGTGTGAATATTTGAAGATGGTTGTTACATATTGCCAAAGAAATTCCCCAGAGGGCTGTACAGCCTTGCCTGCCTGAGGTAGTCTTTTTTTAAAAAGAAATAGTGAAGTGGCCCATTTAATAGAACAGATTAACAGATTAGCATGTGAGCATTTTCATTTGCTTTGCATTCCCTTGACTACTAGTAAAACTCAATCCATCTTTATAAATGAGCAACATGTCCACTTTTATGAATTATCTGTTCATGATTTCCCTTATGTGATTGTTGAGGTCTTGATCACCTTAATACCAGTCTCTCTTGGTACTGTATTCAGTTTGTAGTTGGATGATATTAAACAGGCACTGATACATTCCTAATTAATGGTTTTCTGGAATTCCAAGTTCATATATATATTCGGATATGAAAATATATTATTTTTGTATATGTAAGTTAAGCACATGACTCTCAACTGTAGTCACTTGTTTTTATTAGTGGAAATTTACACCTCATTTCAGAGTGCATTACTGAGGCTCAATCAGGGAAAATGTTGTGCATTGGTAGATCTAAATAGTAGAATCAGACTAAGATAGCCCAAGGAACTTTCCACTCAATCCAAAGCCTTAACTCTACTATTCAATAAGCTCCCAGTCCTGCAAAAAGGAGGAGAGGGAAGATGGCACTGTTTCAACCTAATACTTTTTGGTTATAGAAGGTTTGATGGATAGCAAAGGAATAATGAAGTGCATATTCTCTTGGACAGTCTGACGTAAGCAGAGGAGGCAGAATGGCCTATATTTCATGAAGCAAAACGTTGACAAGGGCCAAACTGCAAGCTCTCAGCACTCGGGTCAATTCATTAGCATTTGTTATTTTTATACATTGGTAGTTATGGATGTCAATGGCATTTTAATATCCCAGAATGGTCATAGTAACAGTACACTGACTCCCACTGATATTTCATGGCTCATGGATCATTTCTAAATCAAGAGCAAGGCTGCTAATATGTTTTAACACTTTCCATAACAAAACTAAGCAGAAGAAAAAGGCTATTCTCTCTTGGGCACACAATATGCTCTCTCCCACTTAGTTTAGGATAACCACCATGATTTTTCATTTGTTTTTATGAGATTCATAGGGACAATTTCCTCCAGAGAATTCTGCTTAGAATTGCAAGCACTTAGGTAATTTGCTTTCATGGTATTAATTTTTATTTCTTCTTTGCTTTAGAATATTTTAAACTGAGAAACTGCTGCACTATATTCTTTCTAAAGACTCAAACCAAACACCACAACCTCCATAAAGTCCTTATTTTATGGCAAACACCTATATGCCATGTACCTTAAAATCAGAAATTGGTTAAACAAAGCTCTCTTTCTTACTTCTGTTATGTTAGTATGCAAGATAATATGCCTTCTTGCATCGAAGACAGCCACTTGATTGTCTGTCCCATGCTTTAATATAATAATCAACATCTTGGAAAGCAAAAGATAACAAAATGAGATTTCCAAATCCACCTCTTACAATATAACCTACTCCTGTCTATAGCTAGTTGGCTTAAAGGTAGATAGTTACCTGACAAATTGAACCAACAGAGCCTTTCCCAAGAGTTTGAAATTAAGAGCAAGCAAGCAAGAAAGGAGAGAAGGTGGAAAAGAAAGATGGGGAGGTAAACGAACACAGAGTGAAAGCACAGTAAGATTAGGAAGCACAGTAAGAAATTTGACCATGAAGTAGAATCAAAAGTGGCATGACATTAGGTGCAGTGATGCATGCCTGTTATCCCACATACTCAGGTGGTTGAGGCAGAAGAATCACAAGTCCAAGGTCAGTCTCAACAACTTAGCAACTTAGTGAGATGCTGTCTCAAAAAAAAAAAAAAAAAAAAAAAAGGGTGGGGGAGCTAGGGACATAGCTCAGTGGGTAAACTGCCCAGTACCACAAAATAATTTTTTTAAAAAGTAGCATGAGATGGCCACCACTTCTCTGTCACAGGTACCAAAGGATCACAGGTACCCACATCCAGAGAGAAAAGAAGCAGCAGAGAAGTAGGGAGGAGAATTGGAGGTAGAGAGTCTTGAAGGCTTTCTATATTCTGTCTCTAGTCTCTTCTCTAGGCCCAGTTGTATTCTTGCTTTTGGCCTAAGGAAGACAATATTTACTTTTTTTTTTAAACAAATGCCATCTCTTTAGCTTACACGGGACCAAATCAGTTTCTATTTCTGGCAGTCAAAGAGTCTTAATATATACAATTGTAAACATCTCTCCAGGTAGACCATGAGTTTCTTGAAAGCAAGGACTCCATCTATCTGTTTTATCCTAAAATGTCTAAGATAGTACCTGGTACTAGCATGTGATTGATTAATATTGGATCACTCAACACATACCCAGTAATATCACCTGAAAGAAATCCATTGTGAACAATATGTAAATTTAGCTAATATTCAATAATTACCACTTCTTCTTTGGAGTTAATGTACTCTACTCACCTTTTTATGAGAAATAAACTACATAATTTCAGATGAATTCAAAACTCTTTTCTAGCAAAGAAAGAAAAAATACACAGCTTCAGTTTTTACTTTTCCTAACATGCTCCTATCTAATATAAACTATTTTGTACCAACATGTTTTTTTAAATAAGTCTTCACAATTTTTCTATTTATAAGAGGTATATAACTACTCATTTTTTCTGCAAACACATGCTAAATTTCTTATTTCATCCTAGTTACTGTAACTGACACCAAAATTCAAAGGAAAGAGATTAGAAAGATTCTCTCTTCTTGAAGCATTCACTAAAGAAAAAGTTATACAAATACATAATTATAATATTTGACAAGGTTCTGGAATGAAATCTGTACAAAACATAATAGAGGATAAAACTTAATGGAGGGAAAAATAGAGAAGGCCTCCTAATGGAGATTGATTTTGAACTGGGTACTGAATGATAAGTAAGAGTTAACCTGATACAGCAAATTATAAAAATAATTTGCACTAAATTGTATAAAGTAGAATACAAAATAGGAAGGGCAGGGGAGTTGTTTGGGTCAGATTATGAAGGACTTTATTGCAAGCCACATTTAAGACTTCAGACATCTCCTAGTAGAACATGGTGCCAAGAAATGGCAACATTTAAAAAAGATAAAGGGTGCAAAATTATCATACATGTGTATAAGTTAATTAGTAATAGACATCATTATTGAGAACTTACTAAGTGACAAGTACTATGTAAAATATCTTATAAATGTAATATATATGACTCTCTGGGGGAAAATAACTCCCTTGTAGAACTGTAAGAGATATTATCTGAAATTATATACAGAACTAGCATATACTAGCTATCCCCAAAACGTTAGCTTATTTTTCCTTCATCTTGGCCTTAGAATCAGCCAATCCACTCGACGGAAAATTCTTTGAGGATGAGCGCAGCATTTTATTCCTTTTAGAACCTGAGGCATGCAGAAGGAGAATAATTACAGTTTTGGTGAATGAACTGATTTCAAACTTACTCAATTGCTAGTGAGTGGTGGAGGAACAATGGAGGGTGATATTATTTGTAGTCAGAAAATTATCACATATAACTGGAAATCCTCACTTGTATTTTTTTCCCCTCTTTAAAGGATGCTGCCATCATGATGACAGTAATGAAGGATAAGAGAAGAGGCAGCAGAAGCACAGGGTATGACAAGCTACTCAGCCATAGACGGTCATCATGGCCATGTTCTTAACCTCTCTGGATGTGTCCCTTCACTCATAGAAGCTGACTTCCATGGTGTGGGGAAATGGAAAAGCATGCAATGTAAGTGAAATGTAATGTACTGTGTAAATGAAAACAAAGGTGCGGAGCAGTGAAGAATGAGTTAAAATAGAACCATTATTAATATAGCATGTTGAGTGATATTAAAATAAAAGGAGGAAATGATCAGGAGGAAATAATTTTTTTCAGGCACTCCTCCAAACGTCCACTAGCTATATATTGTAATTCCTCCACAATTAACAGGCTTTAACCAGTTCATACTACATCTCTGGGGATGAAATTTAACTAGCACACATATTTCCATGTAATGTGTGTAGTATTGTCTTCTGGGAGAAAGTAAAGATTAAAATAGCATACTGACCCAACTCTTCAACCCAGCCATGCTCAATCAATACTTGGGGCTTGAGATGGACACTGGCTGGGAGCACAAAGTGTTTTCTCTCCTAATGTCTAGCATATTGGGCCACATGCTCTAGAGGAGATTTATCATCTTTAGAAACATCCAAAATAGGCACTTGCCAGAGGCAGGGCATCAGGCTGCAAAGCTCCCAACCTGTGAAATATTTTGAGAACTAATGGAAATTATCTGCAAATTGACAGAGAAAGAGGTGATTCTTATACCTATGGGCCTAACTTTCAAAAGAATCTAGAAGATCACGCTGAGGTTAAACAGAAAACTGAGGAGCCATTTGATAAAGGCAAACCAGTACTCAGCTCAATCCTGGAATCAGGAGATCTAGGTTCCAGGCCCAATGCCACCACTTATTTACTGGGTGTCGCAGGAAAATCACTTAGAGTCTGTGGAACTCTGTGGATCTCTGTAGTCTATGGATCTGTTATGTTGAGTGTACAGTAATCATATTGGATTAAAAGATGGATGTTGTGATATCTGACAGAGAGGAACCTAGATAAATTAAGTCTAAAAGAAATTTATTGGAAGGATTCAGGTTGTTCACAAAACTGAGGGAAGGTCTGGAGATTCATGCCAAGAAAGGACTCAGATCTTAGGGGTTCTATGACCTCAAGAGCAGAAACACCCTAACCAGGATGCCCATGCTAGAGAAAATGAGCATCAAGTCATATTTTACATCCTCTTGGGTTTTTGTTGTTTTCGTAAAGTTTTTTCTGAGAGAAATTATTACCTGGCTTATGACCTTGCCTGCCCATGGATTTGATGAGAACAAACTATAAATCCAATTAAATACACATATAATGGGCAAATGCCATTCCCAAAATGAAGCATTGCCATTGTTATTAGAATAGAAAAAGACAGAATGGACTCTGGGCAGCCAAAAATCTCCTGGGGTCCACTTTAATCTCTTCACTTAAATCCCTTTACAGAAGTAGCATCCTGGGATTCCTGGGATTCCATTTAAATTTTATTATATATTTTACAGTATAGGATCCAGAATGGAGGTGATCACAACACAAGGGGTTATATACTCAAAAGCAAATCATGGCTCCCCCAGGAAGTCTAATTTAGTAAAATCTTGAGCTTGTGAATGTATCTTTAGAACATTTTCAAGGGAGTTCTAATGCCAGATCAGGCTTAGGAGTCACCACTGTCCTTCCATGTGTTCAGCATATCATGTATATTTTCCCCTGAAGTGCTTTCACATATTATCTAATGATAGCCAGATGTGACAATCAGACACCCTAAGCATCACGGTTCCTTAACCTTCCCCACCTTATGCTCTAGGCCTGGAGGGCAAGAGAGAAGAGTATGACATGGTGCCATTCAGCCCCAGCAAAGGCAGCAAATACTCTCCCACTCTCCTTTATTAGAAACACTCAATTTAGCAATCCTCCTCCCTCCTGCTGTGCTCGCTGCTACCCCCCCCACCTCATATGCCATATGCTTTTAATCATGCCCCCACGGTTTCTCTTCCTGCAATGTCCTGGACAAATTAAACTTGAAAAACAGAAAGCTGAGAACTTGGAGCAAACCTGGAAACTCGTGACAATGGTGATAATCAGCAAACAGGCTGAGTTCTCCAGCCTATAGGTAAGGAGATGGCTTTGGCCCTCAGCAAAACTAAACCCATGGTCTACAGACTTTCAGTAAGAGAGAGAGGTTCATTGTACTCCTCTTGAATTAAAGATTTCCTTCAAGGGCCTCTGAAAGGCCATTCTAGAAGATCTTTCCAGCATCTGCTTCAAAAATTGGGAATTTTCCTTTTCCTTGCCCACTTCCTCTAGAAGCTCCAACTATATTTTAGGAGGTTTATGAAATTTCTAACACTGATTCCAAAATATTGAGTGATGTAATCATACATATCTTTCTAGGGTAATCACACTAACTTTTGTCAGATTTTTACAGACATACCCACTTCAAAAAACAAAAATCTAGTTCGAATCATTCATTTGAAGGTTATATATATAAGGGCTAAAGTCTTTAAATCTGTCAGAGAGATGTGCTTCAATTCCTTTCTTCATCACTTCTAAGATGTGAGGTCCTGGGCAAATTACCTCTAAATATGTATTCCCATAGTTGTTTGTGACAAAAAAATGACAATAAATAATAACAAGTATGTATTTGTACAATGGTTCATAACACTGTATAAAAAATTAGATGGTTTAAAAATATAAAGTGATTGCAAAGTACCTGTCACTCCATAAATGTTAGATTTTTAGTATTATTATTAACATCATCATAATTATTGACAAATGGAGAGCTTAAAAGCCAATAGTACCTAAAATTTTTAAGTAATTAAAGAATCAACATCAAGCTAGGTCTTCTTGTTTCTTATAAATTTCACCACTGGGAACAGATTCCTAAGTTTACTCTATTGATATCTCTGGCTCAAGAAGGGGAAAACGTCATAATATTAGAATCAGCATGAGTGTGGCCAATATCACATATAACAGGTCTTGCTTCTGTTAAAGATGAATTCAACTAAAACACTAACTAGTAAAATTCACAGCTTCACAGACTCACAAAGATTCAAGGAAACTCAGGAATGAATCATTGATTCCAACCACTTCATTTCATAGATGGGAAATGGAGGTTTAGATTCGTTAGGCAACTAAGACACAACTACAGTCAGTAGGGAAATAAGACAGGAGGCCAATTTATAGTGCTCCAAGTGTTCATCCTGAATCGCCACTGCAATATCTAAAACTATAACTAAGAGTCAGAAGAACTGTGTTTGGATTTCAGTTGTAATACACATGCTAAATGTTTATTCTCAGAATATTTAATAAGCACAAATTAGGTATAAGGCTTTGGACACATCAGAGAATTCAGCAATGAGTTAAACAAATCAAATCTGTGATCTTTTGTTATGGTTTAGATATAAGGTATCCCCCAAAATCTTATGTGTGAGGCAATGCAAGAATTTTCAGAGATGAAATGACCAGATTATAAGAGTTATAACCTAATCAGTGGATTAGCTGGGTAGTAACTGTAGGCAGACAGGGTGTGTCTGGAGGAGGTAGGTCACAGGGGGCATGCCTTTGAGATTTATAGTTTGTCCTTGGCAAGTAGAACTCTCAGCTTCCTGATTGCCATGTCCTGAGCTGTTTTCCTCTACCAGCCCTCTTAACATAATGTTCTGCCTGACCTTGGAGCCAGAGCTATGGAATTGGCTGACCATGGACTGAGCCTCTGAAACTGTGAGCTAAAATAAACATATTCTCCTCTATGTTGTTCTTGTCAGGTAAATTGGTCACGGCAATGCAAAAGCTGACTAACACAACCTTAGAAAATTTATATTCTATAAAAGTAGATGTATACAAAAGAGCACACCACAAATTGTTGATTACGGTTGTGTTGTAATAGTTATGTGGGTCTAAGTAAACCTCCCTGGTACACAGGAATAGGGATTATTACATGAACAAATGTACATGGGACACGAAATCACACTCCCGAGCTGTTATAGCCTTGTACCAGCTTCCCCATCTTCTATGTTGTTTGCCATTCATCACTTCATGTGTAAAATACTTCAAGTCAAGAAATTTCATCCCTCAAGAGTTGGGTTCTGACTCTTGTTTGGTGGAGGTCATAGGATTTTCAATTTTATTTATGGACACTCTTGAAGTACTTTCATGTTTTAGAGCTCTTTAGTGATCTTCTCCAAGTTTTACTCATTTTCTTCCCCAGTTCTGAGAAAGCCTGTCATCTTTTGACAAGTGAAATCATGAGTGACTTAAAATGAAATCACTTTTTTTTTGCTTAAACACAGAAGGATGTTTCCTTTTCTTCACTGCTTAAAGAGGTGGAGCATAGAGCAGTGTTCCAGGAGATTCTTTTCTTCCATATTGACCCAAAGGCCAGGACTCTGTGAAGTTCAATTGTATCCACACTGCACCTGTAGCAGCCAACCTGAAGCACACTGTCCACGGTTCTATTCACCTTTAACCATCTCTCAGCATCTCCATTCTTCACTCTGCTCCAAACTGACATTACCTATTCCTCCAATGCTTCTTTTGTGAAATTCCTGCCCTGTGCAAGCCCCTGAGTTATCTCCCTGTTTTTGAATGATCAAGTTGAACTTCTGCTGACTTTCTAATCCCAGATCTGCTTTGCACTCACTGTGTGGCCTTGTGCTAGTTCCTAATTGTCCTAAGCCTATTTTCTATGTGTATAAAAGGGGCAAATACCTACCTCACAGGATGATTATAGGATTAAGTTAAATGCCATGAAATAGCTTCTAAGGCCACATTCAGTAGGCGTTCAAAAATGGTTTTTTCTCTTTCTTTTCTCTAGTGGGTCTCCTAGCCAATGATGTGGGTTTTCTGGAGGTGTTCTGTGGAGTCCCAGCTTTGGGCATAGGGGCTTCAGGGCTATGTGATAAATGAAATGAGAAGCAGACCACGAGACACTGATCCTGTGACCTTCCTGCAACTACAGCAAATCCTTCTGCATCTGTTCTACGTAGTGAGATTCTGCAAAATATTTTGTTTTAAAATATAATTTTAGATCTAAAATGAGCTGCAAAGTGGGAAACTTAACCAAGTACAAAGTTAGAAGTAAGAATCCACAAAGGACTTCCTTCACTTCTGACACCTACTGTGAGTTCAGAGGGTTGTCAAAACCACCCTCAGGAACAATTCACTAGGACTCAGAACACTCTTAAAGAAGTTATATTCACAGTTACAGTTTATTACAGCTAAGGGATAGAGATTAAAATCAGCCAAGGTAACAAGTGCATAGGACAGCATCCAGGAGAGTTCAAATGCATAGCCTAAAGTTGTGGGGTCAGGACAGTGTCATTCTCCCAGCATTAATTATTGCCCATCAGAGCAGGCTCAGTAGCCAGAGTTTATATTAAGGCTCAGTCTGAAGGCTTGCTGGAGGTAGATGGATACTGTGTGGTCTAAAACCTGTACCCTCAGTCCATTTCTATCTGGTATGCCTATCTCACACCCTAAGTTACACTGTCAGACTATTCTGCATGACTGACAGCCCCCAGGCAGACATTCCTATTAGGCATGACATTCTAAGCACCTGAAGATTACCTCCCAAAAGCCAAAATCAAAGGTTAGACCTATTTTTGAACAGGGATAAACTCTTTGCTATATAGAAAGCTACTGTCAAAGGCATGGTGTACACTTGAAGTCTGCTGAGATCTTCCCTACCTTCATCTCATTCATTCCCTACCTGGAACTCATATCTCCTCTCTGTTTATCCTAAATTCATGACTATCTCAAGCACCACACCTCTATTACAATCTTCCTTGACAACACTGACTAGTTTTTCTTATTTCCAAAGGTGCATTTTACCTACCTCATTGCTAGTACTTCAGGTCAATGAACACTTATTATGTGTACAGTGTTCTAGAGGGGGAAAAAAGTGAAATGACTAACACATTAATCCCTGATCTAAAGGAGATTAACATCTAGTAGAGCAGAAAGGTTATTTTCATTCATTTACTTAATTAATGTTTATAAAATATCTGTCCTGTGCAAGGACCCAAACTAGTTGTCAGAATATATAATTATCTAGAATTAGAGGCAGATGAAATATAAGACCCACTGATAAAATGATATGAATGAAGAAGTCAGATTCCAGTGAGTCTTGGTATCACATTAAGGAGCCAAGCTTTACTCCAGAGTACAGTTTTTCCTGAATGTTGAAACACTTACCCTATTGCCTTAAAATATTTTTGAGTTAGCAGTCATGATTTTATTTTGATGAATCTCATAAAAATACTATGTGACCAGTATATTCTAACCTATGATTTCAGATACTATTGCTTCAAAACAGACAAATTGTAGAGTGAGTCATTTTAGGTTATGTAATGATGACTATGGGCATATCATACTTGCGTATGTAGTTATGATCACAATCATTTAATCTAGATGAGAATGGCTGGAGCTTGGGAATTGTGGCTATGGTAAAGATAATGCCATGCTCAGGGGTGGCTTTAAGGAAAGTCTGCAAGAAACTTACATGGAAAATGGATTAGGCTAGATTGAGCCAGAAGCAAGGGACACCAGTGAAGATGCTATTAGAACGGTCCTGATGAGAAATAAATCTGAATGAGGGCTGAGGTGTGAGGTTGAAGAGGAAGGGGTAAATGGTTAGCCAAGTTTAGGACTTGGAAGATGATATGGAAATAGCCATTGAGAAAAAGGAAAATCTAATGTAATTCCCAGGTTTAAAACCTGTGTGATTCAAAAGGTTACGGACACAATCAAGACAGGAAACACAGAAAGCAAAATAAAAGTTTGAAGGGAAAGAAGTTGAGGTTAGAAGTACTATGAAGCTTTGCTTTATTTAAATGTATATTATTTTCTCAGTGTTTCATGTGTATAAACTTTCTCTTCAGTGAAAACTTAATCAAAATAATCAGTGATAGCCCTTGTAGAGTGATTTCCTTTTGTCATCAAAACAGTAAATAATATCCTTTTTTTATATGTGTCAAAACATGTTTTGTGGAAGGGCATCATCTCTTTATGAAGGCTTGGAGTCCCAGTCCCGATTAGCCATGTGATTTAAAATAAGTTGCTTAGCCTTTCTGAGTCTCAGTTTCCAATCTCCAAAATGAGGTGACAGCACCTGTCACACACATGGTAAAGAGATATATCCCTTTTATTTGGGTAGGGGTTAGAGGGCAGTCTTATGTTGAATGAAAATTTCCTCTTAAATTGATTTGAGTCACTTATCAAAATATTGGTGGTAAGAAACTGCAAGACCATGTTCAGTAATGAAATGCACACTATGTCTCTCCTGACCAAACTTTCAAAAAGCAAAGCTGCCTGGTGACTGTATCCAGATATCAGAAGGAAACCGTTTTCCTCCTTAACCCTATGTTTTGTTCATCCTCTGGAAAAACAAGGTTCCACACCTCAAAATCCCCTGCATAGTCAAGAGGGCTTTCTGCCCTCCTCTCTCATCTCTAGCCCCAGTCTTCTGAGGCTATTCCCAAGCCTGGTTGTGATTTGCATTGTACCTTTTAATGCCTTACTGATGGCTAATTCTCTAATATACAAAAAGGTCTGACTCTCTGAGTACGAAATGATATCCACCTGGGTGGACAACTGAAACAATGTGTTTCTAACATGGGAAAACTGTCAATAAAACGCTTCCCAGAACCCCTGAAAAAGAAGGAAAAGATCAGACTCCCTAGAGAGAAGAACAAGGTTTCTATTTGCATACTTCCCTCAGCAAGTCAAATACACAGTGAACATCCTCCACTTGACCCTGCTAATCTCTGGTCCACCTTTCTACATCTGACCTTAATAGATCACAAGCTCTCTAACCCTCTAATTTCCTTTGTGTTTCAGCCAATGGGAACCCAAGCAGGAGACTGGAAGAAAGATGGGGATTAGGAACTTCAAGGTTTTTGTTCTTCCATCTTTGACCTTCTTTGGAAGGTCTAAGTGACTGAATAGTCCAACCAGAAATCACCGTTCCTGTCAAATGTGCCTCTAAAGCATTCTTCTCTGCCAGTCTTCATTAGGCACTCTCTCCCCTTTCTCTTCAGGCCTAGCAATAGTAGTGATACCCTCTGTGACCAGCTATGGAGTAGAGAAGCATTTCCTGAGGCAAGGTCCTCCTTCTTCATCTTAACTGTACCCTCATTCACTTACCTGCTTCAAATACCATTGCTCTAAAGGTGACTTCCAAAGCTTTAGGCCTAGCCAGGAATCAACTCTCCTTAACACATCACCCGTTCCTTTATCATTTCACAATAAACACTTCTGAGCATTAACTTCCTTCTACTGAAGCCAATCAGAAGTAGATATGTTAGTATTTATTTACTAGGACATGCTTATTTATAAAAGTTATGGTTCTGCAGAAATTAAATATAACTTTTCGTCTACTATAAATTTAAAGCCAGTGATCTCATGATAGATTTCTTTTCTATTTAATTTGTCAGGGTCTGATTTACAGATTGCTCTTCCTGCCTTTTACTCTTAATTAAAATTTGATGAAAGAAGGCAGACCATTTCTTGATTGGAGAAAATGATCAAAGAAACAACCATACACAAATAAACAATTGGAATACAGATATCAGTTCTGCTATTTCCTAGATATATGACCTCAGAAAGAGTTCCTTAATTTTTTCAAACCTTAAATTGGTTTCACTGTCTGTGGGGATACAAATGATAAATAATTCCAATATATTCAATGAAAGTTAAATAAGATATATGGAAAAGACATTTTGTAAATTTAGAGTTACATCAGTGTTCATCAGGAGTGGGTAATAGTTTTGTGTTTGTTTCTCTGTCATAAACTCATATGAGACCTTGAGCAAGTCACTCAACCTCAGTGATCATAATGCTGTCTATCCTTAAAGCAAAAGGATGAGTGCTGCTGCTGACATTCTGGTCTTGTTTCCAACTCTGTCATTCTATTATTCTGTGATTCTACTGGCCTGTTTGTAGGTCGTGACAGTTTCTTGCAGAGCCCTGGAAAACGATATGGAAATTGAGCCCATAGAGTTTGGCAGGAAACACAAAGCTGACTTCAGTGCTGATATGATGATGAGTCTGATGGCTTTGAAAGAAATGCTCTGTCCCAGCGTCCTCTGAATCGTTTCTTCTCCAAGTGAGTGCAAAGATGAAGAGTATACAGGAAAGCCAACCCAGAACTGATTCCCAATAAGTGCTGTGCAGAGAACTGTACCCAGAGGGTGAGCTCTGAGCTCCTTTAGCCTTCCCTAAAGACTCTAGCTGACTGCTGCACTGCCTACCTCAGAAAGCCCTATGGGGGAACCAAGTAGTAATAACTCTTAAATGTATTTATTTATGGAAGGAAAAAAAACGTGTGTGAGAATGCTGAGCAGAATGTTTCTGACCCGAGAATGTGTTGCTGATAGGAAATAACTTCTGGGGAAAACATGTCATTTTTATAACAGTGAAAGATAAAAATGTTCAGGGGAATAAAAGATCTCAGAGGGGGAAAGGTATTTAATGATCAATTATTCCAACCCAGTCTTCTAGAAAGGTATAAACTGAGATAAGTGAGGAGGGGACAATAAGGAAATTGAGTTACTCCTACCCATACTGCCTTTCATTGCTGAAGGGACCTCTCTCACACCCACACCCACGCACATGTATGTATACATATAGAACAGATCCATAGTGTATATAACTGGCATAGGAATAGCTCTGATATTGAGATATGTGAGTAGATTTCATGTTATCAACCCATAACATAAATATAACTTAATCCCCATTTCTTTAATAAGAAAGCAGAGATTAAGCTAGGTTGAGTGACTTCTCAAGGTCACAAATCTAATTAGTGG
Organism: Xerus rutilus; assembly: GCA_028644305.1. Taxonomy (NCBI): domain Eukaryota; kingdom Metazoa; phylum Chordata; class Mammalia; order Rodentia; family Sciuridae; genus Xerus; species Xerus rutilus. The sequence goes on from CM053399.1 coordinate 31,691,443, forward strand.
AAGATCTTGAGCCTTTTGTCCTTGACAATCAGAATCAGAGGAAAGGAAAACTTTTTACTTTCTCTTTTTTTTTTTCATCCAGCTTAGAACATCCGGCCCAGGGATGAGTAAGCAGACACTAAGGTACTTTTTTAACTTCCTAAAGATATAACAACTTGGATGCTTCTAAGTATCAGCCAGTTATTTCTTTATAGTCTTGCTTTCTATCCTGGCCACTGGCAAAGTGGCATTATTATCCTATGAGTCATCATGCTAATAAATATATCTAATTTGGAGATAACCCCTTCTTCACTTTCCAGCATGATTAACCCTTTCCTTCCTCTCCATCCTTTCCCACTCCAAGTAACATTCCCTGGTGTCTAAAAGCAAAATGTCACTGAAGCAGTTGCATAAACTGAAGAGAAAACAGTAAGATTCTAAAATATTGCAAAAACAATGACTCTGGAAAGGAACATTAAGATGACTGAGAGAGTCAGTGCCTTTGATAACAGAAAAGATGCAGGAAGGAATATACTCAAGTATATTCTAGAGTTTGCAAAGATGCTATGTTCTGAAAATCATTGGTAGTGGTCAACGAGTGAGATGGAGGAGGAGTATTTAGGTAGCAAGTTCTCATTTTTCAATTCTTTCAAGCTACCAAAGCAATTTGTACCTTGGTTTGTGAATGCATGTATTTCTCTGCACTTTGGCTATTTCTTCTCATATCTGTTTCTTAAAGGGGAAAGACTATTGATTAAAAAGAAAATATCCCAGAGAATAGCCTAGACCTTGGCACAGAACACATTTTCACAGGTATTTTGCTTGTTAACACAGTAAGTTCCATAGGAGTAAGAGGAATTCAGTGAGGTGTTTGAATAGGTTTTGTTTATATGATGTTGTTCCCTAGAGGAAGTATTTTCTCACTTTGAAAGATTCAGATGGGAAAAATGCTTACCTACTCTGGCACCAGGGATACACATCTGGACCAGGCCTCACTTGGAAGAATTGCTTCCATCCAGGATCTAGGATGGGCCAGACAGGGCTTTACCCATACATTCTTCCAGCATAACCAGGAAAGTTGTTCTTTCTTTTTCTCAGTTTATGTGCTCTAAAGACCAAGTAGTTTATATCTGTCATGGGGCCTTTTGCTGGAAAAAGAGAGAAAGAGAGAGGGTTGTATTATATGAAGATGTAAGAATAAAGTCATGTAAAAAGGCTAAAAGACTTGAGAGAGTGAGTCTTGGTATATCCTATTAAAAAGCTGAATCCAGCTATACATTAGCGATTACCATTTTGTCTCTCCAGTTATCGCAGTCCATAAACTTTCCTATAATTTGAGTTGGAAGGTCTCTCACTAGCAACCAAAAGAGACCTGGCCAAGATAATTAATCAACTGACTTCTCACACATTTTGGATTTTCCTGTCCCATTTGGAGGTAAATGGAAAGAATGATCTACTGCTCATGTAACTCAATATAAAGATACCAACCAAAGGTTGGATGATAAGTGTTTTTAAAAAAGTGCTATATTGATGAGAATTTTCTAGTCCTTGAGGAGAGTCTCAGCAGAAGCAATGAAAGATTTTCTTCTCAAATTTTAAGTGATAGAACTTATATATGTAACATTTCATCTGCTTTCCTAGTTGTGAGACAGTCCATATATACTAGAAAGATAACTGGGAGTGGACTCAGAAGAGCAGCTCTTTTATTTATTTATTTTTCTATTTGGTTCTTTTTAGTTATACATGACAGTAGAATCCATTTTGATGTAATTATACAAACACAGAATATATTTTAATTAGGACTATTCTTATGGATGTACAAGATGGTGAGATTTATGGTGGTGGATTTGTACATGTACATAGGAAAATTATGTCAGATTCATCCCACTGTCTTTCCTTTTCCTATCCCTCTCCCTTCCCTTCATTCCCCTTTGTCTAATCTATGGTATATATACAATATAGTATTTACTGAGCCAGTAAGAAGAATGACTTTATGACATTTATGGATGGATCTGGAGACTAACATGCAAATGAAATAAACCAATCCCCAAAAAACCAATGTTTTCTGTGATATGTGGAAGTTAACTCATAGTAAGAAGGAAGAGGGGAAGAATAAAAGACCATCTCTTTGTCATCTGCTGTACTCTATCTCACTGCAACCTTGAATAAAGCCACATTCATCTTTTTATGTCTCACATTCTTTATTGCTAACAAGGGGATAATAATATTTATTTCATGGGTGGTTATAGGAGTTAAATAAAAATATATATGGATATTAAAGCCTGATTTAGAGGCAGAAAAAAGGTATCTCTCTGCCCTTGTAATTCTTACATATAAATGAGGGAGAAAGACAAAGGAAAAATATACATAAAATATACATAAAATGATATAATAATATATCTCAGGAATTGTAAGTGCTATGAAGAAAAATAAAGCAGGGTAAAAAAAGTTCCACTTAAGTAAGGTGGTCATGGAGGTCACCACAGAGGAAGTGGTCGAAGCTGAGGCTGATCTGAAGTGGACTGATAAGCAATGAAGCCATCTGGGAGAACCATTCCAAGAGAGAAACCAGACACTTCAATGTCTGAGGGTCAGTAAAGAGGTCACAGAGGTGCAGCAGAGCAAATGAGGAAAGGAGTGGTAGGAAATGACACATATATTTGATTTTAATATAGTGTTTTTTATTCTTCTCTTTACCACATTCAACTCTAGGCTACTAGAAAGCAGGGCCAGCATCTTCTGCATTAACATTTCCAATGCCTCACATAATACTAACAAAGAGTGAATGCTAAAAGGCTGGATAAGTATTTATAATGAATTATGCATAGATGATTAGATTACTGGGATCTCAATAAGTGACTGTCAGATTTACATCTGAATCATATATTTGGGTTAGTACAGATGTGACATGCTTTAACACATAGAAACACTAGGGAAACAATATGGAAGGAGTAATAGCAAGTCCTATTTTTAGTTTATTTTTGGGTTTTGGTGCTCTTCAGTCAAATGAGATCACCTATGTGAAAGGCATTGAATGTTATTGTACATATTTTGTATATTGCCTCTGGTTGATTTAATGTGTTAAATGTGCCCAGAATGTTATTTTATGACTTCTTGGCTGATAATTGTGAAAATCAAGATAAAAGATTATGATAAAAGGTAAGGAAATGAGGGAAGCAAATCTAGTTTTGAAAACAAAATAGTGTTTACACAAGGGACTAGTCTGGCATTTAAATGAACAAATTCTCACTTGTCTATTTCATTTAATGTAGATATCAAAGATACTTATGGGCAGGCTTGGGAATAAAGAATCTTGCTTATTTCTATACATTTTTGAAGTTTTTGAACAAAATTAAGCTTATTGTGGGCCAACAGGACATTTTGGAGCAGAAAACTACTTTAAAAACATTTAGCACTATGAGTTTTTAAATACTAAAAATATCTACAAAATAAGAGCATAAAGAAGATATACAAGAGCTCAATAATGCTGTGAGCATGTAACAGATGAAACATTAGTATAAAAATTCAGAAAAGAGGCCTGTGATTGTGGCTCAGTGGTAGAGAGCTTGCATAGCATGCGTGGGACACTGGGTTCGATCCTCAGAAACCACATAAATGAAAGATATTTTTAAAAGTTCAGAAAAATAGTATAAATAAAATTAAAGTCAAGAAAAAGTAGCATAAAAATTTGCAACAGTATTGAAAACATTTCAGTGACGGAGTACAGAAGCAAGAAATGTGAGGAAATGAATACAAAGGTAAAAGTATCAGAGAGAAAACACATACACAAATATTTATGCATACAAATTAAAAGTATGAAGACATTAAAAATACATAAATAGTGGTTACAAGGAAGAAAACAAATCATAGACAAGAAAAACTGCTTAAGTTGTCATTGAAGCAAAGTTTCTAGATATCTAAAAAATTTAATGTTACTGATTAAAAGAGAACAATGTATTTCACATAAATTTTTCTTTTCTTTTAGTTGTAGACATTATACCTTTATGTATGTATGTATGTATGTATGTATGTATTTATTTATTTATTTATTTATTGGTGCTGAGGATCGAACCCAGTGTATCAAGCGTGCTAGGCAAGCACTCTACCACTGAGCCACAATCCCAGCCCTCACATAAATTTTTTCAAAAATGATTAATACTTAGATAAATTCTTGTAAAATTTTCAACTACAAAAATAATGAAGTCTTCCTTCAGACATCTAAAAGAAAAGAATTATTTACATGGAGAAATATTATGGACTATTCTTACATTTCTCCATACACACATAGAATATTTAAAAAATGATTAACAATAGTTAAGTATCATTTTTATGTCCAAATTCTGTTTCTAACAAAAAACATAAGAAAGCAAAAGTGTATATTTGAAGATATGAAAATTATATTTCACAAATGCTTCCAAACAGTTATAGAAGATAAATTTAAATCAAGCAAAATAAAAGGACCATAAAAAGAAATATATTTATTGTTAAGACTATGAAAAAATGTAGAACGTATAACAATGGACAGAACATGAATATTAAAAAATCAACTTATAAAAATTAAGAAAATGAAGATATATGGTGGGAGATAATATGCAAACATTTATTTACTCATCTTATGTAACTATATAAAAAGGACAATTTTTAGAGCTCATGACTTATTAATTGAAATAGATGAGATTTTGGCATATTTAAAGATTTAAACAAAAGGAAATATAATATTACAAATAAAACTGTCTATTGGAAATAATACAGGAATGTTGAGAAAAATGGACATATATTGTCACCAATCATGATAAGAATTCAATAGATAATCTCTAAAAAAAAAGGAGGGTTTGTTTTTATTATTCAAAATTATGATTAAAAAGCTACCTAGTAGAATAAAATAAAATTTTTATAAATCAACAAAAAAAAACAGAGCAAATCAGAAAGTACATACTATGTAGGGAAAATTTTGAAAAGTAAAAAGAATGTACTTGTTGATAAGTGGATGTTATCCATAATGTGGGGGAGGTCACGGGAAGAATGAAGGAACTCTGTTCACAGTGATGGACGGAGGAGGGGGCAGGGGACAGTAAAGATGATTTAATATGATGGACATCATAGTCCTAGCTTTATGTATGACTGCATGTATGTTGTGATTCTACATCACATAAAACCAGAGAAATGAAAAGTTGTGTTCCATCTGTGTACAATGAATTGCCCTCTGCTATCATGTAAACCTAAACAGAAGAAAGAAAGAGAGAGAGAGAGAGAAAATTAATGGACTTATGGAAGAGAGACATAGAAAACCATCTAATCTGAAATCTCTTAGCTTTTGTAAAATAAATTTCAACACAAAGTAAAAAAACAAAAAAGTATTTATAAAATATAGGAAGAGAACCAACACCTAGCATGTATATATCATAGCAATAAACTGAGTTAAATCACCCATTAAAAGAAAAAATAGCTACAGGCAGTGGTGCACACCTGTAATACCAGTGGCTCTGGAAGCTGAGGCAGGAGGATTGCAAATTCAAAGTAAGCCTCAGCAACAGCGAGACACTAAGCAACTCAATGAGACCCTATCTCTAAATAAAATATAAAATAAGGCTAAAGATATGGCTTAGTGGTTGACTTCCCCTGGGTTCATTCCTCAGTACCAAAAATAAATAAACTAACAACGTGGAGATTAAATTGTGAATCAAATTCCAACTATGTGTAATATATAAAAAAATGATAAAGTACTTAACGGGTTGAAAATGAATGATGGGAAAAGTCTACCAAATAAGCCCAATACACAGAGGTAATTGAAATGTTAGACAACATTAAGCTCACAGGAAAACAAAAAAGCATTAAGAGGATCAAAAGGATATTTAAAAATGGTAAGATTTTCATTCCAAATTGAATAGTTAACTATCATGAATTCTTCTGAACTAAATTATAAAGTAACCAGGTTATATATATAAGAAAAAATAGACATACATTCAATGTAGGTGATTTTAATGACTAACCTGAGACTATACCAAATTAGATTAAGTTAAAAATAAGACTATGTAAGACTGAAAAACATCATTACAAAGTGAATATAACTGACATACTGTATACTTTAAAATAGAAAATATATATTTTTTCAAGTATTGAAAATTTGTCAAAGATAACCATATACTAGGTCAATAGGAAGGTTCTTGGAATTCCAAAATGTAGAAAAAGGTAAGATAATATTCCCTAATCAAAATGAATAAAATAAAAAATAGCAAAAAAGCAAGAGAGGATGGAAGGGACATGAGGAAAAGAAAAGATGGATGGATAAAGGAAGGAAAAAGAGAGAAACCATCAATACAAGTAAATAGCAAAAATCTGTCCCCCAGAAATTCTAAATTTTTCTCTTAAATGATTCAATCAAAGAAGAAGTCAAAGTGAATCTGAAAAATATTTTGAAAATAACCATAATTTATACTCTACATTTTTAATTGATGGAATAAAGCTAAAGCAATGCTCAAAAAATCATGTTAAAAATGTACATTAATGAATAGGAAAGAACGAAATAAATGAACCACTGGGAAATCATGATTAATAGATTATAAGAGTAAAAGCATATAATTATTTCCATAGACATGGCAAAGGCAGTTCATTAAATTTAATATCCACTCTTGACAACACCTCTTAAGAAACTAGAAATAGGACTCAGAACTAGAATCTTAATTAATGAGGAAACAACAGAGACACTTTCATAAAGTACAAAGCTACATCTGAATGTTTTCATAATTATTAATACTTCACATTTTGTGGAGAAATTATCTAATGCATTTAAGAAAAAAAGCAAAAGAAAGAGAGAGCATTTAAAAGATGGAGGCAAAAGCATTTTTATCAGTACACACAAAAATTATTTTGAAGGAAACCCAGAGCATAGATAGACAACAACTACAAATTAAAAAGAATTTGCTATGGTAGCTATAAACAATATTTATGTATAGAAAACTGGTCTTAATATATGTCCAAAAAGTCTTTAGATGAAAATATCTTCATTTGTGAATTCAACAAAATTGATAACTTATAATGAAATGCCTAAGAAACACATGTAAGATCAACATGAATAAAACTCAAAAATGCTAATCATAGAGTCAGAAGCAGTAGACAAACAAATGAAAATGTTATGTCATTCTCCTATATAGAAAATCCAGCATCACATAATTTGGTTTTCCTTTAATCAATAAATTTAGTACATATTCAATTTTAAATAAAACAACAAAAGATTTTAGGATAAAGATTTTGAGGCTGGGGTGGTGGTGCACACCTGTAATTCCAGTAGCTTGGGAGGCTGAGGCAGGAGGATTGCACAATCAAAGCTAACCTCAGCAACAGCAATGTGCTAAGCAACTCAGTGAGACCCTGTCTCTTAATAAAATACAAAATCAGGCTGAGGATGTGCTCAGTGGTTGAGTGCCCCTGAGTTCAATCCCTGGTACCCCCTGCAAAAAAAAAAAAAAAATAGAGTCTGAAAATTAATACTTTATAGAAAATATGTAATAAGCCAGTAATATTTTTTTTAAAAAAGAAAAGTGCTAAAAAAAAGAATAGTTTTATCAAGTATTAAAAACATAAAGCCATAATCATTTAAAATCATGAGGAGTCCACTGAGAAAAATCCTTTCTGGCTCTGGTCTTTAAAAATAGACTAGTTTTGAATCCAAATAACCTGGGAGTCGTTTAGAAGGATCTCTGAGACCTAAAATTGAAAAAAAGTAAAGTGCTAAAAAAGAATAGTTTTATCAAGAGTGGCCTTAAGAGTGACTGCCAATTTTGATGTAGTAGAGTCCACAGAGCCAATGATGTCTGAGAGGTTGGGTCACCTTCCTTCAACAATTATTTACTAAGCAGTAACAGTCCCATATCAATTGCTAAGAGATAAGCTTTATGTCATATTTTCAGATCATCTATCCCTAAATACTAATATTTTCTTTTTTTATGTAGTGTTGTAAACGTTGATTACATATTTTTCTCAACTTTTCTTGGAAGTTTGGCCATGGGTCACCATTAGAAGTATAATAGAGGCTTTTAGGATGACACTTCTCTCCCAGGTAAGAGAATGGCAAATAAGGAGAAAGGCTCTCACCACCTTGTATTCTCTTGCTTTCTGACTTTGAATGGAGTCCTGACTTCTGGAACCATTGTAAGAGCATGAGTGACAACACTACGGAAGAAAAGCCTGAAGAAGGCAGAGGAGAATAAGAATTGCCTAAGTCCTTGTTAGCATGTTGAGGGATTGAACCAGGGCAGCAGCGGCCATCTCCAAACTTCTTGTTATGTTATAGGGGGAAATAAACTCCTATTTGGAAAAGCTACTATTTGTAGGGCATTCTGATATTTGGAGTAGAACGCCCTCCTAGCTGAAAAGATACAATTTTCAAAAATTACAAGTAGGCATATGTAGTTCCTATTTTCATGGAGCTTAGAGTAGGGAGAAATAGTAAAATACAGTCGAGAATCTGTAACAATCTTGATATTAACCCTTGTTTAGAACTGTTCCCTTGTTGACTGTTGTTCACAAATCATTCTGATTCGCTTATTGGTTTTAACTTGTACAAACTCCAAAGTTCGTCTAAATTATGGGCTTTGTATGTGTGTGTGTGCATGCAGTGCGGTGGGACACCAAATTCAAAGGGTGGATAAATAAGGGGTGGGATGGATTCTGTGCCACAGAAGGAAATGGCATGGATGAAACTGTTCTTTTAGGTGATGAATGATAGTTGTTAATTCATTACTATACCTGTGATTTAGTGGGTAGCTGGACAAGTTGCCACTGAATCATGCGGAGGAAGACTTGGTCTGCCTTACCTTTAAATTTTATGCCCATCCATGAAAAGGCTAAGTGAGCAGTTCCAGCTCCAATCCAGCTCCCTTCACATATGATCGGAGGCTCCAATGAGAGGCTTCAGTTGTTATGACTCACAGGGAATAAGATCTTCCCCCAAGAGTACAAGAACAATCACTCCCACTCCCAGAGTGTTCCATGCAAAAGTCTCTTCACTATCCTGTCATGTTTATTAATTATTCTTCATCAACAAGAAGTCAGGGGGCCCCAGGAATGCCATGCAGGCTGAGATGGACACCACATTCATCACTGTACAGCTGGTGGAGGCCGACATAATGTATACAGATCTGATCCCAGACAGAGATAACCCTTTGTTGCAAATGTTCACAGCAGTGTGGTTTCCCAGACACTCAATGCCTAAAAGACAGGTTGACCTTTTCAAGTTTAGCTAATCAAGATACATTTTCACCTCACCAAGAAAATAAATAAAGAAAGAAAAAGCGTTCTGCTTATGAGTTTAACACAGGAAGTGCCTGCCTCACCTGCAGATGCACCACCCATCTTCAGATTTCTAGTGCGAAATGCAGCCAGCCAGACACTACCCTCTGTATATAGTTTAAGAGTTAATTCATTCACTTAATAAGGTACATAACAAATGGGATCCTGAATTTCAAAGATCTTTGAAGACACTAAAATATTGTATTGAAATATGAGTGATATGAATCCTAGAGCAAAGAAATTGCTAGTATTATGTCCTTATTTGACAAACTTCAAAGTTACCTCTTTCCTACAGAATTAAGTCTTAACTCCTTATCATCAAAAAAGAATAATCAATGCCTTTCCCATGTCTCTATTAAAATGTAAGGGTACTTCAGGTCTACTTTCCCCCAAAAAATGGCTGATGGGGCAGGCACACTTTCTTTCTCTCTTTGGTGAGTGATTCATCTAATTAGTGAAAACCACAATCAGAGAGTGAGGACCACCTTATGGCCAGTTGTCAGTGGACCCCACGACACTGTTTCAGCTTCATCCTCTACAAATAGATGAGGGCAGAGGAGCAATGAGGGTCAAGAAGCCTCATGACACAGGCTTCACTTCCTTCCATCTGTTTCTAGAAAGTGCTAAAGGTGGTTCCTTGCCCCATCTGGCTGTTCAACAAAAAAACTGAGCAGTACAAAGAGCCAGAAGCAAGAGGAACTGCAGTCACAGTACACAGAGATGCCTCCACAGCCATGGGGCTTCCAACTCCCTGTTTCCAGCCTCATTGCAACTCCACGGGATCTTGAATACTCTAGACACTGGATCAGCCAATACTCCCAAGATATGCCTCTTCTTTCCTGTCTAGTCCTATACTTATGCTGTTTCCTCAACCTAGGGCCCCCTTCCCCATCTATGTATTTCAAGGCTCAGATTCTCAACCCTGTTTGTACATTACACTCATCTGTCAAGTTTTGAAAAAACACACATTTCAGAGTCTTCCCCTACAGACTGTGATTCAGTACAACTAGAGTGGGACCCAAGCACGGGGGTGTTGTGTTTTAAGCTCTCCTGATTATTCTGAGGACCTAGCCTTGAATACCACTGGCCTGTCTTTCCTCAAATCCTACTTTTAACAGAAAAAGAAACATTTCCTTTTACTTGTAATAAATGCCGACATTTGCTGAGCATACACTCTGTGCCTTGGACTGTGCCAAGTGTTATTCATGCAGACAAGTTCTTTAAAGATAGATATCATTGTGTAGTCATAACTGGAATTCAGACATCTGGGTTTATTTCTTATATCTCCTACTTACCAGTTATATGACAATGGACAAGTTATGTAACTTTTCAGTTTCCTTATCTATAAAATGAGACTCTACCTTGCATAGGGTTGTTATGAAGATTAAATGAGTTAGTATTTGCACAGAATAGTGAAAAGAACCTGGCATGATATAAGTGTTATTTATAGATGTGTTGAAGAAATCAATTACATAATTTAACATTCACAATAATTCTATGATACTGTGGCAATTGGCCTGACTTTGTAGCTAGAAAAATTGAAAAAGTCTAACTTAAGTATCTGTGTTCTTTTTTTTTTTTTTAAAATTAAATATTTAATTTGCATTGATATATACATTTTTGTCATTGTATGCAGAACACACTTAAGATTGCTACATATTTCAATTTTCTATAATTCTGGAAAATTTCAAAAATTTATGTATATACATAAATTTTTGAAGTATCTGTGTTCTTAACCATAGTTTACCCCATACCAAATGACTAGGAGTTCCAGGTGAGGGACAAAAGTATTTCAGGTTATTACAACAGAGTTCTAGAGAGGCCACTTGCCAAACTGTGTCTGTAGCCATTGCCTAGTGATATTCTTCTCAAAGCTAATTCTGATTTTTTAAAAGTATCTGTTCATAGATACCTATCTCCATCATACTGAACCATAAAATATAGAAGCATGGATTGCTTGCCTCTCAACACCAACCATCATGAGCTAAAATGTGTGATGAACAGGTTCCCATCACGACCATCACTATGAAAATACCAGCGGCAGGTGCAGCTGGAGTACAGCTTATCTGAAAGAGGCAATGTTACCAGTGGTTGAACTTCAGCTTCAGAATCATTATAAGAAATTAATTTCTTCTTTGAAACAAGAAAAACTTCTATAGTATTTCATTATACCCCAAATCATGATAGTATCGTCAGCTAGACAGTCAAAGAGAAAGGAGGAACAGGTTCCTTGGGACATTTGATTATACCCTAACTTACACATTTCTACAATATCTGCACTTCATCTTCCTAGACTTCAGGAGGGTAAGAGTAAGACCAAAGATGAGGGTGTGAGCCAACTTAATATTTTCATTTTTATCTCTTATCCTTTCTTTGGGAAAACTTTATAAACCAAAGCTATATGTGAGAGGCTTAAGTGGCCTTTTCCTCCAGCCCATGTTAGTTCAGGTCAGCCAAGAAGCAGATTCCTAGATGGTATTAAATGTGAAAGGGGCTTCTTAAGGGAGGAATGAGGAGAAGGTTGAGCGCATTTTAAGATCATGATGTAGTTCTGACACCTGTAAAAGGCAAAAGGAAAGAAAAGAGAATTGGGTTGAAAGAATCTCAGACTATAGCAGAGATTCCAATAACATTTTAGCCAGGCCAGTGAGGGATTATTCAGCCAAAGTTGTCCATTGAGGAGTTCATGTCCTAGAATGTCTAGGAACAGCCAACAGGAACAACAGCCCAAGAGCTGACACAGTGGTAGATGAGGAGGGGCAGCAGCTACAGTCATCATCAATTATGTTCCTCATAGTGGATAATGACTATAATTAATTTTCATGACTATCAAAATCCTCAAGCTGATAGGGCCCAAAGCTTTTTTAAAAAGACAGAAATAAACTCTAGTTAACTTATAAAAAGGAATTTATAGCAAATTATCCTGAAAGATTTATGGGAAGACTAGAGAAAAGGGAAATCATGGTTATGCCTAGAAGTTTGATCAAGATATTGCTGCTGCTACCGTTGGATCCCATATGTTGTCACTTGCACAGGAGAATGGACTCCACCTCTGACATCACTTCTACCATGTGTAGATACCAAATTCCACTGCCACCATGGCCACTGCTGAATACGTTCTAAATGGCTGCCACTTCTCAACATCAGCTAGCTTGTATTCAAAGTCCAGGGAGAGAGTATCCAACTGACCAAATGTTAATCATGTGTCCCGGCCCCCAGGTAAGGTTGCCAGCAATAAGAAATAAAACCACAAAATGCACAGATAAGAATTTCAGATAATAAAATTATTTTAGTATAGGTATATCTCATGCAATATTTATGACTTACTTATATTGAGAAATACTTGTTATTTATCTAAAAAACAAATTTAACTAGATACTTTTAAATTTACCTGACAATACCACTCCAAGGGCCAGAAGAAAGAGAATAAATGTCTGACACACAAAGAGATGAACCCTGACTTCCACCAAGATTCAGAGTGGTGAATCCTCCAAACACAGGAAAGAGATTAATGATGTTGTGCTGTCAGTAAGGAATATCTACTTTTTTGAGTCAAGTTGATATGGCATCCCTTATCGTAATCGACATAAATGTAGACACAGTTATCCTAGTTTCATAGGGATACATTTTTAACTTGAATATTTCAAGAACAGAATAAAAGCAAGCAGAAAGCCATGTTTGTTCTTGCTTCTCATGAATCTTGGTGTTTGCAGATGTATATGTGCAAGGTGGTTGAGAGTTCACTTTTTTTTTTTTAATATCCAGATCTGGGCTTCATCAAGGGTCAATAACATGCAGGGAGCACAAATACAACTCACTAGAACTACATCTGCCGGCTACATTTGAACAATTTCACAGATAGAGAAAATGAGTACTTTGGTCTGGGACTCTGACAGACAAGGTTTCAGTGAATAATACCACATGCCCACAGTACAGTACTTCAGCAGCCCCCACAGAAGATTGACCTTGAGGAACCCAACACTGGTCTTAGTAGAAAAGTATTTCCACTCAATCCTGAGACCACTCTTTCTGTGTCTGTGCTTTTCAGGTGGATCTGCCACCCAGGACAGGAGTCATGCCTGAAAAAGGCAGGAAGGCCTACTGAAAGAGAGCCCAAATAAAGGAGAGGTATTTTTGTCCTTAAAAAACACAGTCTCCCAGATAACCAGAACCATGTGTCCCAAGCCTGTGTAGCTTTGTTCTCAGTGGGGTGTCAGATGCTGTCTGGCCTTGGAATGTGCTTTCTCCAGGCAACTAGTACCAGGTGGGAGGAGGGATCCTCCAGATCCTCCCCCAGGGCCCACAGGCTGAAAAGTTCCCCCAGGGCAATCAAATCACTTCATCTTTGTCTTTTACACATCTCCCCATGAACCTTTTCCATATAGAAAAGAGGAAAATGATGTTTTTCGTGTGGCCCCTTCCTAAGTGACACTTAGACTAGATAGTTTCCAAAATAGTCTCTTTTCAAAGCCCTTTTTTGTGTGCTGGATGGGGAAGGGAAGTGCTTTCCCAAGAGATTTTCCCAATCTCACCCTTGGCTGGGGATGTACCTCAGTGGTAGAGCACTTGTCTAATGCACGTAAAGCCCTGAGTTCAATCCCCAGCACAACAACCTGTGATTCCTACCTGTGATTTTTTTTTAAAAAAGGCTAACATTATTCTATTTCATAATTTCCCCCAGCCCCCAACACACACATGCAGACACTCATTAGATTTTTAAATCATTTGTTAACTTACTTTTGTCTATAACAAATCTTTTTAAGTTTACTAATCAACAAAACGCTAAGCACTTTGCCAAGCCCTCATGATAGAGATGAAAAGCCAAAGTGATCCCTGCCTTCAGAGTTTTCTTCTTTATATACCCCCAGAAATAAGTATAAAGTTTCATATACAGTTTTTTTCCATTACACTAGTGTTTATTGAGGGCATTGGAATTCCCCGGGGGAAAAAACCTCTAGGACAATAAAATTTGGTTGAAAATACAGCAGATGCTCTTCCTCCTTTCCTTCCTTTCTTACAGTCATTATTCGTGAAACATTCATCATGGATCCGGCACTCTGCTAGAGCCTGGTTCTCCAGGAGTTAACCAAACATGTAGAGGCACTGCTCTTACAGAGAATGCAGCCTACTAGCATAGAGATACATTTAAAGATCATTCCCCAAATGAAATCAAAACCGCAAATGGTGATAACATTTTATGATGAATAAATGAAGTAAACTGCTATGACACATTCAATAGGGCATCTGATAAAGCCCATGGGGTCACAGTTTCCCTGTGATTCAGCATCAAAAGTAAGGGCAAATGATGGTGGGTATGTTGCGGGGGTGAGCCTGTCACATACCAGGCACTGTGCTATGGATTTATGAACTTTGTCTCAGCCTCTTGAGGTATCCATTTTTGTCCTCGTTTTATAAGCAAAGAAATGGAGATTTGAAATGATTTGTCTATCATCGTAGGGCTACTCAGTAATGGCAGAGCTATGACTACATTCTATTTATCACACTACATTCCCCTCCCTACAGTGACTGGGGAGTGTCTGAAAGATTTTGAACAGATTAGCAACATAATGAGCCTTTTGGCCTCATTTCCAACCAGTCACCAGAGGTCACACTCACTCCTCCACCACCCCATCTTCCCATCTTTTGTACTGCCTCTCATTGGCCAAACTCAAACCGAATGTGGCCAGTAAAGTTGTGCAGGTGCTTTCTATCTGCACCTCCCAGCGAGATAGGAGTAGATAACCTCCCAGGCACAGAGCAGGGAAGAGAAGGTGAAGAAGGGATCTGGGAGTGGAAGTAATAGAGAATAGATACGGGGACTTCGTTTGTTTTACTCACCTTATTTCTCCACCACCTAAAACATTGTCTCCCATATGTTAAATGCTCAATAAAGATGTGTTAATGAGAAGAAGATGCTTTGTGAAAGAGAAGGACATGAGACCTACACTGGAGCCTCACAGGTGTGATTCAATGAAAATTTCTAACCAGGAAAAGGCCATGAGTCTGGGATGGAAAACCAGACCTAAAAGCAGCATCTAAAGACAGACTGAATATCTGTTTGTTCAGGGCTAACCACTTCTATAAAGTCTAAAGGTCATATAAATCGGAAGACACAGATCATATCCACAAATGTTAGGGAATGCCTTTTGCATGCAATAAAAACCAACATCCACCCCTTCAGAGGATCTAAACTGCTATCCAGATAGAAAGATAGGAGCTGAGGTTAAGTGCTCATGCTGTCCAGGGTCTTTGTTGTGAATCACCAATGTACAAGTAATAGAAACTTAAATGAGCTAAATAACAAAAAGAATATATTATAAGGACATAGGGCTATATCAAGACCCAAGAAAAGGAACCACCATAATTAGTCTCTCCATCGTCTCTAGGGTTAGATGATTCCAGTAATAATTTAGCAAACATTTGAACTCCTGCTGTGTGCCAAGTATTATGCTAGATTCAAGGTGAACACAATAGGATCTCATCTGTTTCTCTGGTCATATTCAAATACTCTCTTGCTCTCTTCACTCTGTGTCTCTCATTGGTTTTACCCAATTCTTTGTTCAGATAGTTCAAATAAGCAAGTCTCGCCTCACTATGTCCTTATTGCCTTTTGAAAGCTAGTACCTGCAGAAATACAAATTTTGATTCTAAGTGCCAAGAAGAGAGAACCTAAGGAGCTGATTTGATGTTCTATTGTCCAATCAAGCCAAAGGGTAGGCCAGAGGGCAGAGTCACAATTCTCCACCCACTAAGCAAAGATAATAGAAGTATACTCCATGAAGAGAACATGGACAGCTTCCCCAAGAAGGGAACAAAGGACAAACACATCATCAGTACAACAAATATCTCTTTCCATCTCCATCCATTCAGCCTTTATATGCTATCTTCATCCATGTGTATAATCTACAGAAAACATAAAAGGACAGGATTTGAAACAGGACATATGAAATACTCAGATGAATTCAACATCTGGCTCTCTTTATGAATGCCCTGTGATTGGAATATATACCCTTTGAGAACTGACCCTTCCAGTTTGTTTGTAAAATATTCAAATATAACTCACCAGATGACCCATCTACCCTCAGACACCACCCTATAGGGTTGCCACAGACAATAGCCAGCATGAAATAGCATTAGTCAGCTTTTTGTTGCTGTGACCAAAATACCTGACATAAACAACTTAAAGGAGAAAAAGGTTATTTTTTCTCACTGTTTCAGAGATTTCAGTCTAGGGATGGCTGATTCCATTTCTCTGGACCTGAGGTGAGGCAGAGCATCATGGAAGAAGGGAATGGTAGAAGAAAGCTGCTTGACAATGGTAGAAGGGAATGGTAGAAGAAAGCTTCATGACAGCCAGGAAGCAGAAAGGAGCAAGGAAGGGGACAAGGATGAGATCCAGTCCTCAAGGGAATGTCTCCCAGGAACTTATTTCCTCCACTTAGGTCCCAACTATCTATAGTTTCCATCATGTCCTATTAGTACAAATTATTAATTCATCAAATGGATTAATCCATCAATGAGGTTAAGGCTTTCATGCTCTACTCATTTCTTATAAGCCTCATCTCTGGACATTGTTGCATTGGGGACCAAGACTTCAACACACATGTTTTTAGAGTACATTCCAGACTCAAACCATAACAAAATAAAGAAAAAATGGCATATTTTCCCTCTGAGTTCTGCCTAAATGAACAACTATAGTGAAAATAAGGAGATCAAACAGAAGTTCCTAACATTAGCCTGCACTATATTGCAACAAAAGGCACAAAAAATCTCTCAAATATAGAGCCTGTAGAAAGATAAGATGATTCATGCTAAATCAAATATAAAGGAGTTTAGAATCTGAGTCATGTGGTGTTCAGTGGATTATAGATTCTTGCCATTGGCCATAGTGGTAATGTTCAGGAAAGTTTAAAATATTCACTATGATTTAATTCATTTAGTCCTATCCCTTGGAAAAGTTGGAGAGAGAGAGAAACCTGGGAGGTGATCAGAGTCGCACGCAATTGTTCTAATTTCATTGTCTTAGCACCATTGGGCTTTCTACAACAAAATATCATAAACAAAAATTGTGACAGAATTTTGTTGCTCATAGTCCTAGAGTCTGGAAAGTCCACGAATAAGGAACCAGCAAATTCAGTGTTTGATGAGGACTCAATCTGGGGTTCACAGGTGATACCTTCTCCCTATGTCCTCACATGGCAGAAGGGGCAAACCACCTCTGTCCAACCTGCTTTTAAAAAATACTAATCCCCATGGAATGAAAACACTCATCCTGACTGATCAACTCCCAAAGGCTCTACCTCATAATATCATCTCATTAATTATTAGGTTTAACCATATGAATTTTGGGGAACAAAAACATTCAGATCATAGCATCCACATTAGGAAACAAAAATGGCTCCCAAGAATGGTTCCCCTAATCATTGTTAAGTGTTGTGAGGATTAGAGGAATGCTTAGAATGGTCCATATATGTATTTATGCCTCTGAAAAAGTCTTATGATCAGTCTTATGAAATCAAAGGGATTGTTGAGTGGCACAGAAAAGACAATCTCCAATCAGTATGACTAGGAAAACCCTAAAGAACTTCAAGAAGGCAATGTGTACAAATGTATTGCCCAAGGACTCACAGAACCAGCAGCAACCTTAGACTTAACCAAGAAGTGCTCTCTCATTTTGAAAATGAGAAAAACAGGGATCCAAAGTGGTAAAAACATTATCACCCAAGGTTGTAGGGAATCACAGGTCTGCCAGGACATCTGAATACCCTCACTAGAATATGTTCTATAACAAAATTCTGAGATGATCCCCAATGGTCCCCATCCTTGTATAGTCCTTTCCTTTTTAGTTATGGGTGACACGTGTGAATGTGATGAGATGTCACTCTATGATTATGTAACATTTTATAGCAAAAGGGAGGTTATCATGGGTGCACCTGGCCCAATTAACAAGCCAGTTTGGGGCTCATTGCAGAAAAGGAAATCAGGAAATAAAGCTTTGGCTGGCCTAAAAGAAAGAAAATCTCTACTTTGCCTGTGGAGACAACTGCAAGCAGCCTCTGAGAGGTGAGAGCTAGCAGGAAAATAGGAACCTCAGTCCTACAGCTATAAGGAAATGAATTCTTCCAGCAATGGGGAAGCTTGACCAAGAACCAGAGCCCCATATGAGAAATGAAGCTCCAACCAACATCTTAGTATCAGACTGGTGAAACATTGAATCAAGAACCCAGTCATGTTGCCCTTGGACTTCTAATCTATAGAAATTTTAAGATAATAAGTGGAAGAAGTTTTAAACTTCAAAGTTTATGATAATTCTGTTATGCAGCAAAAGAGTGTACTCTGAAGAACTTATCTGGATAAGACTCTTGATTTTAACGAACTGAAGTTTCATCAAACTAGCTTAAGTAGAACAGAAAATGGAGTGAGAGAGCAGTTATTGTAAAGCAGAAATTGTATAGAATACAAGGTGAAAAAAATCTAAAAACCAAGAAGATTGAACCTACGTTCTTAGAAAATTTTTACTACTAAATCAGCAATCATATCCCCTACCCACTATGGACCCCATGTTCCAGCCGCATAAACTACTCACACTTTCTTAAAATGACTTCCCTGACTATATCACAGTAGTAAGTACATTTTATCTTGGTATCCCATCCACTTGACTAGCTAAAGCTGCCTGGAGTGCTACACTAAGGAACATTTTGAGATTAAAGTTTGGAATCAGCAAGAACAATGAACAAACTAGGATAAGATAACAGATAGTGGCTGACTGATCCAGGGCAGTTGCCATTTGCTTGCCAACCCAGTTGCCATTTTTCATGCCATCTCATCAGGTTGAAATACTTGTTCCTCTTTCCATCCCAGCTAGCCCACATTGTACTCATTATTTAAAGCTCCTCCAAGAACCAAATCTAATGCTTCCTCATTTTCATCCATTCACAATTATAATTATGCTCTCCCTCTTCTTGGTCCCAGAGGACCCCTTCATAGTTCTATTTTCAAGCTTAATACTGTTTGGGTCTAATTATGCCCTGCTCAAAGCTATGTTGAGGTGTTGAGCCCTAGTGCCTCAGAATGCTTGGCAATAGTGACTTTGTAGATATTATTAGTTAAGATGAGGTCACAATGAAGTACAGTATGTCGTTAAGCCAATATGACTGATCTTTATAAGAAAGAAGACCTGGGCACCCTTATGGAAAGATGGCCATGTGAAGATAGAGAAGAAGGATGTAATTATACTACCACAAACCAAGAACACTTGGAGCTACCAAAAGCCAGAAGAGCCCTGGAAGCTTCAGAGGAAGCTTCACCCTGCCCACACATTAAATTTCAACTGTCAGCCTCCAGAACTGCGAGAGAATAAATTTCTCTTAAACTACTCAAATTGAGGTACTTTGCAATGGCAGCCCCAGAAAACTAATACAGATACCTCACTACTTGTATGTAAATCTTTGTCTCCCTGATTAGAGTCTAAGCTCCCAAAATACATGGCCTGGTTTGTATTCACCTTTTTATCTTTCATGGTAGAGATTCTTAGTAAATTCCGGATAGATACATTATTCACTCTGCAGAAACTGAATGCCACCTATACATAAGCCCTTAAGTATGTAGCATAGTACAAAATACATTTTTGAGAACCTGACCTCAAGAAATTGATAAATGAATGAATGGATGGATAATGAACTGCTCAAAGAAAATTTAAACTTCCACATTTGGCCAGGATTAGTTCAGGCACTTAATGTAAGCTAAATTTGAAGAATGAATTTAAGACATTGAGTTTCTAAGGTTAAAACAGTGCTTCTCACCTGGGGCAAGTTTGTTCCCCAGGGTATTTTTGACATTGTCTGGAGATACTTTGGGTTGTCACAACCATTAGAGAAGGTTATTGGTATCCAGGAGGTGAAAGCCAGTGCTGTTGCTCAACATCCTACAATGCACAAGTCAGACTCAACAGCAAAGAATTATCTAACCCAAAATGTCAATAATGTTGAGGCTTAAAAAGCTTAAATTAGAGATGTGCAGGGAACCCAAGGAATATGTAGAAAAGCAAATGAAGCTGCAGCATTTCCCATCAGCTCAGCTCTGGCTGAAATAATTGCATAGGTTAACATATTCATTCCATTTCACAGATGAACAAACCAAGTCCAGAGGTTAAATAGTTAAGATTTAGTAAATGGCAATGCCAACATTAACCCAGGTCTAACTGCCAATGTTTCTTCTCCCACATCACAGCTGATTTGTTTAATACTACTTTCCTGACTTGAATTTGGAATTGAAATTGAACCCCCTATGAGTGAAGATAATGAATCCAAATCAATACCAAAAAGGAGAAACCTGGGCCCATTATTGTACACCATTATTACACTTTAAGAGGGCTCTGCAGAGCTCGGTACAGGGGTACACTCCTGTAATGCCAGTGTCTCGGGAGGCTGAGGCAAGAGGATTGTGAGTTCAAAGCCAGCCTCAGCAAGAGCAAGGCATAAAGCAACTCAGTGAGCCCTGAGCAACTTAGAGCCCTATCTCTAAATAAAATGCAAAAAAGGCCTAGGAATGTGGCTCAATGGTCAAGTACCTCTGAGTTCAATCCCCAGTACCTGCTCCCCTCAAAAAAAAGAGGGCTCTGCAGAGACCAGCACAACTTCACGACCAAGTGGTGAGGAGGGAAGCAAATTCTGAGGAATATAAGGGTAGTGGGAGAGATTAAAGAGTGACCTATGAACCATATACAGACATAAGTAATGAAAGATAATCCTATAGCAATACAGGGATTTAAATAAGAGGAATAATTGAAAAAAAGTAAAATACTTGAATGAAATCATGAGAATATGAAAACAATAGCAAATATAAACAGATATAAATAAGAAATACCTCAGAAGAGGGGACAGAAGCACAGCTCGTCCATTCAACCTAAATATGTTAAGTACCCCTTTGTGCTGGGTAACATGCAAACACTAAAGGATACGCTGCTGAGCAAATAGATGTGGTGTCTATTATTGTGAAATGTACAGCTTGATGGAACATGTCAAAACAAGCCCATAACAGGCACATTTGTGTGTATATATACAAAGATTTAGTCTCAATTAGATGTAGTGGAAGTTTGGAGATTCAAGAGGCTATTATGCAACCCCGGGTTTCCGTGTTTTCTTAAATTATGCATCTCTGCCAGCCTCTTTACATGCTTTCTGCAAGGGTAACAGCATAATGATGATTATGATCTTCTTGCTTGTGTTCAAAAGGATTTCTCAGCAGCCTCTGATGAGGCTTAAGTAGTTGGGGAAAAATAAAAAATGAGGACTGCGTTTGGAGTGGCACATTAGAGGAAATTATCTGTGAGGATTAAGGTCCTTCACAAACAGAAGGGCTCTTTCTGGAGTGACCTAGTTGAAATGATTTTAAGTATATCATATCTGGCACTCTAATAATATTACAATCCTCATTTTCTTCTTGTTGTTCCTCTCCTCAAAGCCCCCTCCCACAGAGAACTTTGCAATAGTCAGCTTTAAAACAAGTAACTAAGACAAGTTATTGATTATATTGGGAAGGTCTCTGACATATATATATGAAGCAGCTAAAATCTATGTTCAGGGGCTATTCGTATCCAATGCCTAGAAGAGCTTCAGTGTATAGAAAGTGCTCAACAAATATTTGCAGAATGTATGGGTATTCTTTTCCTCTAGGAGTCCCTTTCAAATTTGTCAAGTACTCAGCATCCTCTCATTCTTTGATGACTGCTGGGGTCACCCGTGTAGTCCCTGACACCAATCACTTATAGAGTATGTAAAAGTTTCATAATGGAGGCATTATTACAGCATAGTTAGCAGTACCACCTAGGAAATGTGGTGTACTCTTTAATGGAAAACATCCAGTTTTTAGGTATGAGATTCTTCCTAAGGGACAGGAAAAAGAAAGAACAGTGGAATGAATCTGACTGAACTTGCATATGTGCATGCATGGATGTGATACAGTGGATCCCAGCATTGGGGGTATCTATAGGACACCAATTTAAAAAATAAAAAGTAAACTGTAAATGGGTTGAAGAAAGATTGGTGGAATGGAAGGAGGGGAGCAGGGGCAGGGGGAAGTGCTGGGAATTGAATTGGAGCCAGTTGAGTTCCCTACCTTTGTAATAGTGTCAGGATGTATCCTGGTGCTGTATATAACTAAAAAGAATAAATAAAACAATTAAAAAATTAAAAATAAAAAGATATCCTGCTGTTTTGCCAAATTCATTCATTAACTCTAGAAGTTTTCTGGTAGAATTTTTTGGATCCTCTAAGTATAGAACCATGTCATCAGCAAATAATGATAGTTGGAGTTCTTCTTTTCCTATTTGTATCCCTTTAATTTCTTTCATCTGTCTAATTGCTCTAGCTAGAGTTTCAAGGACTATGTTGTGAAAGTAGTGAAAGAGGGCATCTGGACCCAGGAATTAGACCAGAGACCCTGCACCTAACTGAAGAAAAACTAATCTCAAACCTTCATCATGTTGGATTAGGCCCCAACCTCCTTCACAAGACTCTGAAAGTACAAGAAATAAAATCAAGAATCAATAAATGGGATGGATTCAAACTAAAAAGCTGCTTCTCAGCAAAAGAAACAATGAAGTGAACAGAGAGCCTACATTCTAGAAACACATTTTTGCCACATGCACATCATCTATAGCACTAATCTCCAGGATATATAAAGAACTCCAAAAACTTAACACCAAAAAAATAAAATAAAAATAAAAAATCACCTAATTAATAAATGGGTTAAGGAACTGAAGAGATTCTTCTCAAAAGAAGACATAAAATTGATCTACAAATATATGAAAAGATGTTCAACATCTCAAGCAATTAGAGAAATGAAAATCAAAACTACTCTAACATTTCATCTCATTCCAGTCAAAATAAATGGAAGTTATAAAGAATACAAACAGGGCTGGAGTGGTGGCTCAGTGGTTGAGTGCTTGCCTAGCATGTGTGAGGCACTGGGTTCAATTCTCAGCACCACATATAAAGTAAAATAAAAGTCTATTGACAACTAAATTTTTTTAAAAAAAAGAATACAAACAACAATAAGTGTTGGCAAGAATGTGGAGGAAAAGGCACACTCACACATTGCTGGCGGGACTGCAAATTGGTACAACCAATCTGGAAAGCAGTATGGAGAATCCTTAGAAAACTTGGAATAGAACCACCGTTTGACCCAGTCATCCCACTCCTCAGTCTATACTCAAAGGACTTAAAAATAGCAAGCTACAGTGACACAGCCACTTCAATGTTTATAGCATCTCAATTCACAATAGCTAAACTGTGGAACCAACCTAGATTCCCTTTAATACATGAATGGATGAAGAAATTTTGTTATATGTACACAAGGAAATATTCCTCAGCATTAAAAGGATAAAATTATGGAATTTGCAGGTAAATGGATGGAGTTGGAGAATATCATGCTAAGTAAAGTAAGCCAATCCCAAAAAATTAAATGCCAAATGTTCTCTCTGATAAGTGGATGCTGATCCATATTGGGAGAGGGGGCATAGGAAGAATGGAGGAACTTTGATGGGGCAAAGGGGTGGTAGAGGAGGGGAGGGGTTATGGGGGCAGGAAAGATGGTGGAATGAGATGGACATAGTTACCTGAGGTACATGTATGACTGCATATATGGTGTGACTCTACATCATGTTCAACCAGAGAAATGAAAAGTTGTGCTCAAAAAAAATTTTTAAATTTAAAAGACATTCTTCCTATTAAAAGTAACAGACTTCCTCTATGAAGGAAGGAAAGCAGAGAAAGTATTCTGCCAAAAACATCATCCCATCCCACTCTTATCCTGCCTCCCAAAATGCTGATTGCCAGACAGAAAAGAGACTGATATACTTAGAAGCTTAAAGAAAGATGGCCTTTGTGATACCTCTAGCCACTTACCCTCAAGTTAATAAAGAAAAGAGACTGTTTAGCTACTTTTCTCAGTAAAGGGAAGAATGAAACAGAAGATCAACAGAAATCTAATGAAGACTTGGTTTAAGTGAATTTTTCCAGAGGCACCCTCATCCCACATGTAACATTAGTGCTATGAGCTCTTATGCAACTGTTTAAGATGAATCAATATGTAATAAGTGAAAAGGATATAATGTATTAGGTGTGAAGAGCAATATGAAAGGGAACATATTAATTTACTTTGTGTATATATGCATATATATAAAAATGTATTAATATATATACAAATACCAATAATTAGTCCTTCAGTCTATAATACGTTTTAATTCTCTTTGTGATATTTATAACATGCTCATTTTTATTTTTAGAATTATATCATATTCCACCTACCTACCTATCTGCCTGTCTGTCTACCTGTGCCCTTAGACCCCTCACTAGAATGTCAGTTCCAATGTCAGTTGCCTCTTTCATGCATAGCTGTATCAACCAGTAGATGATAGTCTGGCATAGAGTAGGTATCAATACTAACATACTGAAAGAAAAATCAACAAGTAAATCTGTAAATGTGTAGAAAGAATTTTAGAACACAGTGGTCACCTCTGGCGGGAACTTGGCAGATGGAGAGAAAAGAAGCAATGAAGGGACTTTATCTGCATCCTTAATACTCTTTGTATTTTGTGAATGTTCTATAACAAGCCTATATTACTTATAAAGCTAAATAAACAATATAGTTTTATAAAGATTTTTGGTAAAATTTGATCAGTTTATACAGATACTATAATTCAACTTTCTTTGGTAGAATTAAAGTCCTAAAACAAAGATAACCATCCCTAACAAAGCATCATGGAGAAACAAGAATATGGGGTACACAAATCAGAAATGACATAAAATGGAGAGAAAGAACCAGCCTGGATTCAGTCATTACTATGGTCTGAATGTTTGTGCCCTCTCAAAATTCTTATGTTGAAATCATAACCTCAAGGTTCTGGTATTGGAAGGTGAGACATTTCTAAAGGTGATCAGGTGGTGAGATGAAGATGGAGTCCTCAGGAATAAAACTGCTACCTTTATAAAAGGCTACTGCCTTACCTCCTCCTACCATGTGAGGACACTGCTAGAAGGAAATACCTCTAAACTAGTGTTCTAGCCCTCACCAGAGAATCTGGGGCACCTTGATCTTGAACTTTCCAGCCTCCAGAAGTATGGGAAATATATTTCTGTTGTTTATAAGTCATCTAATTAAATGGATAGCAGAAATCATTTTGTCTTCTTTAAAAAATATTGTGTTACATAAACCTTCTAGGTAAATAGCCCTTTCTGAATTGCTGTAGAAGTTTCTAGAGGTTAGAAGATGGTTATATTATATAGAAGATGGTTAAATTATATAGAATTGCTATCTTTTAAAGGTCTTACTTCGAAGTGACACATTATATACAAACATATAGATGTAAATACACATTACTTTTGACACACAAGCTAAAAATGTAAGATGCCCTTCTTTCACCTAAGAAAGAGCTGCTTTCAGGCTGATGGGTAAGAGATATGTGAAAGGATTGATACAATGTGTCAATATCTGAACAAATTGTTCTTAGAGCAGAAGCAAGTTCATATCATGGCATATAGTATTGCAATTTAGCATTTGAACAATGAATAAGAGTTTGCTTACTAAAAAATTTAAGAGAGTTGGGAGAAGAATTTATAGCAATAACCAACCAATGCTCTTGAGCTTTTGATATACAGATATTGGGCTCCTAATATGTGTTTAGCAGGTATGGAATATCAGGAAGAAATTGTTGAAATGCAATACTTACTCAAGCCCTATTTATTTATATGTTATATAATTAGCTAATGTGAAAAAATATGTAATGAAAGCTAATAATTACCTTGTTGTCTAGTGGTAGACTCAAGATTAATATTTTTTGTTCAAAACCCTAATCCTTTACATATAAGATAAATATTATAAAATATTACATAAATTCAATGATGGAGGAATAGTTGCTCTTTCTCAAATCATATCACATGGGTAAGTGGGCATGCTGCTACTTAGAATAAGAACTACTGATAGGCAAATTATCTTACCAATACCTCTACATTTTCTATTCTCATTTTACCTGCAATTCTACAAATATGTATGCACTACTGAGAGTTCCTACTTTCTTTCCTACTTGCAACAAACTCTTCGTAAATTTCCTCTTCTCAAAGATTCCCTCAACTCTCTAACAAAGTCTATCACTCACTCCCTCTTTCAAATTAATCCTGTTCCTTTCAAGTTCTTCTCTAATAATGTCTCATTCAGTATAGTTCCTGGTTGATATGTCCTTCCTTTCTTATTACACTGTCAGTGCCTCGAATACAGATCATCACAGCTCATTCAATTCTGTATTTTCAGTACCTAGCATCTTGTCTGGGACAACAGCATCGTAGAACTTGGACAATAAAAATTCTTAGCCTGCATAAGTCAACAGAAAATGTTTGTTTAAACAACAAATCCAGGTGCATAGGTAATCTTTTCTCAACCCACACTGAATATCAAATTCTTATACTCAAAGTTCAAATGTACTAATTTGGAGCCGGACGCAGTGGTGCATGCCTGTAATCCCAGCACTTAGAGAGGCTGAGACAGCAGAATCATGAGTTCAAGCCAGCCTCATCAATGGCGAGGTGTTAAGCAACTCAGTGAGACCCTGTCTCTACATAAAACACAAAATAGGGCTGGGGATGTGGCTCAGTGGTCAAGTACTCCTGAGTTCAATCCCCGGTATTCAAAAAACAAACAAACAAAACGAAACAAAAAAATGTACTAATTCGGTTTATTTTAAACCTAATTATTGAACCCTCTGTTATGGTTTGAAAGTGTCCTCCCAAAAGAATGTGTTGGAAACTTAAGCGCTAATGAAACACTGTAGGAGATGGGACCTAATGGGGGGATTTTAAGTCACAAGTGTTCCACCTTCATGGATGGACTAGTGCTGGTTATAAAAGGGCATGAAATGGTGAGTTCCATACCTTCTCTTCTCCCTTATCCTTTCTCCCTTCCTCTTTTCCTCCCTTCCTCCCTCTCTCCTCCTCCTTCTTCCTCCTCCCTCCTCCTCCTCCTCTCCTTCTCCTTGTTCTCCTCCTCCTCCTCCTTCTCTCTCTCTCTTCGCCTCTCCCCATCTCCCCCTCTCCTCCTTCCCTCCCTTTTTCCCTCTCTTAGCCTTTAGTCAAGAAGACTCTTGTCAGATGCCAGCCCCTTGGGTCTTGACTTCTCAACTTCCAGAAACATAAGTCAATAAATTTATGTTCATTACCAATTACCTAGTCTCAGATATTCTGCTATAGCAACACAAAATGAACTAAGACACTTTCCATACTCAAAACACACAAATACCTATTTCTGTGATTTGCTCTCAGTAAATGTACCATCACCCTCACACACTTACCCAAAACAGAAAATCAAACCAAACAAGGTGAATATCTAGTGTTTATTGCCTAGCAGCTTTTTGCTCTTATTATGATACCCATGCTATGAGTTGTTTGGAGGAGATGCCTCTGGCCGACTGTCAGCCCAAGTGCTTTGGGATAACACAGTCTCAAGGGGAGATATATGTGACCTATTTGAGGTGAAATCAGGCTTGTACATTCTAAGATGGACAGTAATATAAGAAAGGCCATGCAGCTGAGGCTCAGCCCTGTGACAGTGACTCGACCCACTGGAGAATTGGAATCTCTTTCACTGGGATATTACTCTGAGATCACTTAGGGACATCATATTGAGCCTAAACTAGAAGAAGCAGTAGAAATGTAGTCCCTAAAAGTGAGACATGAGACCTGAATGAAGTAACACACTCAAAGATTGTTCAATTACTTGAGTCACACCTTCTCTTTTTGTTTAAGTCAGCCTGGTACAAACAGGTTGGGTTTCCTTTCATTTTCAACATCAGCATGGATTCTCCCCTTCTTATCCAATCACTTACCCTGGTCAGTTGCACCCCCTAATATCTCCTAAATCTGTGTGCTTTCCTTTGTATCTATGGACAGTATACACTATCATCACTGCTTCCTGCATCATTGTCTTAACCTCTGCCCTAGTCTTTTCCTTTTCTTTTTTTATTTTTATTTTTATTTTTGAAGGCCACTGACTTTATTCATCTAAAATACTTTACAAAGACTATGACTGTTATGCCAAAAAGGTGCCAAATGGCATGAAAAAGACCAGAGTTGAAGGTGGGGGTAAAGAAAGGGGCCAGGAATCCAATCAGAAAAGCTGGTTCGTAGCTTCCATGGAACCAGGAGGGAAAAGAGAAAAGGAATTGCAAGCAAGAGTAAAAATTCCAAAAATATTGAAATGGTGAGAGGAGAGAACTCCCAAAACCCTGGAGTACAACAGCAGCAATCTTTTTCCTTTGTAGAGGACAAGGAGCCTTCACTCAGCTGCAAACACTGAAGGCTTGATAATGGGCCTGGGGATTGAGGACTCCCCAAAGACCATCACAAGAAGGTGTCACACCATTCTCGAAGGCGCCACATGTGTCCTTCAGCCATTTCTAGAAGAGGTGTTCATCTTTCTTTAGCACCAGAAACTACCAAGGATGACACATGCGTCAAAGCCCCTTTCCTCCAGCTTCCTGCCCAGGACGTCTTCAATCCCAGCCAGGCTCCCACTGGCTTTTCCCTCATAGGCTCTGCCATGAAGTCTCTATGCTTTGGGGGAAGGGGATTGTCATTTGGATCAAGCTTAATGTCAAGCCACTAGAATTTTCTTCGACTTCTGCTTCCGGGTCCTAGTCTTTTCCTTTTCTAAGCTAATCTTTATGCTGGAGTCAAGATGATTTTTCTATAATGCATAGTATGATGATATTACTTCCCTGAAGCCTCCACCTCTACTAAGCCTTCCCTATCTCTTCTAGTTTACAAGAATATTTCTTTCTCACCTGTCCACTTCTGTTATGGTTTGGACATGAGGTATCCCTCAAAAGCTCCCATGTGAGACAATGCAAGAAAGTTCAGAGAAGAAATGATTGGGTCATGAAAGCCTTAACCCAATCAGTCAATTAGTCACTTGATGAGATTAATTGGGTGGTAGCTGAAGGAAGGTGGGGTGTGGCTGGAGGAGGTAGGGCACTGCGGGTGTGACTTTGGGGTACATGTTTGTATCTGGCAAGTGGAGACTTCTCTCTCTCTGCTTTCTGACCATTATGTGAGTTTCTTCCCCTCACCACACTCTTCTGCCATGATGTTCAGCCTCACCTCGAGCCCTGAGGATTGGAGCTGGGTGTCTATGGACTGAGACCTCTGAAACCATGAGTCCCCAAATGAACTTTTCCTCCTCTATAGTTGTTCTGGTTGGGTCCTTTAGTTATAGCAGCAAAAAAGCTGACTAAAAAAATTACCATCCACTGGCATTAAGTGCAAACCACTTGGCTACAAACAACTTTAACAACTGTGTGACTTCTGCCTCAACCTTCTGTCCCAGTCTTCTCTCCTTCCAATCTAATCTATACCCAAGGGCTTTTCTAAAATGCATATATGATGCTATTACTGCCAACCTCAAAACCTTTCTCTCCCCATTACGTGTAGTATAAGAGCTGAAACTTACACCACATACAAAGGTTCTACTTACTTCTCTAGCTCTATTGCTAACTACCTCTCACAGCTGTACTCTTCTCTCTGGCCATACTGAATTCCTTAGATGCACTATGATTTCTCTCATTCCTCAACTTTGTTCTATGCAGTTCCCTTTTCTTGGAATGATTTCCCTCCTTTCCTTAAGCAACTCCATCTGGCATCTCCTACTTGTTCTTAAAACTGTGCTTAGAGCAAGGCATGGTGGCACACACCTGTAATTCCGGCAACTTGGGAGGTGCAGGAGGAGGATTACAAATTTAAGGCCTGCCTCAGCAATTCAGTGAGCTACGAAGGAACTTAGCAAGACCTTGTCTCCAAATAAAAATAAGTAAATAAAAAGTGTCGGGGATGTGGCTCAATGGTTAAGAAACCCTGGGTTCAATACCTGGTACAAACAAAACAAAACAAAAAGTATACTTAGACAGTATTGCATCTAGAAGCCATTCCTAATGAGTAGGGCATAATAACCTAGTGCTTGCCTCTCTTGTGGCATTTATCACTGAATTATACTTTCCTAGCTTAGTTTGTTTCCTAAATATATAGGCAATCTCAAGAAGACAGAAAGTATGTCTTATTCAGTGCTATATCCCCAGCATCTGACACAGGGATTGGCACAAGATCAATACTTAATAAGTAGCTGTTCACTGCATAATAAGTGTGCAGTAATTTGAAAAAAAAATATTCTGTCTGAAAGTTGATAAATATTTTCTCCAAAAGATGGGAGTCAACCTTAGCTGCTGCCTCCCTCAGAGCTGAGAACAGGTCTCAATGCAGCAGAGGGAAAAAATAAGCAGGAACAGATGATGCGGCATATGCAGCTACTTGCTCTTTTCCTGCAGCAAGAATTCACTTTCGCTTTCAGGTAGGCCTAGGCTGCTGTGCAGTCTATTCTATGGCTTCCTCAGGGAGCCCAGAAGAAAGACAACTTGGCACCTAGTGAATGAACTCTGTTCTTATGAGAAAGGTGGGGGTTTCTTCCACCACATTGTCAGTCCAGCCAGATTGCCAAGCTGGCAAATTTGTTGGGTGAAGGAGAGGAGGACAGAAGACAACAGACTCACCCCAGCCAGTGGTGCATTGCAGCCTCCAGGAAAGAAGAGAGTGGCAGACTTTCCCCAGCCACATACTATGGGGAGAAAAATGGAAGAAAGGACTAGTGATGTTTCCCTTTGAAAAACACATGTCTTTCCATGCAAACCTGTCCTGTCCATGCTCATGGGCACTTTTCTGAGTGCCCATCCTAAACCCACTACCTCAATTAAACCTTCCCTAACTGTTCAATGTACAGTAATCTCTACCTTCCTTTCCTATCAGGCTCACTACAAAGGGATCTACTAAATGGACACAGGCAAGGCTGTCTATACGAATTTTCTTCTCTCGGCCTGAAAACACCAGAGTATCACTGGCAGATCTTTTTTCTCCACCAAATGGCATCTGATAGACTGGATCAGGTGCTGTAAAGTATGAACTTCTCCATGGATCCTCTATCATATGCTACCTATCTATGTTCTCTATGTCCACAGTTCATAATTCACAAGCTATACCCTGAACTACTGGGATTAAGATTAAGTATCACTGTGACTAGTCCCTATCTGGCTTATATGGACCTGAGATGCAAGTTACTTATGTTATAGTGAGGTATCTTCTTACAGAGAAATAATTTTACCACTGTTCATTTAGCAAATATGTGTAGACCCACTCTCCTGTGATATAGAAATCAACCTATAATATTAACAGCTCCTATCATGTTCAAGGAAAGATGTTGTAAGCCCTTAGGCCCTCAAGGACAATCAAGATGTAGTTCTCTTCTCTCAGAGAGATGGCAGCCTAGAATTTGATCTCAGCAAAGTGTCCGTTGGCCAGAAAATAGGAATGCAGAAAACGGAGCAAACACATCAAAGGAAAAGGGACTTGAGCCCTAGTGGATTCATGGAATCTTTTCAGTGAGAGGTTAGTGTACAGTCATTTCAGGCTAAGGAAATGGAGAAAGCCAAAGTACAAAAGCAGGAATATGCCAGCCTCTTCAAGGAATAGTGTGAAAACGCAGTCATTTGCAAAACAGATCTGTAAATGGATGGTTATTCACACAACAAAAATTCACCACAGGAATCTCTTCAACAAAATTTGAAACCTAATACTATGTTGTTTTAGGGAGTTGTTGTAAATCTATAGTTGTTTTAGAGAGTTATTGGAAATCTGCTTTCCATCTTTTAGGTTCTGCTGTCTAAAGCTACTTGTGAGACACTGCATTTATTGCTGAGTACTGGAATGGTGCTTCTCGAATTTTAATATGAATATGAGTCATCTGGGGATTATATTAACATGCAAATTCTAATTCAATAGATCAGAGGAGCTGGTCCTGAAATCCTACAGTTCTAACTAACTCCTAGATGACATGCATGCTGCTGGTCCATGGACCTTATTTGAGCAGAAAAGCGCTAGAATTATCTCACGCTTTGTTGAAGTAACTCTTATCTAGTATTACAGATTTCTCATTAAACATAGCAGATGATAGAATCCTTGCAGCAATAACAGAAACATGTATCTTGTAGAATGCATACAGTTATTACTATATAATCAACTTCTTCCCCATTCTGACTCTTGGAGGTGGGGGCTGTTTATTATCAAATGTATAGTTCAATCAGGACAACCATTAAACACTTTTATGGCCTATAACAGAGGTCAGCCAATTACTGTCCATGGGCCAAATCCAGTACATCATCTATTTGTATAAATAAAGTTTTATTGGAACACAGATAATTTCATTCATTTACATATTGTCTATGATTGCTTTTATGTTTCTTATGTCAGAGTTAATAAGTTGCCACAGAAACCATATGACCTACAGAGCTTAAAATATTTACCATCTGGCCATTTACAGAAAAAGTTTGCTGGTCCCTGCCCTATAAGATTGAGGACATGCTGCTGGTGGTGACACACACCTCTAATCCCAGCAGCTCAGGAGGCTGAGGCAGGAGGATCACAAATTCAAATCTAGCAAAAGCCAGGCTTTAAGCAACTCAGTGAGACCCTGTCTCTAAATAAAATACAAAACAGGGCTGAGGATGTGGCTCAGTAGTCAAGTGCCCCTGAGTTCAATCCCGGGTATCCCCCTCAAAAAAATAAAAATACATTTTTTTAATATCTCATTAGCTCTGAATTCGATACATAAGCATCCCTTTAAGCTTACTTACTGCTCTGAAATTCTATTATCCAGGACATTGCTGAGAGGGATATAAAGTTCTCCCAAATTTTCTTGTTAGAAGAGGGACCAGACTTTCCAAGGAAATATAGTTCATATCATCTGGTTACTGATGGGAGATCCTAGGAGATTTGAAGCAGAATGACTTCATGAAACTATCAGCAAATGTAATAGTCTTTCAATGCATCTATATACTTGATACTGGGTATAACCTGTGCATGCCTGTCATGTTAACTCAGGAGTAAACCCCAGCAAATGCAACATTAAACTGTGGGTGTGTGTCGGTTCTCACCCATCTTGGAACTCAGACCAGACTTCATAGTCTGGCATACTTCACTTGATAAAGAACCAATCCTCCTGAGAATCCTTGTTTCAGATCAGTTAGTGCCTATTCCAATCTTGACACAGAATTATAAAAGCATCAAGAACACAGGAAGTAAACCCTTGCCAACTTCCTGGGGAATTTGAACTGTGACAGAAAACAGGCATTGGCCTGGATAGTCTCCTAGCTTGTCACATTGACCTGAATTGGTGGATACAGAGATGAAAAGAAAATGAGGAATGATGCATGTTAAGGAAGGGTAAGGGCCAAAGTAAGGTGCCCTTAAGAGCTTAGTATAAGGAAGAGCAAAGGCCTGCTGAGAATTAAACTATAAAATCAACAGAAAATGAATGAGAGTGAAAATATGAGGAGTCACATTAAAGGTTTAGAAGAACTCTTCCAAGTCCATAAGACTTGACAATAACCAGATGAAATTATTAGCACACTCAAAGGGGAAAAATATGTCTAGGTACAGAAGTGCTGCTCAACAACATAATCATGGTGGGGAGGGGGAACAGGGGTTGATTTTCTAGTGGCATCTTCACCCAAACCAGAGGAGAGGATGCTCAGGAAAATGAGCTGGGTTTGTCTCTCTTGGGGACTGTTTCCCTCCCTTTCTCACCACCTCCCTTCTTCCCTTTCTTCCCATTTCCTCTTTCTCCCATTCCCCTCCCTCCTTCCACTCCTCTTTCACTCCCCCTTCTTTCTCATCTTCCCTTTCTCCTTTCCACAAATATGTACCAACTGTATATTCTGCATAAGGCCCTTGTGCTAGAGAGTCTTGGAGTACAATGTTGAAAAAAATTGACAGGCTCTGCTCACAGGAAGTTTAGGAGACTGGTTGGGGAAGCAGGCATTAATAAAATAATGTTACATATAAATATATAATTGCTATAAGTAATACCAATGGGGAATGTTATAAAGCAATTGACAAAGCATGATCCTACCTTAAGGGCTTTGCATTTGCTGCTCCTCCTATCTGAAACTTTTCCCCAGATATCTTTAAGACTCTTTCCCCACTTCCTTCAGGTCTCTGCGCAAACATCTATCAGTGAGACCTTCCCTGTTAAACTTGTGTATAAAACAGCAGCTTTCTCCCCCTCAACTCCTTATGTCACTTGTTTTCCCCATCATATGTATTATTTTCTGGTATTACATGAATGTGTATATATAAGGTTGTTAATCTCTGTTTTATGTCTCTCTTCATAGAAAGGTGGAATGTAAGTTTCAGGAGACTATGGTCTTTGCTTTGTTCACGGCTTAGCTACATGGTTAATATGCATATTAGACACGGATATATATTTATTAAAAACATGAATAAAAACTGCAGATGATCTGAAAGAATGTGTGACACAATATTTTTAAAGAGTAGTAGGAGTTAACTAGGCTGAGGAGCAGAAAAGTCACTGTAGAAAGAGAGAGGTAGGTAAGAAGACCCTGGGGAGTAAAAAGCACGAAGCTGGGTTGAAGACGAAGTAAAATCATGTTGGACTTTATGGGACAAGTTATTTTTTCTCTTTTCTTTCAAGAGCAATTCAAAACCACTGAAGGTTTTAAGCGAAGAAATGACATGCCCAGATTTGCATTTTTAAAATGTTGTCCTGGCTACTTATTGGATAGTGGATCAGAGCTATCAGCAAGATGCCATAAAACATTTGAATCATGAAGCAAAGTCCCCTTTCCTTGATTTGATGCTCACCAAACTTTCTGATTAGAATTTGGCTTTTTTAGAATTTGACAAAGAGAGACTATGACATGTACTTTCTAAGGTACATGAGATATGTGAGTCAATATAAAGTAGTAAATGCATATTCTATGTTATCCATCATTCTTTTTGAACTCAAGTTCTGTAAGACCCTCCTGTGAGATGGATTCTGCCTCTGCAAGCTGACAAGCCAAGTTCCTAAAGCAGGAAAGCTGACAGTCAGCCTTTGGATCTCAGCCACTAGGCCAAGTTGAAGGGCCATCTTGTAGCCCATTAACAGCCCACCAGCAGGCCGGCCCTGAAAATTCTCCAAACTCCAGCCCTGCCTTTCATTCACTTTTTTTGGCAACTAATCAGAAAACCACAATTTAATTTTGCATCAGGCCTTTCAAGGCTTACATGAAACTGAACCAGTATGAAACTCAGCTTAGTTGGCATCTGATCTCAAGAAATGAGCAGCCCTATTGAAGGAAACGTAATGGTCTGATTATTCTGGATTGGGGGTGGATCTTAAATGAGCATCTAAAAGATTATTATTTGGGGTAACAACAAAAATAGCAGGCAAGGATTGATTTAGTCACTGATTTTTGTTGAGTTTATTTAGAAAGAAATTTGTCTGATGAAAAGGTGAAATGCAGCCATTGAGTCAATTGCACCCATGGAAGGACCAAAAGGGTTATTTGAACAAGGACATACAAAGGAAGGTTCTGAAAAGTGAACAATTTAATGCAATTTCATCCCATCATGTTTCTTCTGCCTAGATATCTAAAGAGACCTGTGACTGCATGGCTTTTTAGATGTTCTAATAGCCAACTCCAAAAATTGCCCTGAAATTAAAGTTTTCTAGATCAACGGGTCAGTCAACCACATGGTCTCCTACACAAAGTAAGCAAAACAGTGCTATTTCTGCATGGCTGTCTGACATCCATGCCTATGCGTTTTGCCTTCTTTTTTCTAGAGGAAAAAAGTTACTTCCTCAAGGAATGACTATTAAAAGACCTTAATTCTATCTATTCTCAGCTTTGCTACTAACTGGCTATAAGACCTTTAAAAACATCCAAGGAATGGTGCATGATTTTTATTTGTTTAACCATTCAACAGACTTTGATTCTTTACACAATGCCAGGCTCCATGCTATGTTCTTAAAAAATAAAGGTGCACAAGAGAAATCCTTCCCTTCAAGTTGCTCCAAGATCCTTTGCAGAGATAGACAAGAGAAGTAAGTGTAACAACAGGAGCACAATAAGTCTTATAACAGAAATATGTACAGGGTATTAAGTGGGCTTAGAGGATGATGTGATTCTGCCTAAGGGAGGCTAGAAATGTATCCAAGAGGAAGTGGCAGCTGAACCAAGATTTAGAAGAATTGGAATCACCAGGGCAGTGGGGTGGGCCTCAGAGAATGGAGGATATTCCAAGCAAAAGGTGCAGAATGAGCAACAGTGTGGAGATAAGGCAATAAATGCTTTATTGAGGCGAACTGCAAATCTCCAAGAAAACCAAGAGTGTGATGAGTTTTATAGAACAAGGATGAGCAAAAGACAGGGAATAGGTCATGTATCTTACACTGCCAGGCCCTCACTATGTCTTCTCAGCTCACTATTTCTGTACATGCTCACTACTTTTTTCTGCCAGCACTTGTAACTCTATTTGAACAATTTCTCTGGTCTCTGGAGCATGTTCTTCCTATTCACAAAGTGAACTGAAGTATTGAGGTGTCAAGGCCACCAACAGCTGCCATATACCAATGATGTATTATTATAGTTGGCTGATAAATGCGCAACAAACTCTGCTTCTGAGACAGTTTCTACGTAGTATCCTATGACTCCCGGTCACAAACATATCTTCCCTTTCCTGTCTCATTTCCCCACTTACCCAACATTGCTTCCTAAGGTCACTTCCCAGACAAATAAATTACTCTCATTAAAATCTTTGTCTTACTTTGGTTCTCCCCTAAAGATTTCAGTGCAACTAATTTGGTAATTCCTAAAGTATGTGTAACATCACAATTACTGAGATGGTCACCTCCTGAGGGTTGGAATGCAATGAAAGTTGAAGGTTTATGCAATAGCTCCAGTATTTTAAAGATATGGAGGTAATATTAGGCAGAATGGAGGTAAAGTTGGTTGTCTTGCTTTAATGGCAACAGAGAACTAGAAAGCACAAATGACAGATAAGCCAACAATCAATTCAGGGCATGATGTGAATGGTAGAGGGTCTCCAAGGCAACACATAAAGAGATTTGCTTTCTTGCTGCTTAAAGGCAGACTATCCTGAAGATCAGGACCAGGAACTGATTAGAAAAATGACAGAGCTCCAAAGGTGGTTGAGTTCACAGCTCTGACAATTTCCCTGTGTTAACAGTCCCGGCTCCAAAAGGAACGAATGAGACACTGAAAGTAGGAATGATGATATTTTGGAGGATCTGCTTGAAAATATCAAACTTCAGATATCCCTCAGTCCTCTGAGCTGGCAAAGCAACCACTTCCCTATAGATATTAGGAGAGCAGCCTTCCGTGGCCTGGAAACCATGAAAAGCCTCACCTGAGGAACGCCTTGCAAGGTGATTATATCCTCCTCAGGCTCTGCCTCTCCTTGTCACTCTGCAAAGAGTGGCAAGTGTATTCATTAGATTGATGGCTGGATTAATATTTAGCACATTTTTGCTGCTTATTGTGTACAATTAAAAGAAGGCTTATACTTTTCAAGTATTTTGTATAAACTCATTGGATTTTAAAGTGGGTTTCATTGTAAAGACTTATGCCCTTGCATTTATTTATTTAATGAAGGTAGAAAAGTGGCAAGAATAAACACAGCCTTGATGAGTTTCTTTTTCTTGTTGTCTTTCCTTTTTTTTTTTCAAGACATGCTCTCATGATGTTGCCCAAGCTAGTCTCAAACTTCTGAGCTCAAGCAATGCTCGTGCCTCAACCTCCTGCATGCAGGATCTACAGTAGCATGCCGCTGCACTTGGTTTTGATGAGTTCACTTTTCAGATAAGATAGAATAATGTCAAATACATAGAACTGTCAATAATTACCAAAACTTTCTTTGGATAGCACTGATTCTAGATATACAAAATATTTGAGAACAAGTCTCAGCACAAACTAAGCAGAGACATTAAATGGAACAAGACCATAATGGCAATAAAGACCACAAAACAAACCAATACAAAATGGGCAAAATATTTGAACAACTGCTCTGCCAAAGCAGACAGAGGCAAGTAGGCACATAAATAAAAAATAATAATAATCAACAACATTAGTCATCAGGAATACAAATTCGAACCACACTAAGATGCCACTGAATACCTACTAATATAGCTAAAAATTGAAAAGCCTGATCATACCAAATGGTGGAGAGGGTGTGATGAAACTGGTATCCCTACATAACAATCAGTTTGGAAAGCAAATGGTAGTTTCTAAAAAACAATTTAATACTCGCCTGCTATGTCAAGCCACCATTTGGCCAGAAGAAAAGAGAGCATATGTCCGTCCATTCGTAGACTTGTACATGCATTTCTAGAGCAACTTTGTTTTTTTTATATTTAATTTATTTATTTGTTCTATTTAGGTTTATATGATATCAGAGAGCAATTTGATTCATTGTACACAGATGGAGGATAACATTTCATTTCTCTGGTTGTAAGTGATTTAGAATCACAACATACATGCAGTCATACATAAAGCTAGGGCTATGATGGCCATCATATTCCACCACCTTTACTGTCCCCATGCCCCCTCCCTCTTTATACCCCTGTGAACAGAGTTCCTCCATTGTTCCCGTGTCCTTCCCCCCATTATGGATCAGCATGCACTTATCAATGAGTATATTCAACATTTGGTTTTCTGAGATTGGCTTACTTCACTTAGCATGATATTCTCCAACTCCATCCATTTACCTGCAAATGCCATAATTTTAGTCGTCTTATTGCTGAGTAATATTCCATTGTGTATATATATCACATTTTCTTTATCCATTCATATATTGAAAGGCATCTAGGTTGGTTCCACAGTTTAGCAATTGTGAATTGAGCTGCTATGAACATTGAAGTGGCTGCAGCACTGTAGTTTGCTGTTTTTAAGTTTTCTGGGTATAGACCCAGGAGTGGGATAGCTGGGTCAAATGGTGGTTCCATTCCAAGTTTTCTAAGGAATCTCCATACTAGAGCAGCTTTATTTGTGAGACCTCAAAACTGCGAACAGTCTGTACATCCATCAATAGGTGAATGGACAATAAAATCATTGATTTTACTTGCTATAATAGCAAAACTGTCCAAGATCAGTGTTCCTCAACTGTGTTGCAGCTCACAGTCTGTCTACCTAGGCCCCTCCACATTGTTATGATGAGGTTTTGAGTAGCTATAGTGGCAGAGAGAGAGGATATATATGAACCTGGAAAAATGACGTCCCACTCACTAAGGCTGCTATAATCATCCCCACTGCTGAATATCCAGTCTGTTGGCTGCTCTACCCACTACACTCATTGTTCTTTGGTATGCCAATAGCTTCTTACTATGGCTGCCAATGATTCTGCCAGAGGGCTTTCCCTCTGTGTTGCATGCCTGACCCACACATAGGGCAAGATAGAATTCCTACAGAATAAACCTCCAACAGAAGTGTCCCTTGACAAAAGTGGGCACAAAAAATATATCTTCTTACTGGCCCCTCAAGTGCAACAAAGCAATCCTTCTTGGTCTCGCAAAAGTGCCTACAGAACTGAGAAGCAACAACCCATAGCAATAACCTTCTCATTAATTAAACTTACATTGTCTTCCTCCCCCACACTGTCTTTTCAAGAGGAATGTGTAAGTTTGCATGAATGAGGTTGAACTGGATGGTTTTTGTTCCTTTTCTACTCTATAGTTTGAGATCAAACCCAAGACTCAATCCCTACAGTGTTTTCCCCTCATGAGTCCTGTATCAAATTGAGCGCTCTTAGTTCTCCTGCTTTCTCAGGACTGGAAGTATGGATTACTTTAATGCAGACTTATTTTTGCTTTCCAGTTGTTTTACAAGGGCCATTCTGGTCTTACCATCCAGACACTTTCTCAAGCTATATCATCTAAAGTAGTGAGGTCCCTCAAAGTAATAATAATCACCTCACCCAAGTACTCACCACAATCCCATGAAGTAGGTTCTATTATTATTGTCCTTATTCTGCAGAAGCGTGAACTAAGACTCAGGGATATTAAGCCATTTCCCCAAGGGCACTCTGCTAGTAAGTGGAAGCATCAGGCTTTGAACTCAGACACTCTGTCTTCTTAACCATTATCTTCTATCACTTCCCAAGAACAATTTTAAACACATCTTTCCTTCATGAAAATCCTATTGAAACATTTATCCATATAAACCAATTAACTACAAATTAACAGATTTCATTAGGCAATAATAAATTTATTTTTTATATTTTGTATTAACCAAAGACTTATAGAATTTCTAAACATAAAGTTGAACTAACCAGTATGATAGCTAGAATGTTATCTCTATGCAAGCTAGTTGTTAAATGAATGAATGGATGGATGAAAAAGCTTAATTTATATGATTTCTGCCAAAATTAAACACTTGATATTTAAGTTACCTTGGAGGTAGGTAGTTTTTTGTTAGGCTATTCCAAAAATCAAATACCAAAAATAAATTCAATGAACTCTTGTTTCCTTACCACTTCCTGGACACTAAGTAGTCTAGGGATCCCAAAAAGTCACTGCTAGGCTTTTTTTTTAGGGGTGGGATAGTTTGGGTGGAGGAGGTTTGTTTTGTTTTGTTTTGTTTTTGTGGTGGTGGAGAATGAACCCAGGGCCTTGTGCATGTGAGGCAGGTTCTCTACCAACTGAGCTATATCTCCATCCCTGGAGGAGTTGTTTTGTGTTGTTTTGCTTTTATCTTTTATTCTAGTGAAGAACCTCAAGTCTCTTTGTAAAGGACAGAATACACTCCTCTGGAATACTTGGGCCATAGTAGTAAGGAAAGGGCACTTAATCTTCATTTGGACTATTCTTGATATAAATGATTTCTTACTAGTCCCACAGGCAATAGTTATAATGATTGCTTAAAAATATAAATCAGGTCCTACCCTATCACTCTTTTATACAAAACTCTCTTTAACTTAAGTTCCTTGCCATGGCCTAGAAGATTATAAGACCTACACTCTCAGCAAAATAGTATATGATTCTTTCTTTCCCTTAGAAAAATGAATAACTCAGAAAATTCATGATAGTTTGTGGGTCTTCTTACCAAAAGATCTGATTTTTCACTCAATTACCCAACAATAGTTCACCAATCCACTCTTAGATGCAGACCTATCAATTGGGCTCTCAGGGCCTCACACTTGAATATGGACCTACTACTAAAGATTAGTAGGCATTTTAGGAAAGCTTCCAACTTGAAAGAAAAATATTCAAACATGAAAACAGACAGACACAAACAAACTTAAAATCTTCACAATTAAGAAAAGCTACTGAAGATTTCATCTCCATCAAACATGGAGAGGATGCCATGGGAAAAATAGGCACAAGTAGAGAAGAAAGCTCTCCTGGTAATTAAAAGTAGCCAAAATAAAACATTCAATAAGAGGCTTAGAAGAAAGAGGGACATTTTTAAGAAAGAATGCAGAAGAAACAGAAAAGGAGAAAAAAATGAACAGGAAAAGAAGAGAATCAAACAGAAGTT
Source organism: Xerus rutilus (assembly GCA_028644305.1). NCBI lineage: Eukaryota > Metazoa > Chordata > Mammalia > Rodentia > Sciuridae > Xerus > Xerus rutilus. The sequence goes on from CM053399.1 coordinate 31,733,132, forward strand.
TCAATATCTAAGTCAGGAAGTTCAAAAAGGTGGAAATGATGAATTTATCAGAGAGGATCTATGGAAATTTACTGCAACTGAAAAACATGAATCTCCAGAAAGAAAGGGAAGGGTCACTAGAAAAGAAGTAATTCTTTCTCTTAACAAGGAGAGATAATAGCTAATGTTTAAAAGTAACAAGCCAAGAAGTAGCATATTATTCATAAATTCAGAGATAAATGCCAAAATAAAGTTACAAGAGTGAGAGTCAAAATGAATGCCTCTGAGAAGTGGATCTGGGGGACAGGGAAGAGTGGGGAAGAGCAGAGCAAAGGATTGCTGGATGTGCATGTGTGTTCATTCTATGGAGTATCTTAAAATATGCATGTGTATTATTAGATTAATATATAAATATAAAGCTACAGTAGATAAACAACTTTTAAGTCATTTTTCCAAGGCCTTGTTTCTCTCCTGAGAATATTGGTCTTTCAGTGGCATCTTTCAGTAATGTTTCAACTCAGTGTTCCTTTGGAACTGGCGTGGTTATCATAGTTTGTGGTATCTTCCTGATGTTACTCCTAAGGAGGTAATCTGAAGACCATGCTTTAGGAAACTGGTGGATTCCAAAGAATTCTCTGTAACTGCAAGCAGTATAGCTCAGCTAAGGGTAATTCAGGGCAATTTAAGAAACACAAACACATGGTTTAGCATGACTTTGACTCATCTCTTTCTTTGTCCTCTATCTTCCCTGAGAGCTGCGAAATTTGTTGTGATTATCAGAAGTACTGGTCAAACATTCAGAACCCTGGGTATCACCATTTCTTCTATGTATCCTCTGTAAATATGGACACATCCTCTGTGGATATGGCCAATAGTATCCCAAGTAGCAGTTTGGATAGACCTTAGAAGTCACCCAAGAAATGCTTATAAAAAGAAGAAAGATAAATAAGGGGCAGAATTATGAGGGAAGCAACCAACCTTTTTACATATAAGATGCTATGAAATTAACAACAGTATTTCATTAGTTGGAGGTTACATCTACATATAGAAAAAACATTTTGATTGTTTTGACTTTGAAAAAAGACCTTCAATCTGTAAAGTTACTGAGCTTCTAAGCAAGTGTCCAGCATAAGATGTAGAGAACAAATAAATAAATACTCAGTGACTAATGCTCATACATAATTTATATTCTCTTCTGGGATGTGAAGTTGACATCCATGAAACAAACAGAAAACAAATATATAGTTACTATATGATATCATTCAGGCAGTGGGTACAAAGGACTCTACCTGTCAAACAGACCATAAATTAACTGAGGAAAAAGAGTTAGACTTGAGTAATCATGCAGGTATGCTACCTACATGTGAAGTTCTTTTCATGTATTCTTTTACAGACTATTCATAACTACCTGATAAATAATTACTATTGCTTCCATATGAATAAGGAAGTTTTAATTAAACAACATGCTGATTCATACAGCCAGGATGACAATGGGGTTGTACTTGTCGGATTCCAGACTTTTAATTGCGTAGGGTTCTGAAGAACAGAAAAAACACGAAGAGATGGACAAGAGGGAAGAAATCATTATAAATGGGAAAACAAAAACCGAAACTAAAATGATTACAGGAAGATGCACAGCAGACTCAACACCAAGAAGGATTTGATTGGAAGGGAGCTTGGAAGAGCTGGATGTGGGAGTCAGACAGACTGGGATATAAATTACAACTCCACAACTTAACTGATAGCTGAAGAGAAAAGGTAAAGTTTCCCAGTCTCTGTTTCTTTATCCATAAAATGGGAGAACTGCTTCTAAGATCTGTTGGGAGATTTCAGTGGGATGATTTATATTTTTCAAGAGCATCTGTCATAAATTTGTTTCTCTTTTCCTGATTGGAACAGAGCATTATTGATGGTGGGAAATAGTGGGTGGTTGTTGGTCACAAGCACCTGGTCTAATCCATGCGTCAAAACAACCACCTGCACAAGCAGGGCTGTACATTATTCATTGGGTTCTGACAGACTCTTTGGTGGTTTTATTTTGACCAACTCGAGTCAGTCTGAACAGTTTGTGCAGCTCTAGGAAACAAGCTGAGTTTGGCCTGTGAATTTTGGCATCCTGGATGACAGGATCACGGTGGGGGGAGGGGGAGAGGAAGGGAGTGAGGATGGAAAAGTACCCAGCAGTAACTCTTGAATCCAACTTCCTGCTGGCAAAATCCACCTCTTGCTGACTCTGAGTCACCAACAGTATGCCTTCCCTCCCCTGCGGCCCATCCGCCCATTAGGCCGGCAGCTCTCCTCCTCTTCTGACTTCCCTTGTTTGCTCCCACACGTGTGCTCAAGGTGGAGGCTACCCTAATGAGAAAACATGAGGCGGCTGCAGCAGGCTTTTCTATCTCAGCCATTAGGAGGCCTGCAGCAGCCTCACTTGCAGAGCCTATTCAGCCCACTGCCTTGCAGATCAGCCCCCAACCCCAGGCTGCCCTCTCTCCTATGCCCTGGAGTTCTCCCATGGGTTAAGAAAGCATAGGAACTGGGCTCCTAGAACCCACAGGAGGCACTATATCTGCCTCCTGGTGAGGAAGGATCCCTAGAAACTTACTCTTGGGATTTGTCCTATGTGTTGATGCAGTGGGAGACCTGAATGCAGCCTGAAAGAATAAGCATCAGGAAGATGTTCACCGCTAATTCTTCTAGAAGTTAGTGTTCCTCAGCCTGACATGCAGGTTCTCCATAATTTGTCTTTCAGTCTATTTTTCATAATTACCCTCTGTTCCAGCCCAGTATTTGTTGTGAATCAATCATAAGACTGGGGCTGTGGTTTTGACTCAGTGGTGGAGTGATTGCCTAGCATCTGTGAGGCACTGAGTTCAATCCTCAGCACCACATAAAAATAAATAAAGGTATTATGTCCCTCTACAACTAAAAATATTTTTAAAAAAATTAAAAAATTATAAGGCTGCCCTGGAACACTTGGTAGAAACACAGAATTCAAGATTCTGAGCCAATAATTGAGTTGGGCTCAAAGATTCTTTACTCAGGAAATAGGTAATTCTCCTGCTGGAGCAATGGGCACACAGCACCATTGCTAGAGGAGACAAGAAGGATGAGAGGATTCTTTTCTGGAATATGGCCCTAGCAGTGCCTTGATTTCAGACTTCAAGCCTCCAGAACTATGAAAGGATAAATATCTGTTGTTTTAAGCCACCATTTTTGTATACATTTGTTATAGCATTCCTAGGATACTAATATACTCCCTTTGGCTATTTTTTCTTTCTCTCTCTCTCTCTCTCTCTCACACACACACACACACACACACACAGATACATTTACACCCACACATCCTTTAACTAGAGCAGAGCAGCTTGGTTATTTTTTATTTATGTTGTATTTTTGAGTTCAGCATAACCTTTCATTTGAAGAAGAGGAGGAAAAAAAAAAGGAAACCCAAAAGCTCCTCCTCAGGCATACCTACACTTCATCTACATTTTACCTATTAGAATATTATTGAAACCTGGGATGCAATGGTGCATACCTGTAATCCTGGCAACTCTGGAGGCTGAGGTAGGAGGATCACAAATTTAAGTTCAGACTCAGCAACTTAGTGAGGCCCTGTCTCAAAATGAAAAGCAAAAAAGGCTAGGAGCCGGGTACGGTGGCTCAAACCTGTAATCCCAGCACTTAGGGAGGCTGAGACAGTAGAATCGCAAGTTCAAAGCCAGCCTCAGCAAGGGCGAGGCGCTAAGCAACTCAGTGAGACTCTGTCTCTACATAAAACACAAAATAGGGCTGGGGATGTGGCTCAGTGGTTGAGTGCCCCTGAGTTCAATCCTCAGTACCCCTCCCCCCAAAAAAAAGGGCTAGGGATGTGGCTCACTGTTAAAGTACCCCTGGGTTCAATCCTCAATGCCATGTGTGTGTGTGTGTGTGTGTGTGTGTGTGTGTATGATCACATTATTTCATCCGCAAAGTCATACCTCAGATCCCTTTAGTTAGATGTGATTTCTTCTGCTTTTGAATTCTAACTGAATTTCTAAGTCTTCTCTTAGAGTATCTACCATATTTAACACTGCATCCTAAACACATGTGAAATGTTTCAGTCCCCATGTCGACTGCATTTTAGGCTTTAGTTTTGTTCATTTTCGTGTCCTGTTCTCCACTCTCACCCCATTCTTTTAAAGTATATTTCATAGAGCAGTTGGTGTCCCATGAGCACATACTCAACAGAAGCTGGTGGTGAGACTCTACAAACAGCCCTGTTCATTTGGGTTATGTGTGTTGTGTAGGTATGAATGTCTTCTGATGTCTCAGATATTAAACTTCTATATGTTACTTTATTATAACTTAAGAGTTTAAAAAATCTATACCAATAAGTTAATTAGCTGAATGTAAATCTTATCAAACAAGAGGAAAAGACCAAAGCGCAGGTACTTTCCTGAGTGAAAGAGACCTCAAGGATCCCAGAAAACAAAATGAGAGCACAGAGTATTCAGAGGGAGAGAACAAAGTACAAAACACAACTTTCTTTAATTTTGTGCTCTTGCTTTATTAGAGAACTTAGAGGGAAGGAGAGAGAGTGAAGTCCTTTGAAACTACATTTTGCTAAATAGTCCTTGTCTAATATGGTCCTTTTGGTAGACCACAGTTCAAAAGAACAATAACAGTATTTCTAATTTAAGGAAATAATTTGATGCAATGCAAATATTATATTATCAACTATGACTTGTTTTATGATTCATGAAATAATAAAACTTTTGAAATATTTCTCTGCTAGATATTAATTTCAAATCCCCAAATGTTATTTTCTCCCCAAAATATTCCAGGCCTTCAAAAAGTTTCCTGAGATGTTTATACATATATATATATATATATATATATACATATATGTGTGTATAAATAAAATATCTTTTATTTGCTAAAAGATTGTTGTTCTTATTTTTTTTTAAAAAAATGTTAGATTCCATCATAATTATGCAAAACAGTGGGTTTTTACCCTTAAAACCAAGCAATTAATGAAAAAAATAACCTCAAGAAATTATAGGATTGCACTTGAATTTGATAGTATTTTTATTACATTTTACTATACAGTCAGCCAGAATGTAGCTAACTAGACCCTTTAATCTGATTCACTTTTCCTTCAATTTTTAGGATACAAAATCTGATGATCTTAATGTTGTCCTAGATTAGCTTCCAGACGTGTTTGTTTCAACATGCAGTCCTCAGACACCTTTATTACTCCTTGACTATTACAAAGACATGGTCCTTATGAGGACCCTGTCACCCCCCACCTCCCGTAAAACCACCTACACTGTAATTCCTCCCTGAAAATCTCTTGAATCAATAAAGGAGTCTTTATTAACCCAAAGAAACCCTGAAACCTAGCAAGATTTTCAAGGCATCCATTAAAAAGGGGGGAAAAGGGGAAATTTGAACATTTATGAAACAAGCAAATAATCAGAAAACATAATTGTCCAAAATCTCCCAGTCTTTTGGGTATCTAGTTAACTAAGACTTTCTGTCACCTGAAGATAATGAAGGACACTTCAAAAGGCCTCCTGATGTGGAGAACGCTGTTTCACACCCATGTGCTGGAGAGGACGGAGGGTCTATTCTAGTTAATTGGCTAACAGTACTTTTCAGGTATCAACAGTATCCGCTACTTAGTCATCAAATGATCTCCATCAGGTTACCGCGTCCTGGTGCTCTTCTATTTTCGTAAGTGTTCTTTCGTCACCAACACATTTTCATCCTTCTTAATATTTCCAATGGCATCATTTCACTCCACTAACGTAAAAAACAAGCAATCTAAAAATTACCCTCTGCTGTTTCCCACTCATCTACAGAGACTGAAGTTGCCATTTACGGACACTTGCTGTTGCCATGTTTTTCAGAAAGTTTGCCATTCCACAAGCTGTTTTTAGCCCCCATACCCACGACACTTCTCCAGGCATTTAGTATTTCTTTATCTGATGCTTTTCCAAGGCAATACCTCCGCCTCCTCATTGAATCATGCGGGCTGTCTCTTAATCAAATGATATTTTTTGAAGTGTTTCCTCACTGGAGCCCACAAGGTGGTTTCTCATATTTCCCCCACACCTGCTTTGTACACTAACTGAAGGAGAACTACTTACGTGGTTTATTGTCCTTTTTGGAACAGAAATACGGTATCTGTCATTTCCCCATTCTCCACAATCTGGCCCAACAGTTGAAAGTATCTAAAAATATCAACTAATACTTTGTTATTTTCTTGCTCCCTAGAATATGATGTATTTCCTCTGTTTGTATCTGGTGTTCTAAAGATTGGCCAGATTCGAAAAATCTGTGGTGAAGTGAAAACAGCTTGAAAAATTAGCAGTAGAAAGATGGATTCAAATCTCATTTAACAGAGATGTGGCTATGAACACAAGGACATCTGAACCTCATTTCCTCATCTGCAAAATGGGGATATAAGGAACTAAATAATAGATGGAAAAGACTTAAATGAAATGTTGTGCTGTAGGTTATGTATCTAATAGTGTGGGACATAAATTAGGGAAACAAGAGTGTCTCTCTCCAAATATAGAAAGGGTGTAACTTTGTCAAGATGATAGAGTAGGTATCTATGCAGAGTATGATCACTGACCACCCATTTTAGTGTTAAGATAGAATGAAATTGTTAAGGTTGGAAACAAAATTCTTCTTAAGAAGTAGTTTTAGTTTAAGCAAAAAAATCCCAGTAAGTATCTTGGGGAATAGAAGATGAAACCTATCATGGAATGGCAGAAAGCAATAACAAAAATAGCTCAACTACTCAACAAGATGAAGAAACTGAAGTCTGCAGGATAGGAGAAAACAGAGAAGGGGGACAAAAAAGAGGGCAAATGGAAAGAGCAGACAGCATGGTGAGAGTAGAGTCTAATTTAGCCAGTGTGGTCAGGGCACTGTTTAAAAAAGAGAAACCAGAAAATGGTTAATAATCAATTTTAAGTTATATTATGTTAGGGATTTAATAGCACTCACTACACGCAAAGCCTGACTCACACAAAATCCTAGCGGAGCTTTGTTACTTGGGTTTTATTGTGCAATGGTTATGCCCATCAAGGACTGGAGACAGACTTCTCCCTCTGAGGTAACACAACAGGCACAGCATGTGTGAGGTGGTGAAATAATCCACTGAGAGTACAAGGATTCACACACGGATAGGACTAAGAGAGCATAGGCCCCCTGGAAGTTAACAAGAAATCCTTAGGGAAGTTGACAGCCTTCCCACAGAACAGTAAAGGAGGCTTGCCCTGGTATACACAACACAATTAGCAAACTATTTCCTCAGAGCCAGATAGTAAATCTTTTAGACTTTGAGACATGTGGTTTCTATTACGACTACCCAACTTCACATTGTAGCAGGAAAACAGCCCCAGACAAAGGGTAAACAAATGAGTGTGATTGTGTGTGAATAAAACTTTATTGCCAAAAAAACATATCTAAACCAGTAAACTACCTTCCACAGACCAAATCTAGCCAGATGCCTGTATCATTTATGGCTCTGTAAGCTTAAAATGTATTTTATGTTTTTAAGTGATTACATTTAAATAATTACATAAGTACCAATATTATTTTGCTTCTTGTCCTGCAAAGCTTAAAATATTGACTATCTGGCCCTTTAAGAAAAAATGTGGACTAAGGACTAAATGGTTGTGTTTTCTCAAAATGCATGTTAAAATCCTAACCCTCAACTTTGGATTGGGCAAAGGGGAGAGTGGTGAGGAGAGGGAGCATAGAGCAGGAAAGATGCTGGAATGAGACGGACATCATTATCCTAGGTACAAATATGATTGCGCAAATGGTGCGACTCTACATCATGTACAACCAGAGAATTGAAATGTTATGCTCTCTTTGTGTAAAATGAATTGAAACGCATTCTGCTGTCATATATAACTAAGTAGAACAAATAAAAAAGAAGAAAAAATAAAAAATAAAATCCTAACCCTCATTGTGCTGTATTAGAAGGTAGGACTTTGGGAAGTAATTAGATCATGATGGTAGAGCTCTAAGGAATGAGATTAGTGCCAATTAAGACCAGATAGTAGAGAGATGATGTCTTTCCTACATAGATGAGGGTATCATGAAAAGATGGCCATCTGCAAACTAGGAGATGTGTCCTCACTAGGTAGTGGGCCTGCGGGCACCTTAGTCTTAAGACTTCTCAGTATCCACCACTATAAGAAATAAACTTCTGTTACTTATGAGGCATTTAGTTCATGGTATGGGTATGACAGGTGCTTAGCAGCCTGAATTGACTATGATTTAATTTGCCAACTCCTGCTCTTATTATAAGGCACTACAGACACCTGAGTTTCATGTACCCTGGACAAAAAAGTTACTATACTTTTAATTAAGGCTCATAGTTGAAATCTGAGAAAAAATTATGGAGGAAAATTGCTTGTGAGCTCTTATATATATCCCTCAAAAGCCATCTCTACATCTTGATATACACAGCTACAAAATTACATAGCCTGGGGGTCTTTATTAATTCTCTTATCCTTTCATTTAAGGAATCAGACAGACTTGTCTGTCCTATTTTGAAAATATATACCCTGATCCTAACTACTGAAATGATCATCAACATCAGCCTGGCCCATGCTGTCACTTGCATTCCACCTCAACTAGGTACTGGCCTCCCTCCTAACTACTCTCTTCCTTCGCCTCCTCCTCCTCCCAATTTCTCTGTATTTTTGATAAGTTTAACTTTCAAGAGTTATTCATTAACATAAAATCATTTTCTATAGTTTTTTTTTGAGAGGTGGGGTACCAGGAATTGAACTCAGGGGTACTTGACCACTGAGCCACATCCCCAGCCCAATTTTGTATTTTATTTAGAGACAGGGTCTCACTGAGTTGCTTAGTGCCTCGCTTTTGATGAGGCTGGCTTTGAACTGGCGATCCTCCTGCCTCAGCCTTCTGAACCGCTGGGATTACAGGCATGCACCACCACACCCAGCCTCTACAGTATTTTTGAGCAAAGTTTCCATGGATAAATTTAACCATAGTATAGTAGCCCTTTTTCTCTGACTGTATTTGGAGCTTCCATTCATTTGGTACATTTAATTTTTTTATATTATAGCTATGAAATAGATTCCTATTATAACTAAATCTTCATGATGAACATATCACCTCTACTTCAGAACCTGTTTGAAATTATCAGCAGTATTTCATGTAGATGTAAAAGAATGCATCAATATTTAATTCTGCATATATTATGCCTCTTTTTATATTTTTGATTTAGTAATGTAAATATTCATATAAACTTACATATTATGTATTATTGTCTATATACTATAATTATAGGGAATAGATTTATACAATAAATTGAGCTCTTGAAGAAACAACTAGAAACATCCTCTTCTGGGGAAGAATTTATCCACTCTTTTAAAAGGTTTATCAGCAAATATTTACTCACTATATTTGGAGATTCTGATGCTTCCCAAGGAGCTCAGAGACAGAGACCCTGACCTGGACGTTCTTGTACAAGCCATCATGAATTTCTTACATATGGAGATCTTTATTTATACTTTGCAATAATTATATAACTTTGGTGAAAAAGATCTCAGGATTTTAGGAATGATGGAGAGTCCTCTAAAATTAATGAGAAATAGTTTTCCCAAGTACACATGTTGTACATTTTTGTCTTAAGTCTTGGTCAAAATTGGCCATACCAGAGTAATATACAGATATTACAGGGAAAGTATTCCAAGAGGCCAAAATAAAGTAAAAATATCTTGTGCAAGTTCATTGGGAAGAGAACAAGTCAAAGAAATAAGACCCAATCAAAGCATTTAGAAGAATACACAGAGTCAGAATCAGGTGACAACTACCAAAATAGTAGTAGTACCAGCAGTAGTAATGTATAAAACAGGTGATGGGTCAAAGGGAACTTGATAGAGTGAAGGAAATCCTGGAAACTGCCAGAATCATCTCAAGCATCCCTAGTTTATCTTCAGTGACTGGCATGAGTATGATCCATGGGCATGTCAGATGGACTGAAATATAGATTCGAGGGACACATTTTGCATCTAAAGACTCAGATTTCAGAGTAATATGCAAAACTAGTTTTGTTTTCCTGAAAGAGCCCACTCTATCCAGGGAAAGAATGTACTATTGGAAAGTGCTGACAGAATAGAGCTGCTGCAAGGGAAATTCCCTGTCAGGTAGCATGAAATGAGTTGAAGGGGTTTGGGATGATTCCATAAGGCTTTGCATTTAAGTAACTAGAAAGCTATCATGCCCCTGATTGACAGGGTTGCTCCCTGCAGCAAATGAGTGTAACTTTTGATTTTCTGGTATTTTCAGATGAATTGGGAGAATGAAGGTCCTTAAAACTATGGCATTTGAGAAATGCAGAGGCAACTGGAAATTTACCATCTTGGGACCCATAAAATGTGTCTACACATGTCTAAAGAGTTTTCTAATGGAAGAGAGGGATCTATTCCATATGTCTCCAGAAGATAGCCCAATGGATGTATGCTAAACTATCACTTCAACCTATGCAATGAGAACTAGTGACCTTCCTGTAAAGTTCAAAATGTGGAGGTACACGAATTGGGGCACAGAAGGGTAATTTGGTCTGGGTCTCATGTTCATAAGATCATTGAATCAAAAGTTTTGACATTATCTCTTCAAGAGATTATAATCATTGTATCAAAAATTACTCAATGTAAATATTGCAAATGTGAAATAACACTGTCTTAGTATTTTTTCTTTTAATATTTTATAACCTTCAAAAGGAGAAATGACCCAGATCACCCTTAATCTGTAAGAAGTGCTGGTTCGCTACTAGCACTTAAAAATTGGGAGGGCATCTATTTCAGATGTAGTGATCGGTGTGCTGAGTGTGGAGTTTGAAACAGCACTACCTATTCCTGGAAAGTTCCTTTCCTTCTCCCTGCTCCAACTCCATAACTCCTAAGAGCTAAATAAATAATACTCTTTCTGGTTTTAATTTGAATGGCATCTCCTTTGAGTAAACTCAATCTAACTTATCACATTACTCTAAGACTTCTGTTAGACATATATCTACTGCACTTACACTCTACCAAGGGCTGGAATCACATGTCATTGCATCAATATCTAGCCCATAGCACAGTGCCTTTCAAACAGCAGAGGTTCAATGAATGATTATTATATAAGTAAACAAATTACTTAGAATATTAGTAGCATTACATGAAAAACATTAAATATTCTTAACAGGTTTATTTATTACCATTTCAGGATCATTAAAATATGAAGTATGGTGGAAAAGCTATGGTAGGAAGATATATTGCATTTGCTCAATTCTAAGATATATTCGTAAGAGGGATTTTACATTTCTCAAATTCTTTGTGTTTTTTATAATACAGTGCTCAATGTACTTCTTCCTCACCCCACCAACAGTTCCACTAAACTCTACTATTAAGTTTTAATAATAATTTCCTATAATTAATGGTATCATAGAATTAAAGTCCATTAGCATAGATTATTTCTCAAATATGGTTGATTGTGGAATTCTTTTAAACAGATATTCTCCTGGGACTAGTGTTCCATACTGTGTACTTTGGAAAACACTGGAATAGAACATCATCTCCATATTTACTAATGTTTGAGTCTACAGGCCAGAATTAGGAAGCATCATGTTATAGATCAAAAGAACAAGTTATAACTATGGAGAATTGAATATCCCCTGTCCTGTTTTAGTAACCTTAAAGAAATCATTTAAGCTCTCCAAATCTCAAGCATTTTGTCAATGAGAGAAGGACAATGATATCTTACTTCACAGGACTATTATTAGAGGATAACAGGAAAGTAAAATGTAGAGAGGTCAGATTCTCATTAACAATATTACAATTAGCAAAGAAATTATGTCCCTCTCTTCCCCCAAAATACACTGAAATGACAGGAAGGTAATTGTTTAAAAAGCGCTAAGCTCACCACACCAAAAAAAAAAAAAAGGAGAAGAGGAAGAAGAGGAGGAGAATAGCAGTATTTTGGAAGCTGGAAGGCAGATGGATGAGTGATAACTGATTCAACAGATCCTAAAATACTGAAACTTAAAGAGGAAAATAGATAAGTATCCTAATTTGCACTCCTTAACTCCAGAATATATTTGTAGGAATGAAGTCCATAAGAAGGCAAGAGAGAGAAATCCAAATAAAAAAATAGAACTTGGAGGTCTTCCTCATTAAGGAGAAAACATAGAGTAGGACACACAGAGAGACGTATCCCAGAACTAATTTAGGTTTCTTTGCTGAAAGTTCCTATTGAGTGCCCAACACAATAAATAAAAGAGAACTAGGACCATGACACATCATCAAAAAATTTCAGAATTGAGCAGATAATGATAATTGATTGAAAAAGTCTCTGGCATGGCAGGGGGAAGAGATGATCAGAATGGAATCAAACTCCTCAATAGCAACAATTAAGGTGGTAGTTTTTCTGGTGTTTCACCATACTGATAAAAAATAATGCTTAAATAGAGTTGGGATGAATTCATAATTGGCATAGAGAAACCGAATTAAAGACAACTACTACAATTAGTTATTCTGGAAAATGAAAAGTTTTGAAAGAAAGGAAATGCAATTCTAGAATACCACATCTTCCAACAACAAAATGTGTTGATAAAATGATAATGGATCCCAGCACTTAGGGAGGCTGAGACAGGAGAATCGTGAATTCAAAGCCAGCCTCAGCAACAGCGAGGCGCTAAGCAACTCAGTGAGACCCTGTCTCTACATAAAACATAAAATAGGGCTGAGGATGTGGCTCAGTGGTCGAGTGCCCCCTAAGTTCAATCTCCAGTACCAAAAAAAAATGATAATGGCATAAACATTGAACATCAATTTTACCATAAATTTTCATATATATTCAAAATGTAACTTATTATTCTACTGTAGTATAAAAATTGCCACAAACTTAGCATCTTAAAGCAACACACATTTACTTTTCACATTTCTATTGGTTAGAGATTCAAGTAGAGCCCAATTCTGCTTCATATTCATAGGCTGCAATAAGGTGTTAGCTCGGCTGTGTTCTGATCTGAAGGCTAGACTAGGAAACTCATACTGATTGCTGAAAACATTTATTTCCTTGTGATTATAGATCGATTGTAGAGTGATAGATTTCTTCTTCAAAGCCAGCAAGAAGGAAGAGAATGACCCTGTTAGTAAGATGGAGTCTTATATAACAGTACAAACATGGCAATAACATGTCATCACTGTCATCACCTCTACTAGTTAGAAGTCACAGGTCCTGCTCACACTCAAGGGGACGACATTATACAAAAAAGTGTGCAGACACCAGGAGGTGGGATCACTAGGGCCACCTTAAAGCTAAAATATCAAATGCAGCACACAGTTCACCCTTGTCTTTTTCTGATATTCCATAGTTATATGACGGAATCCTAGCTCCTTCGTTTAAAAATAAATAGTTTTTAGTAATTTACAGTGGAGGCGTGTTTTCATCATCAAACTGCAGTGAGATTCCATCTCACTCCAGTCAGAATGGCAATTATCAAGAATAAAAGCAACAATAAATTCTGGTGAGGAAATGGGGGGAAAATGTATGTACCCACATACATTGCTGGTGGAACTTCAAATTAGTGTAACCATTCTGAAAAGCAGTATGAAAATTTCTCATAAAACTGGGAATGGAACCACCATTTGACCTGGTTATCCCACTCCTTGCCATATATCCAAAGGTCATAAAATCAGAATACTATAGTGATGCAGCCAAATCAATGCTTATAGCAGCTCAATTCACAATAGCCAAGCTATGGAACCAACCTAGTTGCCCTTCAACAGATGAATGGATTAAGAAAATGTGGTATATATACACAATGGAATATTACTCAGCCATGAAGAAGAATGAAATTATGGCATCTGCCAGTAAATGGATGGAACTGGAGACTATCAGGCTAAGTGAAATAAGCCAATCCCAAAACACCAAAGGCTAAATATTCTCTCTGATAGGTGGATGCTGACTCACAATAGGTGGGATATAGGGGAGGAGTGGAGGTTCACTGGATTGGACAGGGAGAATGTGGGGAAGGGTGGGGATATGCAAATGGGAAAGAGTAGAATGAATCAGACATAACTGTCCTATGTTCATATATGAATGCACAACCAGTATAAATCCACATCATGTACAACCACAAAAATGGGAAGTTATGATTCATGTATGTATGATATGTCAAAATACATTCTATTCTCATGTGTAACTGAAATGAACAAATAAAAAATTTTTTAAAAGACCAGTTTTAAAATATTACCATCATGCCAAAAAGATATTTCATGTCTATTTGCAGTATTTTCCCATTCTCACCCTGAGTCCCAGGGAAGAACTAATGTGCTATCTGTCTCTGGATTTTCCCAGCTCCTCCATTTTTTTCTACCTCAACAATCTAGTCCCAAGTCTTCTTGCCATCAGATCCATCCTAAATTCTTTCCCCTTCTGTGCTCGAGGTCACGGGGGCTATCTCCTGTAGGCTGTTTTCTCAAGATCTCCTATCAGCAGCTCCTCTCCAGTCCATACTTGATAATGCTTACTGGGGTTTCAGCCTTAGTCCCTGGCATTCTAGAACACAGGCTCTTCCCTACGCCTCTCTGACTGTGGGGGTGATGTTATACTATAGTTGGTTCTTGCTAACTCATGATAGTCAACTCTTAAGCATTTGGGAATTTTTACAAGCTTTTTGTGAAACCACTGGTAACTCAAAACTGTTCCATAGGAGAAATATTTCTTTGTCTTTGTTTTGCTTCATTTTTCAGAAATCTGTTTGATCAGCACACCATGGCCTGGCTTCCTATTATTGGCAATCCCTATTACCTCTTATTGTATCTATCCTTCGAGATGTCTCCCAAATTTCCTCCTGGTATTCACACCCTTTAGTATCCCTGCATGTGTGCGCAGAGTGAATAAGGCTGACCTTTGTAACCAATAATTATTGCAGAAATAATGATGTTTGAGGTCATAAAAAGCATTAAGACTTCTTGCCCACTCTCACCTGAATTCTTGCCTGTGGGAGAAGTCAGGTGTTATGTCATGAGCTGACTCAAGCAGCCTTTTGAAGAGGTGCACGTAGTAACAAACTGAGGCTTCCCTTAACAAGTGTGTGTGATGAAGCAACTTGGAAGCAGATCCTCCATCTCTGTCCAGCTTTCAAATAACCAAGTAGGCATCTTGACCACAACCCAATGACAGATTCTAAGCCAGAACCAAACAACAAGGCTGCTCTTGGATTCCTGACCTGTAGAAACTCTATGAGATAAAAATGGCTATTAGGGTTTAGGTCACTAAATTTTAGGGTAGTCTGATATGCACTAACAGGTAACTAATATAGATTTTGGTACCAAGAGTGAGGTGCTATCATAACAAGAGCCAAAATTGTTAGAATGACTTTGAAAAATTAAGTGCATAGGAGCTGGAGGAATTTGAGAAAAGTGTTAGCAAAATTCCTTAGACTGAAAGAGTCTGTTAGTGGAAAACTTTGTGGAGGTTTTAGGGGAGGTTACAGGAAAAGTGAAGAAAATATTACTGGAACCTGGACAAAAAGGTGATCCTTCTTATGTAATGGCAGAAAATTTAGCAGCAAGTTCCCCTTTAGTAACATGAAATAGGAAACAAGGAACTGGGTGATCTTGCTATGGAGGTGTCCAGGCAGAGTGCTGAAGGTGCTGCCTCATTTCTTCTGCCCTTTATAGTAAAATATAAGCAAAGACAGAAAAACTAAAGCAAAGACTGATTTTTAAAGGAGTCAAAAATTTTTAGATTTGAGAACTCTCAGCCTCTCCAGACAAGCTGTGATACTAAAATTAAGAAATTGCTTCTGGGCAAAGATCAAATTCAGGACACTTTCAGGAAAATATAATTTAAAGATGAAGCCAAAGGTGTGACCTCAGAAAGATCTCAGTCAATGTCTCAAAAAAACATTCAATCAAATAGCAGCACTTCTAAGCAGCATAAGGATGTTGACCTTCAGCAATAGCAGTAGACACTCCAGGCAAAGGCAGCTGCCTAGTAAAGATAGCTAGAACATGGCTAAGTTAGGCAGCGAACCCTAGCCCACACCCTTACCTACATCAGAAAGAGACTAATTAAGCAAAATTAATCTTTGGATAATTAAAATTAATGAAATATTTCAAGAAACACATTTTATGGTTCTAGTATAAGAAGGCACAAACCAGTATAGAACACATAGAAGGTAAGCACTCCATAAATTTCATAATGGCTTAAATGGAATTGTTTCCATTCCATCCATTCTGTTTGCAAAAAAAAAAAAAGGTTTTGGTTTGATTTTTTGTACTGATGAAATGATATAGATATTTCTTTGCTGGGAGTTAATTATCTAAAATTGAATGAAGAGTCTAGTGAACTATTAAACTCCCTAATAAGAAATCTAAAGACTTAGTGAATTTAAGAATGTAGATTTCTATTCCTTTTTTATAAAAGACTATAGTTATACTAATTAAAAATTTATATAAATTAAACATCTAATTGTTTTATAAAAAGAATGAAAATTCCTGGGGTGTTTGTTATGTGGCAGGTATTGAACTAGGTACAATTTCTAGGACAATTGTAAGATAGTGAACTCTTTAAGGATAAGGACTATGGCTTGTATACTTTTATATCCCAAGTGTAGCACAAATTGCTCTCAAATGTTTAATGAATTAAATGAAATAGATTAAAATCTTCATGTTTTAAAACACCTAGTTATAAAGTTTTTATTGTTTCTAAATGTCATTTTGGATATAGCTTTTTTTTTAGATGGATCTTAATTGGACCTTGAATCCTTTGACACACACACACACACACACACACACACACAGCAAATCTAAAAAGTTGACAAGATTGGCCTCTATAAAATGCAAACCTACAGGCGTATTCAGATGGATCAAATTGTCTTTTATCTTACTTAAAACACAAATGCTTAAAAGCATGTGGATCTGGGATATTGCTCGTAAGACATGAAAGTCCAGCTGAAGAGGCTGACTCTGGAGAGGACAAGTAGCCCAGTCCTGCTTTGCTTTCCTCCTGGTAAGTCCCCCACAGGGTTCCAGATTTCAGAGACACCACTAAAAGAGCCAGGGTACAGCCCAGAGACTCCTGTCTCCAACTGAGAAGACATAGGAGGCATCAAATGTGAATTTTCCGTGGAAGTAGAACAAAAAAGCCAAATGTTCATGATTTTTTAAAGTGGCAAGGGTGGGGGCAAAGGCAGGTGAAAAGAGATGAAAGAATTCAACCATTGAATTTCTCTGGAATGTAGGTAATTTTTTTTTTTTTAGGTAGTAAAGCTTTGTTGTATAGCCACTTACTACATGATGTGTTCAATTTTCTCTGCATCAGGTTGAGTCCTGAAGGGATATAAAATTGAATACACACCGTGTGATCACTCACTAAGACACAGGAAACTGGAATCATGGAACATCCTTGCCCTGGGCACCGTTATTTATATATTTAAGATTTATACCCCTTTGAATCCAAAAAACAACACACTGGCTAATGCACTATGTAACTTATAGCAAACCAGAGAGCCCCTTTAACCAAGAGCAATCTTAAGGCAGAGATGTTCCTGAGCACTTAGATGAAGAGGTTGTGCAGCATCCTGATAAACTTCACAGAGTTAGGCTATAAAAGTCTGGAAAATTTGATAAAAATTCAAAATGAGTTATAGCTGCCTCATTTCCTGTCCTATAGAGGGATTTAAATCTAGGTGGAATCCAAATTTTCCTTAGAGTTAGAATCAAAGAAGAATTGATGGTGTAAAACTAGTAACAGATGCTGTTTGACAATAGTCTGGGTGCCATCTTTCACCCTAGTTGTACAGAGACAAAAACAGTGCTTAGAAGAAATTTCATATATGTCTCTACAAAAGCAGAGATTATCATAAACAGTCACTTAAGGCACTTATACAAATAATAAAAGTAATATGAAAACATTTTGACTTACTTCAGGGATAGAATGTAAAGTCTTTAGTTCCACAGATAAATTAACACAGTTATTTAAATGTCAGCTTAGAAACACATTTGACTGATTCTAAATTTGCAATCAGATGCCCGAGTAATTGTCAATGGTATAAGCCATCTATATTACTAATTAATAAAATTGCTAACTAACAAATATAGAACTTCTTTCAGAAATTTTTACATTCATTATCACATGAAATTTTGAAAAACATTTTATTTTTCTGGGTGCAATGGTGCATGTCTGTAATCCCAGCAGAACTTGGGAGGCTGAGAAAGGAGGATTGAAAGTTTGAGGTTAGCCTCAGCAACTTAGCAAAACCCTGCCTCAAAATTTTAAAAATAATAATAAAAAGGGCTGGGGATATAGTTCAGTGGTAGAATGACTCTGGGTTCCATCTCCAGTATCACAAAAAAATTATATGCCTGCATTAATTATACATATTAATGGGGTTCAGTGTGGTTTTTTTTTTTACTTAGCAAATTTTTATTGGTTTGTAATAATGTATGTAACATTAGGATTTGATAATTATAAATGCATGAAGTATAGTTTCCTCCAATTAAGTCTCCAGTACTTACCCTTACCTCTCCATCCTCCCTCTCCCTGTTACCTTTCCTCTACTCTACCGATCTATTTACTTTTTTAAAAATTAATGTCTTGTGAATATACATAATGATGAGATTCACTGCAGTATATTCATATATGTGGATTGGAAAATTAGGTCAGATTTGTTCCACTGTTTTTTCCCTTATCCCATCATCCCCTCACCCTCAATACCCTCGTTCTACTTCCCTGATCTTTCTTTTATTTCAATGGAATGCCCCCATTTCATTTCTCTCTCTTTTTATCACCTAATTTTAGAAGAACTTTCACATATCAGAGAAAATATTTAACCCTTGATTTTGAGTCTGATTTACTTTCACTTAGCATTATAGTCTCCAGTTCTATTCATTGATCACCAAGTGACATAATTTAATTCTTTTTCGTGACGGAGTAATAGTCCATTATGTAAATATATCACATTTTATCCATTCGTTTGTTAAAGAGCACCTAGATTCATTCCATAGTCTGGCTATTGTGAATTGTGCTGCTATAACATTGATGTGGCTATGTTGCTGTAGTATGCTGATTTTAAATTTTTTGGATATATACCAAGGAGTGGAATAGCTAGGTCATATTTTTTTTCCTAGTTTTTTGCGGAATCGCTATACTGCTTTCCAAAGTAGTTGTACTAATTTGCAATTCCACCAAAAATGTATGAGTGTACCTTTTCCTCATATCTTCACCAACATTTTTTGTTATTTGTACTCCTGATAATTGCCATTCTGACTGGAGCAAGAAAAAAATCTCAATGTAGTTTTAATCGGCATTTCTCTAATTTCTAGGGATAAGAACAGTTAGAGCAAAAGAAACATTTTTTCATATATTTGTTGGCCATTTGAATTTATTCCTTTAAGAAGTGTCTGTTTATTTCTTTTGCCCATTTATTTATTGGGTTATTTGCTTTGGGGGGCTTTTTTAGTTCTTTATATATTCTGAATATTAATGTCCTGAGGAGCAGATAGCAAAGATCTTCTCCCATTTTGTAGGCTTTCTCTGTATACTCTTGGTTGTTAACTCTGCTGTGAAGAAGGTTTTTAGTTTGATGGGACATGCCACCTATTGATTTTTAGTGTTATTTCTTGCATGTTAGGCGTCTTGTTAAGGAAGTTGGTTCCTATGCTGATATGGAGTATTGTTCCTACATTTTCTTCTTCTACTTATAGAGTTTCTGGTCTAATGTCTACGTCTTTGATCCACTTTGAGTTGACTTTTGTATAGGGTAAGAGATAGGGGTATAGCTTCATTCTTTTACATATGGATATCCAGTTTTCCCAGCACCATTTGTTAAAAAGTTTCTCCTTTCTCCAGCATCTGTTTTTGGCACCTTTGTCTAGTATCAGATAACTGTATCTATGTGGGTTTATCTCTGCATCTTCTATACCATTGGTCTACATGCCTGTTTTGGTGCCAGTATACCATGCTGTTTTTGTTACTACAGCTCTGTAGTATAATTTGAGGTTCTGGTATTGTGATTGGTGCCTCCCACTTTGCTTTTCTCACTAAGGGTTGCTTTGGCTATTCTGAGCCTCTTACTTTTCCATATGAATTTTAGTGATGCTTTTTCTGGTTTTGTGAAGAATGTCATTGGTATTTTGATGGGGATGGCATTGAATCTGTATAATGCTTTTTGTAGTATGGCCATTCTGACAATGTCTGCCTATCCAAGAACATGGGAGATCCCTCCATCCTCTAGGGACTTCTTCAATTTCTTCAGTGTTTTGTAATTTTCATTGTAGAGATTCTTCACATCCTTCATTAGATTTATTCCCAAGATTGAATTTTTTTTTAACTTATTGTGATTGGAATAGTTTTCCTAAGTTCTTTTTCAGCTGATTCACTATTGGAGAATAAAAAGTAATTGATTTATGTATATTTATCTTGTATCCTGCTCCTTTGCTAAATTGGTTTATTAGCTCTGGAAGTCTGGTGGAGTTTCTTAGGTCTTCAAAATATAGAATCATGTCATTAGCAAACAGGGATAATTTGACCTCCTTTTTCCTATTTGTATTCCTTTAATTTCCTTTTCTTTCCCAATTGCTCTGGCTAAAGTTGCAAGGACTATGTTGAATAGGGGTGGTGAAAGTGGGAATTCTTATCTTGTTCCTGTTTTTAGAGGAAATGCTTTTAGTATTTTCCCATTCAGTATGATGTTGGCCTTGCATTTTTCATAAATAGCCTTTACAATGTTAAAGTAAGTTCCTTCTATCCCTAGTTTCTCTAGTGTTTGAAACATAAATGGGTGTAGTACTTTGTCAAATGCTTTTTCTGCATCTATTGATATAATTATGTGATTCTTGTCCTTTATTTATGTAATGAATTACATTTATTGATTTGCATATGTTGAACCAACTTCACATCTCTGGAATGAAACACACTCGACCATGCACACTATATTTTTAATGCATTTTTAAATGCAGTTTGTCAATATTTTATTAAGAATTTTTGCATTTATATTGATCAAAGATATTGGCCTGAAGTTTCCTTTCTTTGATACATCCTTGGTTTTAGAATCATGTTGATACTAGTTTCATTGAATGAATTTGGCAGTGTTGCCCCCTTTCATATTTCATGGAATAATTTGAGGAGGATAGGTGTTAGTTCTTCTTTAAAGGTCCAGTAGAACTCAGCTGAGAATCTGTCTGGTCCTGGGCTTTTCTTTGTTGGAAGGCTTCTAATAGCTTCTTTACTTGATACTCGTATGTTTAAGTTTTCTATATCCTCATAGTTTAATTTGGGTAGGTTGTATATCCCTAGGAATTTGTCAGTATCTTCTAGATTTTCTAGTTTATTGGCATAAAAATTTCAAAATAGTTTCTAATAATTCTCTAAATTTCTGTGGTGTCTATGGTAATGTTTCCTTTTTCATCTCTAATTGTATTGATTTGAGACTTCTTATGGTTATTTTTACTAAGGGTTCACAAAATATTTATTCTTTAAAAATACCAACCTTTTGTTTCATTGATTCTATTGTTTATTTTATTCTCAATTTCACTGATTTCACCTCTGATTTTAATAATCTCCTGTTTTCTCCTTATTTTGTGTTACTTTGTCCTTTTTTGCCTTTGGGCCTTGAGATGTAATTTTAGATTATTTATTTGGTATCTTTTTTTAAACATATAAACTTAATTCTGTTAACTTTCCACTTAGAATCACCTTCATAAGGTCCCAAAAGTTTTGATATGTTGTTTCACTACTCTTTTTTTTCTAAGAATTATTTTATTTCTCTCCTGATTTCTTCTGCTATCCATTCATCATTCAAAGTGTATTGTTTAATCTCCATGTGTTAAAATGGTTTCTGTTTTTAGTCTTGTCATTGATTTCTAATTTCATTCCATTATTATCTGATAGGATGCAAGGTATTATCTCTCTTTTTTGTATTTGCTGAGATTTGTTTTGTGATCTAAAACATGATCTATTTTAGAAAATGTTTCATGTGCTGAGAAGAACATCAATTCAATCAATTAATGGGTGAAATATTCTATAGATGTCTGTTAGGTCCATTTGATTTTTTAGTATTTATTTGGTATTTTTTAGTTAAGAAGAATCTTTACTTAGTTTGTGTCTGGATGATCTATCTAGTGGTGAAAGAGGTGTGATAAAATCACCCAGTATTATTGTATTGTGGTCCATTTGATTCTTGATATTGAGAAGGGTTTGTTTTATGAATATAGATTCTCAATTGTTTGGGGCATAAATATTTGCAACCATTATTGTTTCTTGGATAATTCCCTTAGCCAGTATGAAGTGACCTTCTTTGACTCTTCTGATTGATTTTTGGCTTAAAGTCCACTTTGTCTGATATAAGAGTAACTAAACCTGCTTGCTTACAGATACCATTTTCATAGTATATCTTTTTCCATTTTTTCACCTTCAGTCTGTGAATGTTTTTGTCTGTAAGGTAAGTCTCTTGTAAACAGCACATTGTTGGGCCCTATTTTGAATCCAATCAGCTAATCTATATCTTTCAATTGAAGAGTTTATACCACTTACATTTAATGTTATTTTAGAGAGGTAGTTTTTATTTCCTGCCATTTTGATTTATTTTTAATGTTAAATTCAGACTTGATTCTCCTTTAATTGACTATTCTTCTAGTGCAACTCATTCCTATGCTGGTTTTCATTTTTATTCTTCATTTATTCTGCATGAAATATTTCAATAAGTATGTTTTGTAGTACAGGTTTTGTGGTTATGAATTTATTCAGTTTCAGTTTCTCATGGAAGGTTTTTATTTCATTTTTAATTTTGAAGGATAAGTTTGCTGGGTATAGTGATCTTGGTTGGCATTCATTTTGTTTCAGAGCTTGGTTTATATTATTCCAAGCTCTGTTGGCATTTAGAGTCTGGGTTAAGAAATTGTTTGAGATCCATATTGTGACAATTTCTAATAGAAATTGTGTGAGATCCATTTAAATGTGACTTGCTGTTTTTCTCTTGTAGCTTTTAAAAGTCTATCTTTAATTCTGTATATTAGGCATTTTCATTGTTATGTATCTTGGAGAAGATCTATTCTAGCTCTGTCCAAATGGAATTCTATTCTAAATTCTTTCTAGACATTTTCTGTACTGTAGTGCTTTTGGAATTAGTTGTTGTATGTTATAAGCTATTCAGGGTGATTTTTTACCTTGTTTTTTCATGTTGTTTGTATGCCTACCCATGTATTGTGATGGTTGCTGCTTCTTCCTTTAAGCAAGGAACTATTTTGTGGGCTTCTTTCTCTTAGGAGCCCTGCATTGAGGAAACAAGCAAGTATTGATAGCTTAACTCATTATGTGGCCTCTGCTAATCACAATATCAATACCATTTTGAGAGAAGTCATTGAGCCCTTTTTACTGCAATCACTTCAGAGCCAAGCCATGTACTATTCAACCTTATGAAAATCAAAAAACTTGTTGATATTGTTCTTAACAGTTCCTCTAATTCAGGAATACAATTGTAAAGTTCTCAGATTTGTTATTCTTTCTCTGTCTCCTTTCTGAGTTGTGGGAAGATCTGGAATACCTGTCAAGTTCTGTTCTGCCATCTTAGCTTCTCCATAATTCCAGTGTGATATTTCAACACATGCATACAGTGTTCACTGATCAAATGCAAATTCCATTTATCCACTAACCCCAACTTCCCTACCTTTAATAATCTCTATTCTACATTCACACATTGAATTTTTTTCTTTTATTCCACATATAGGAGAGAATATGCAGTACTTGTCTTTCTGTGTCTGGTTTATTTCACTTAACATAATGTCCTCTAGCTCTATCTATTTTGTAAAGAGACTTCATTCTTCTTTATGGATGAATAATATTTATGGATGAATATAATATATATATATTGTATATATATACCACCTTTTCATTATCCATTCATCTATGGGCATCTTGGTTGATACCATCTTTTAGCTATTAGAAAGTGCCCAATAAACATGGCTCTGCAGGTATCTTTTTGGTGTGCTGATTTCATTTTCCTTTGGGTATATCCAAGAGGTGGGATAGCTGGATCACATAGTATATCTATTTTTATTTTAACTCTGTGAGACAGATTCCAGCATCAGTCTTCTTTTAGGGACAAAGAAAGGAAAGTTCAGAACTATTAAGTAATAGACCAAGATGGTATATCCAATAACAAATAGTAAGAACTCAAACCCAGTTTTTCTGACTTAAAATTTTATGTCTCCTCTACTATGTATTTCCTTGACACATTTAGTTAAATAGCAACCCAAAGTGTGATTCTGTTATGAACAAGGAAGATTACTGGAAAGTCCTCTTGAAGTAGACATAATTCTCAACTCTTTTTCATCAGTTGATCTAAGGATGGCCTGCCAGGTGATAAACTCTCCACTCAATGTTCCCAATCTAATTCTGGCCAGAAAACTGGTGGTGTTTATTCCTCCAATACACTTCTAGAGGTAGAGAGATTAGGAATTCCATAACTTGGCTACAGGAAATAGTATACATTTGCCTTCTAATTTGCCTTTCTTGCCCTACATTTACACATTTCTCATTTTATTCATTTACTCATTCATACTGCTAGGCCAGTTATGATGAGTTAGCTCCAAAAGACAGAACCAAAAATATAACTCTTGAAGGGAAAACAGCTACTCAAAAGTTGCTCCTCAAGGCCTGTTTTTATTATAAATAACATAAAACCCCTTTACCAATGTCAAAAGACCTATTCTTCTGGGGTGAGAAGGTGCCTCTCAGGCATATCAAGCCTATATGTATGTCCCAATACTACAAGTATCCAAGATTTAAGAATTAATTAATGCATGTGAAATAATGTTATAATTCCTGGATTAATTATCATTATATAGACAGACTGAATTTCTTTTTTTGACCAGGCCAAAAGTAGAATAAGGCTCATTGGTCTAAGAAAATTTGAAAATTCTCCCTGATGGAATGTAATATTTGTCCTTGTGTATTTCTGAGAAAGCCTTAAATAAAGTCATTTAGGATGACAGGTTTTCCAAGTGTAAGCCAATGATATTAATATTCTTTTCTCATGGTGGTATATTCTAAATCATATGATTTTGGTATTTTCCTGAAAGAGAAATCACTTGATTAACTTGCTACTATTATGTTCCCTAACAATAAGTTTAGAAATAGATTATAGTAGCAGAGTCCACCATAAGATTTGCACAGTAGTCATTTTTCAATCCAATAAATAATTATTGAGTAGATGGCTACAATATATGGAAACCAACCTTAAGTACTAGGAATGTTGTGAACCAGAGAGATGAGTTCTTTGAGTCTATAGTCTAATGGGGAAGACAGACACAAAATGACCACAGAGAAGCTATATATTTAGAATTCTGCTGAGTATTTAATGAAAAATTAGAAAAGGGCTATTAACACACAAGATTTGAAAGACAACTTACAACTTGCAGGGGATCTGGGGACTAAGTGATCAACATAGACCTCCCTGAGAAGTTCCTTTTAAGGAATAGTAAAACAGCTAGGTCAAGAATGCAGGGACATGTGTGTGACAATGTGTATCAGGGCATGCATTAGAGAGGTCAGAACTCCAGGAAAAGAGGACAGCAGTGTTTGATGACATAAAACACATAGAAAGAAGGTCTATGAGGCTGGAGTAGTGACTTAGTATGAGGAGAGAAGGTGGAGAATAGGGAATGGACCACATCCTGCCAGCCTTGTAGACTATTGTAAGAGTAATGAATGTCAATCAAAAAATGGGAGAAAACATTTCAAGGAGCAAATTAACATAATCTGACTTTTTTTTTTTAAATTACTCCATCTGGAGACTAGATTGAGGAAGGCAAGAGTAGATGCAAGGAGACTAGTTGGAGGCTATTGCTGGAACCCATACAAGAGACTACATTTTTAAAGTTTGGATTAAGTATGCGAGAGTGCAGATGGAGAAAAGTAGATTCTCTGTACACGACCTGGAAAGTGACTGGCTGTGAGGATGAAGACATTTTGGCTTTGCTCATGAGAAATGCTAGAGACAGGTGTCATTTACTAAAGTGGGAAATACAGGAAGAGATATTCAGGACCTGAAACAAGTCTTAAAACTATGCACATAGTTGGTCCTCTGTATCTGCAGGGCATGCATTCAACCAATTTCAGATACAAAAAATTTAGAAAAAAATTGCATCTGTACTCAACATGTATAGAACCTTTTTGTCATTTTTCCCAAAACAGTAGAGTATAATGATTACATAGATAACATATAATTGTAGTAGGTATTATAAGTAATCTACACATTAAAGTGTATAGGAGGATGGGTGTAAGTTATATGCAAACACTACACCATTTTATACAAGCGACTTGAGCATTCACAGATTTTAATAATCACAGCAGGTTCTACAACCAATCTTTTGTGGTTACCAGGGGATAATTCTCTGTGTGTGTCTACATACATATGCATATGTAAATTATAACAAAGAAGATTGTAAAAGTATTGTGTATAAAAATAAGCAATTCTTGAATGTGAAAGTAAAAGGAGTAAGTATAACACTACATCACCAAATACTTTAAGGGAACTTCAACTAACTTTTATGAGTAATTTGCTTTTCAAAGTGTGTTCTAATATAGATATTATTTTAAATGTTTCATATAAAACAAATACAAGAAAGGACCTTTGACTATAATTCAAATACCAACTTTCCAGATGAAACAGATTTAGTTTCCCTATCTGAGAGGAATGACAGATGTGATCTGAAAAAGTTTAGATCAATTTATCCCAATACATGCTTTTAATTCTTTTATTCTTCTCAGGAATATAGGTCCTAAAAAGCTTCTTCTACTGAATGTAGATTTAGATTTTAAAACAATCTCAGAACTAGGTAACTATTTGACAAAATGACTAGCACCTGGAAAATGTTTGCATATGAGGTAGAGAAAACTCCTAGGTTTTATCCTAAGTAAAATAAATACCGAAAATTGTGAAAAGTGTCAGTAACTATATAGAAATTTTATAGTTACTAAAATATTTTATCTTCATAATCTCATTTGGTGTATTTCTCACAGAGAAAACATGACAAGCTAAAGTCCTATGAAATGTACTGAATTCTGGAGTACTATAACTTGTGTACCCCCCTAAAATCTTTGATAAAAATGAACAAGTTGAAGATAAATTAAAGATGTTATGCTTGATGCTTTGTTAAACCAAGAAATACTTTCTCCCAAGAAACAGCCCAGGACAGCAGCATTTATTTAAAAGACTAAAATAGATTAAAAGATGACACATCTCCAGTGACTTATTAAGGGAAACCCAGGATTTCGAGGGCATGGTTCCTAACATTTATGGTGGATGCCAAAGAGGATTATAAACCAACTCTCCCACAACACAGCTGTTGATGCCTCTGTCATCCATAGTTCCAGGCTAGATGGGCAAAAGGTCTGCTCCAAATTGGCAGTCCTTATGTTCTTATTTTACATGTTGCATCACTGTGTTCTGGAAGAAGAAAGACCATCCCCACCAACCAACACCTTCTCATTTTGGTGTCATCTAAAAATACCTGCAGACGGTATTACCCTGCGATTACCTCACACTCCTGCCCATCAGCCATAGCCACCTCCTACCTCCCGCTCACTAATAGCACAGTCCTGTATCACCTCCTACTCAGCCAAGCAACACTACTGTAGCTGCTTTAGATACACTCATATCTATATATATAGTCTCATATATAAATATATATTCAGACATATACTCATGTGCATGCAAAAATGCTTTTACAAAAGAAAAAGGGAAAGCTAATTATGTGAAAGTAGCTGCACTTTGAAAAGTTAGTGTGATGTGCCATTTAGAAAATAATTTCTGTTCTTTCTGAACATCCATCTAATTGCCTATAGAGGGGCATTTAATAATCTCAGATGTGAGACTATTTGTTTTTATTAACCCTTGACTCTTAAGCAATTGGAATTTCTATTTCCTAAATTCATTGCATTATATCTTGTGTTTGGCTCTTCTTATAGAATATAACATAATTTTTATAATATATATATACAATTCTTCTAGTAGAATATAACAAAATTAATTTTTATAATCTCATGATATATTTTTGGACCAATCTAGAACATTTTCTATATTAAGAATAATTTTATGAATATGGCATTTCACATTTAATAAATATCTATTCTCCTGAGAACTATTTTTACTTTTTTTTTCATTATTATTTAGTCAACACCTGAGACAGGTGAGGGAGATAGAAAGGAATCAGGAATAGGCACAGGGAAGCAGAAACAAGAATGAAAGATGCTCCTCTCTGATAGCAACAGCAGACAAAACCACGATTAGCATAATCAGAGCAACCAGGGCTTGCAGCGCAGACAGGAGCAGGCAGCCTGTGACTCCTCAGCTCATCTGCACCTAGCAACAAGCCCAAATGAGCACCCTGGAGTAGCACCTAGGGCTGTGAACAGTAACTGAGATCACAGTTGGGGAAGCACTGTGAAGGCGAAAATGGCATCAGTGTTCAAGGGAAGGCTTCCATTCCTGCTCCATCGTGTCATTTGTTAGCCATCCTTTTTATAACAGTGACAGAGCAAAGTAGAGTGGGCACAGCAGAGGACTAGGCTGCTTATCAGAAACCCTAGGTTCAAATCCTGATTCTGACACTAACTTGCTCTAAATTTCTTCAAACATCTGACCCTAGTTTTTTCCCATTTGGTCAATAAATATATCTCCCATCTATCCTCCAAAGTTACTGTAAATATTTAACCATAACTGTATGTGAAATGCTTCAGAAAGTATAGCACAGCATATGGCTATATCTTTTCAATTGGAGAAATTCCATCAGAATAACTTCCATATCCCACACTAAAATAAATACATTCCATTGGTCTCAAATTTCCCATTTCATTTCATGACATGTCACAAGAAAATCACCTTCATGGGGACAGGAATTTGGAACAGTCTCAGTCATACAGCAGACCTCAGTTAATATGTAGTGAATGAATAAACAAATCTACTCAGTTGCCCATATAATAAAGGTATATTTTCTGTGATAGGTTCTTGTTCATCTGACACATCTAATAAATCATTCCAGGTGACTGTGACACCTGTCTTCCTCAGTCTCTTCCACTCAGGTGCGTGCTGGTTAATTTTTAACTGGCTCTCTGGGCAGTACTTTGGGCATTTCCCAGTGTTATGGTGTATATCCCCACTATGACTGATTTCAAGCTACTGGCATGATTGCAAGTGGAATTGGGAAGAGCTGCCCACCCTCAACCCATAGGCTGCTGTGAGTCAGCTCCAGCTCACCAAGGCTGCTTCTGCTGCATCCTACTTAAGTCCCCACCTCTAGCAGCCTGGCTTGACTCCCAGATGCTACTCATGATACCCACCATCTACGGTGCAATTAAACATCTGATAATGTTGTTTTCCTACTTAAAATCCTTCAGTGGGCCCCCCTGGTTAACATAACAAATCTCAAATACATAGAATGAAAGACCAGGCGCTTCCTAATCTGAAAGCAGCTTCCTGAGAACCTCTTCAGGCCCACTGAGCACAGTTCCTTCAACACCTTACATTTCTATTTCTGTTTGCTTTTGCTCACACCTACCTTCCAGTTGGACCACATGCATATTCTCCAAACTCAATTCGAAGAGCACTTCCTCACCAAAGCGTTCTCCAATCATCACTTATTTCCTCTTTATCCCTCACCTATCAGCCCCAGGCAGAGTGAATTTCTCATGTATTTGCATCTCCATATCATTGTATCCATACTTCCAAAGTGACAAGTATTACCTTTTATTAGAGTTATTTGCTACTAATTAATCAGGATATGGCTGCCTATTTAAACAGGCATTCAGAGGTATGTCCAGGCTCATTAGCAAAGAATGTCTTTATGGATTAGAGACTCTCTTGAAGTGGGAGGAATGTACAGTGGCACAGGACCTGCACATTTTTGTTACCCATTCTGTACTGTGTGCACTCAGACTGTGGACTCATTCTTTGAAAGGACCAGATAGAAGCATTTGAATTAAAATGATTATAGTTCTAACAATTCATAAAATTTCCCCCTTTCACGTAAGATGACTAAATCTATTCCTTACTTCTTTTGCAAACCAATGGAATTATATTCAAAAAAGACAGTATTCAACACACTCACTATTGTTGATTAATATAGAAATTGTTAATATTGACAAATTATTATTATCATTGAGCATACACAAAGCTTCAGTCATTTTTTCATTAAGTAAAACTAAAATAAATGCTGCTCAGTTTATGTCAAAACAGTCAGCACAAAGGAAAGGGAAAGTTAGAGACACTCACCTTTTATATCATTTCTCGCCCCCACAGACCCGTGTTCACTTCTCTGCCTGATGATCCCTACTCAGAGTTCAGGCCAAAGCACAAATGCTGGCCCCTTTCTGGATCTTTCCTTGACGCCTTTGAATTGAATTAGTTTTTCCCTCATCTGTACACTCATATCACAGAATACACACTTATGTATAATATGCTATATTAAAATTTTATTTCCATGTTTATATGGCTACTACGGCATTACTGTCTTTAAATCAGGGGATATTTTTATTTGTTTTGTACTTTAGCATATAGAGAAGTGTCTGAATCCCAGAAGTATTCAAAAAGCGCTTGCTGAATTCATTGAACATAAACACCATCCCAGCAAATGAGTGTATGAAGCTGTATATTGTGCTGCATCTATTGCTCCTTTCAAATGTGTCTAATCATCTCAAGCTGTTTTTATCAATGCATACAGTTTAAATGTTTTGTGGAAGTATAAAAATAGATCAGTATCCAATAGCTTCATTCACTGAGCATGATGTTTTCTGAGTTTGTCCACACTGTAAAATGTATCAGTATTTCCTTCCTTTTTACAGCTGAATAATATTCCATTGTATGGTTATCCATTTATCTACTGATGGACATCAGATTATTTTCATATTTTGGCCATTGTGAATAGAGCTACTATGACTATGCGTGTACAAGTTTTTGTTTGAACACCTGATTCCATTTATATGAAATATCCAGACTAGGAAATCCATGCAGATTGATAATTTCCAGGAAGGTAGTGGGGGGTGAGGGGTAGGGAATGATAATTTAATGGATATGGAATTTCTGTTTGGGATGATGAGTAAGTTCTGGAAGTAGATAGTGATGTTGATTGCACATCATGAATGTACTTAATGGCATTGATATTACACTTTAAAGGTATTTAATATTATGTATATTTTATCTTAATAAAAATGTATATTTTTAAGAGTTGTATAGAGAGGCAATACAACAGGGCCAGGATTAGCTACCAGAAGCAAGATTGCTTTGTTCTGTAAAGCATCCCTTCTGTAGTTCTGCCATTTCCTAAGTTTGCAGGCAGAAATGAAGATGTTGTCACCAATGCTGATGAAGCCCTCCTGTACTGCTGCTGGTGATACAACAATTTTTATGGTAATTTTACAATATATGTCAGAAACCATAGCCATGTTCATACCATTTAATCTTGGAATCTTTATAGCGATTTATTTTAAAGAATTATTTCAAGTAACAATATAGCTATGAGCATAAAAATGTTTATTACAAATATAGCTATAATAACAAAATATGGGAAAGAAATCTTTGCCTAACGGTATATAGAATTGTTATTAAACATACACAAATGAACATGATAAAATTCATATGGAAACTATTTAAATTTTCATGTTATGTGAAAATAGATTACTAAGTTAAAAGTATGAATTCTATGAATGTAATTTATTTTAAATGCATGCCAAGGATTGACTAATATTAGAAAGCTGCATATTGACATGGAAAGTATGACAGATTTAACATGACTTTATTCCTTTAAAAGTATTTTGTTACTCAGTAATTCATTCTTGTTTTGTTTTGATTTGTTCTAATTAGTTGTGCATGTCAGTAGAATGCACTTTGACACATCGTACATAAGGGAGTACAATTTCTCAGTTATTCGTTCTTCCAAAAAATATTTTTGAACACCCACAGTGTGTCCAGCATGGTGCTACCAACTGTAGCCACCAAAATAAACATAACAATTAAGTTATTAAGTTTTCTGCTCTCAATAAGTTTTCATTTTCACAAAGAAGATGGACAAATAATTACAAAGTTAATTACTAATTATTTTGTTGCCACTGTAACAGTGGTGTGAGAGATACACACGGAGTCTTAGATGAGTTTCCTTGGAGGTCTCTGCTGAATATTCAGTGGAAATACCTAGTAACAGTTGAAGATAAGTGTCTAGAGATAATAAGAGGTCAGGACCATCACGATTATTGTGGAGGTTTTTAGCTTTTCAATGGTAATTCAAGCAATGCCAATTGCCGCAACTACCTTGAGAGGAGGCACAGAATGGGGAGCTAAGGCTTAAGAATGCCATGGAATTTCAATGAACAGAAGCAGTTTAGCATAGTTATCAAGAACAGGGACTTCTGAGTTCCACTTCCTAGGTTCAAATTTCCACCTCTACGAATTACACAAATTCTCTGTGTCCTAATCACCTCGTCTATAAAGCCAAGGCAACTTTATATATATATATATATGAAGTGTATATATGTGTGTGTGTATATATATACACATTTACATATATATCCACACACAGGAAGAAAGATATAAAGATATATTTTGTATTAGAGTGCTTAAAAAGGGGGTGGCTGTCACGTATTAAGAGCTTTTTAGAGTTGGCTAAATGAAGGTCAGGTATAAGATTCTCCCAAAGGACCCTAGAGAACAGCCAAGGTAGGAAGGGGTAAAATCAGATCAGAAAGTTCAAAAGGCAGTGGATACAAGTATCAAATGTTGTCAAAAGTTTATATATGATGAGGGCTGGAACATCTACATTTCATTATGTTACAAGCGGAACAGAGAACATGGGAGCAAGGCTGGTGCTGGATAAGAGAACTCTGGGTTTTCGTCTCCTTTTGTAACGATAGTAATATCTTTGTTATTTTTTGTGGAAGTAAAAGAGAAGCAACAAAAATTCCCAGAAAGCATCTCATACAAAGCACCAATATGGCCTCCCACCCCAACACCACAAAGCCTCCAACAGCACATAGGAAATGACTGTCCAGCACATTGTGTGTGGTCATAACATTTTCTGCTCTACCACCAGGCCCAAAAGTAAAGTCTTAAGTATTTCCAATATCTTTTTTAAAGGCCAGCCCCTTAATTGCTGTCCTGACTCTTCCCCGGAGCCCTTCCAATTCCCTTGGTTAGTGTCCCACTGATTGAGTTACAGCGTAGCTGGCCAGATTTATCATCACAATTGCTCTTCTTGTAATCACATTTAAATCCAAATCTGACTGGAGTGACAGTGTGAGTATTGAGACCCTTTGGCTAATTATGAGGAATGTTTTGGGCATTTCAAGTTTAGAAAGGAAGTGCTAACTCTTGAGTACCAAGAAAGAAAACGGCTGGCTCCACAGGATGACGGTAGTCAACAGTGACTGTGGTGCTGAAGGCAGCAGCAACATGCAGACACCAGCAAGGGCTCCTCTCAAGGACTCTGGGGAGGGAAGTCATGGGGGACAGGCAGGAACTAGCAATGTCAACCTGGGGCTACGGGTGGGACCTGAATATTCAACACTATCATCATCGATGGGATAGGTCAAGGCACCAATGAAACACTTACAGATCAGATTAATCATGGGAGCATAACAAATGTGGAATCCAAAAAGGCACAGAAGTACAAAGTCTGACCCAAAGTCTTCAAGAAGGAAAGGGAAGTAAAGGGGAGAGAAGAGGAAAGATAGGAAGAGAAGTTAAAGAGAAGAGAGAAAAGAAGGGAGAAGAAGAAAGAGATAAAAGAGAAAACAAAGGAAGAGAAGAGGAAAAGAGCAGAGGAGGGAGGTGTTGGGGGTAAAAAAGGGCTTATGCTGGCTGGCGTCCAGCCTGAGCAATGGAAAACTGATTATTATTTAACCCATTTCCTCCCCTGTAAAATACAAGTGATGTTAATGACTGCTTCAGAGGATTGCTGTGAGAGAATTAAAACAGCACAGGGAAGAAACTGGCATATAGGAGTTGCTCATCAAATGTTGGTCTTCTTCCTTTGCAATGACGAGTATAGCTCCAGAAGCCGAATGGGGATTTCATGTTGCTATTTTTATTAAGACAATCAAGCATGCTTGTTGGGCCTACCCAGAAAGCCAAACATTTAATCTTAGAGGAGTCTTAGTAATTTGCTCTACTGGCTTTCAAAGAGCCTAATGATCAGTGTGACCCTCTGTCCCTGTAGTTCTCTGCTCTTCTCAGCTAAAACCACTTATGGCTTCCCTCTTAATTCTGTTGTATCACAGGCTATGGGGCAATTCCACCCTCACTTAGAGCAATCTTAGGGATCTCTAGGTAAGTAGCTTAGAAGTTCAAATTTAAGTCATCTGGCAAATGACCATGCTTTAATCCTGCATCCAGTGCCCTTCAGCTGTGTCTTGATTTTGCTCCTTTTAGCTTTGATTTCATAGGGTCTTAGATGAGCCAGATGTTGTATTAATTTTCACACTATCCATACTTTCTTCTTAGAGAAGTGCCCAGCCTACAGCCTTGGACTACTGATATTCCCATTTATCTCACTACTTGATCACACTTGATTGGACCAGTAGCAAACACTCACTCACCCAGAGTGAATATTTCCTCTTTCATGCATTCGGAATCTGGACACTACAAGGTTATGACCCTCTGTAGTAAGCCAAGCAGAAAGGTCAAACAGAACTGAGACTGCCAAATAGCAGAGTACACAATAAATGAGTAAATAGAAAAGATCAATAGGAGAGGGAGGAATAAAAAAAAAAAAATCTCCCGAGAGGAAAGAGCCCATGTGCCTCCAGAGATAACTAGGACAGAGAGCAGACGGCTGATGATTTTCCAGATCCCTCAAGATTTTATTTATGGGCAATATTTCTATGACCACTCAATGCACTCCCTTGATCTTAAGTTATATGATTGTATTTCTTATTTTCATATTTCAAACAAACGTGCCCAAGACACCAGGTAAAGAGTCTTATCTTTGAATCAAAGTCTTGAGGTCAAGTGTCTCTCACCAAACTATCTGAATTCTATCTGTTATAAGTAACAACTCTAAAAGGCAGCCTCTATCCTCCAGCTCATTCAAATCTCTCTCCAGACAGTTGACAGAAACTGACCACTTCCTGAATTTGCTATTATTGTCTGCTCTTTTATTCTCTTAACAAAGCTATGGATGACAGAGGTTGGAGCTACATTTTCAAAATAAAATGAAAACCTTGGAGAGTTTGGAGGATATGAAAAGAAAGGATATGCAGATGCATGGGTGCACGTGCACACACACACACACACACACACACTGTGATTTTCCTGTTCCAGGAGGAATGTTGAGAATTGAAAGAGAATGACATTAGTTCTAATTCTAGCTCAGCTGCAACCCAGATAATGTGATCTTGGACAATCACCACCTAGCAAAAATTCAACCTCTTAATCTTGAAACAGGGATAACATTACCTATCGCATGATGTTACCATAAAGATTAAAGGAGAAACTAAACATGAAAGTATTCTGTAAACTATTAAGTGCCATACAAATAAGGAAGAATGATTTCCTTTATAGGAAATAAATTTAAAGGCCTGAACTAAACAAAAGCATCTCATAGTTAAAGCCAGTGAACTCAAAGGATTATATTTGAGATACAGATGCCTCAAGGGCACATTTACCATGAAACCAGCAGAAACATTTCCTCACCTAAAAAATGCCACCCTCCATTGCCATGCCAGCTACCATTTGTCTGCTTAAATTGAGATGAAGAGGAAAGAGAGAAACTGAGATTCCATACTGATTGCAATATTCTCGAACCATACAAGTTACATAAAAATAGGTATAAAGCTTCATTAGGCAGTGACTTCTGGCTTAATGTGAGCTCAATACCATAACAGACATATTAAGTATAAACAAGGATAGAATTCAGTTCAAATCCTTAGAAAGCATTTGCTCAACATCACTAGATAAGATAAATTCACTTCACTTCAGCACTCCTTCATATATTCACTGCTCAGTCAATCAATCAGCTAACATTAAGATTCTAGTGTGTATTAACCTAAGAACAAACTGCTCAGCTAAAGTGATAAGATTGCTCTCAAGGCATTAGACAATGAAATCCACACATTATGAATTGGAGTTGAGCTATGCAAAATGAACTTTTAGAGAAGCAATGGCTCTCATATTTGTAACTAGACTGAAAGTATTAACATATGTTAAGAAATAAAAGTAGGATGTTGCCATGGGCTAAGAAAGGCAGTAGCAGTAGTAGGGCAGTACCCATGAAAGCCTCAAGTCCCAGAATGAGGAGGGGAAGGACTGTCAGCCTACATAATAAGCATGCTGTTCGCCTCAAAGGTACATCCCAGTAGTGGAGACAGATGCAGTAAGCCATCAGAGCTTGAAGTATGGAGCACATGAGAATCATATAACCTATTCCCCCCTTCTCTGATACTGTGCTTAAAAGGGTGATGTGTTTGTGTGATCTGTGATAGTCCAGTGGAGAATTACAGACATCTTTGTAACTTAGTAAATTGGCATTTTTGGTTTCATACATCAGATTTCTGGACCTGTAAGGATGTATACCAGAACATACCATTTTTAGGCACCAGACTGGTTGGAAAACTGGTCTTACTTTAAGTATATTCTCACTGCATGGATTTTCCTATCCTACTTGCTTTCTGCAGCATCTTATCAAAGAGCATACAATCTGGAGCCAAGAAAACTTGGATTTAAATCTAAGCTTTGTGAATTTGGTCAAGTTACTTAAGCACTCATAGGGTTGCTAAAAGGATGGAACGAATTGATAACATATGAAGGGGCTAATATACTATCTGGCTCCATTACGTTATTATTTTTCTAACTTTCTACAGTGGAAGTTCTGATAACTGCAAATAGTTCAATTCATTTCCACACTACAAATAGGGAAAACAAAAGACAAAAGATGAGATACCCTGTGACGGAGGGACTTGAAACTCAGAATTTATTCCATGAGTGGTTGGGACCATTAAAAGATTACGAACTGGACCTAGGTGTCCTTCAATAGATGAATGGATAAAGAAAATGTGGTACATACACACAATGGAATATTACTCAGCCATAAGGAAGAACGAAATTATGGCATTAGCCAGTAAATGGATGGAACTGGAGGCTATCATGCTAAGTGAAATAAGCCAGTCTTAAAAAAACAAAGGTCAAATGTTCTCTCTGATATGCAGATGCTGACTCACAATAGGCAGGGAGATGGAGTGGAGTGGAGGTTCACCAGATTGGACAGGGGAATGGGAGAAACGGAAGGGCAATGGCAATGGGAAAGACAATAGAATGAATTAGACATAACATTCCTCTCTTCATTACCAGTGTAACTCCACATCATGTACAACCACAAGAATGGGAAGTTAGACTCCATGTATGTATGATATGTCAAAATATATTCTATTCTCATGTATAACTAAAAAGAACAAATTTCTAAAAAATATTTTTAAAAACATGATTGAACAGTAAAAATAAGTAAATAAAAAATAAAAGATTATGAATTGGGGATGCAGTTGTAGCTCAATGGAAGAGCACTTGCCTAGCATGCATGAAGCACTGGGTTCGATCCTCAGGATCCTCAGCACTACATAAAAATTAAATAAATAAATAAATAAATAAATAGATAATATAAAAAGGGCTGGGGATATGGCTCAGTGGTTAAATGCCCTGGGTTCAGTCCCTGGTACCAAACCTAAAAAAAATTTAAAAATAAAGATAATGAGCTTAGGATCAATGATTAGATGTGCATCCTATGAAGATCAAGGTTGTAGCCAGAATGGGAAAATCTAAAAGGGGTTCAATTCAATTCATTCTATTGTATTTACTGGAGGCAGTAAAATCAATTAAGTGATTGTGGCAATAGTTTTAAGAGATGGCAAAGAAAATTGAAAGAAGGGCATGGGTTATAAACATATTTAGAAAGTAGAGGGATAGGACATGGTGATCCATTAGAAATGGGGCTGAGAATGGCACTGAAGCCAAGTTGAAATCATATGGCAATCACTTATTTGTTAACTGCCTCTGTTTACTCACCTGAAAACAAAAGCAAATCTAGGATTGAGTGTTAAAGTTTCATTAAAATGTAAAGTGTGGATTATAAAGAGACAGACCTTATATGGTTGTTATGATCAAATGCTTAGAACAGTTTGTGACATATAATAAATACCATGGGAATAAGATACAGCTAGGCTGCATCTTAGATTACTGGCTTGAGTGAATGATAGCTCAAATACCATTAGGGAAATAAAGAATATAAGCAACTGTTTCAAGACAGCTTAAAGTTACTGGGCTATCCGAGTATGTAGGTTCAGTATACACTTTGTGTGTGTGTGTATACATATGTATGCAGGCTTACATATGCAAGACCACTAGTGATACATTTTGCATGTATCATCTTATTTACAGAAAAGTGAGTAATTTCTGCAATATTTATTCTCTTCATTTACTAGACAAAGAAGTTATGACTTTGACCAAGCAATATAGCATCAACCTCATGAGGCTATAATAATGATTGAAAAGAAAGTGCATGTAAAATACTTGTACAATAGAATGGCATAAAGAATCGTTTATTATCAACACAGTTGGTATGACTGTGTTGCTGCTATTGTGAGCTACCCAGGTTATACAGCTATTGAGTATCAGGGCTGGTCTGCAAACCCAGAACCGTCCAGATGCAAAGACAAGTCTTCTAATCACTGTTGTGAATAGGTCTGGCCCCTGAAATGCAGATGGCTATGTAGCATGAAGGATGCAGACACACTTTGTCCTCTAAGACCTAACAGCTCTAGCTGGACAGTCTGAGTGAGAAGAAAAGAAGAAGGTAGTGTGTGATAAAGATCACCTAGACAAGAACAATGAACTATTTTTCAAAATTCAATTGGATGTGGGGAGTTGGGAGAGTACTGCAGGCAGGAGATCCAGAGTAAGAAGAGACCCAGAGGTATGGACACATGGTAGAGATACAGGTGACACAGAAAAGCCATGCTAAAAAGTGCCAGATGCCCAAACATGGATTTGCAGATCATTTGGGTTTGAACCTTACCACTCTGACTCTGAAATGCCTACAACTAAGCCTAAGCACTGCTGCTAGGTTTGCTTTGGAATGAAACTTTAATTGTCAGAAGGAAAGCAGCCAGAGCTGTATTTGCTTGGTGCTGCTTGCAGGAGTTACACTCGTAAGAAATCGTGGGAGGTGCACATGGAACTCCCCACCCACTGGGGTTGATAATCCATGCTAATTGTACACATTTCCAAAGCCTCCTGTGTGAGAAGAAAAAAATAAAAATGTTCTCTTAACATTTCTGAAGTTCATAATCGTGGCAAATGTTCAATAACTATATTTAACTCCTGTTGCATATTCCTTAGCTCTTGAAATATATTAAACCAACAATTTCACACACTTGACAGGAAAGACACACTTTCCTGCTTTTTCATTTTGCCTTTCCAGGTGACCAGTCATGTCCATCACAGTGTTGAAAGGCCAGCTCAAGATTTACCTTTCCCAAAAGTCACTCTGACTAAATATGCTTCTCGTTGACCTCCTCCTTCCTTCATTTAGCATTTTGCATTTATGTTTGAGGTTGGATTCAAGTGAGGTCCAGGGCTGCTATCAGAAAGATGAACACATTAGCAAGAAGGATCTAAAAAAAGGCAGAAACTCAGATCTGAACACAGTCTGACTCTGCTGCCCTTTATTTGCTCCAATGTACCTAGACACTGTTCTAGGTTCTTGCTTCTCAAATACATTCCTTAGACCAACATTATCATCAAAACTTGGGCAACTGTTAGAAATGCATACTCTTAAGCCCCACCACACATCAAGTGAATCAAAATCTTCATTTTTTTTTTTTTTTTTTGGTACTGGAGACTGAACTCAGGGGCACTCAACCACTGAGCCGTATCCCCAGCCTGATTTTGTGTTTTATGTAGACACAGGGTCTCACTGAGTTGCTTAGCACCTTGCCTTTGCTGAAGCTGGCTTTGAACTCGCGATTCTCCTGTCTCAGCCTCCCTAAGTGCTGAGATTACAGGCTTGTGCCACTGCGCCGGGCTAAAATCTTCATTTTTAAAAGATTCCCAGGTAGTCATTATGCATGCTAGAATTCTAGAACCATTGTGCTAATATGAGCTCATCAGACCACATTACAATTGTTTCCTTGCCTGTCTCTCCCTGCACTGAGTTCCTCCAAGGAAGAATGGTATACTTTGTGCCCCAGTAGCTCAGCCTTTAGTCTGGTCCCCAGTAAGTAGAAATAAAATAGCTACCACTTATTCTGTGCTTATTATTTGTTAGGTGCTAACATTATCTACATATATATATACATACATACATATATATACATACACACATATACACACACACACACGTTTGTCATTTAATCTTTGCAATTATCCTTTGAGATAAGCATTGAACATTTCCATTTTGCAGATAAAGAAATCAGGGCTCAGAAACTGAAAGTAACTCACCTAAACTCATACAAACAAATCAACAGAACTGACATTCAAATCGAGCCCCATCAGACACCACAAGATGTGCTCTTAACTGCTATTTTATACTATTTCCCCACTAGATGTTTAACAGATGTTTATGGTCTTAAACAGATACTACTTTGCACAATAATGACCGACTCTGCGTCTTTCTGTCATGAAGTGAAAGGACTAGAGTTAGTTTTAATTTGTCATGCAGGGTTTCCAATGTGCAGAAATACCATGTCTGTGTTCATGGAAATGACCTGTAACTATACTAGGAATTCCGCATCCCCCACCTCTCTTCTCTTAGAAGATCTGCAAGTGTTAGTACGCCCTGCAGAAAAGCAATCCGTCAGGCAGAAGGCAGCCCAGAGCACTTAAATAAAACATTCTCACAGCCTTCCACGGAGAGCATGGAGACAAATACCGCGGATGTGAAAGGTGTCGCTGGGATTACCAATGACGTGCTAATGGCTGCTCAGGCAATCTCCCTGCCTCCTGCGCTCTGAGTCACCTGCTCCCTTTGGAGCCTGCGCTCACGTCATTAAGGGACTGAGCTATTCACAGATCACTGACTAAAGGCAAGCTTGAGCGGGGCCTGCAGGCCCCTGGCCCTCTCCAAAGGACTAAGGTCACAGGCAGGAGGCCCTGGAGCTTTTCATCATGGCCACAAGGAAAAGAGGAAAGACAAAGCTTTCTGCCTTCCTCTCATCCTTTCTTTTCCCTGTACTTTTGCAAATGAGAACTTTCCTCTTATTCCAGAATATGTCAGGAACTCTTTGCAGAGAACAAGCAGAATCTTGAGCAAGGCATATACTTTTTATTGTTTGTTATTATTATTCTAAATAAAAACAAAACAAAAACTTTGTGATGTTATTTTAATTCTATAGATGTTTCATTACTAATCAACCCTGGGGCTTTCACAGTACACACACATATATCCTTTGGTGGGTTCTTTCTGCAGCTGCTTGGCTGAATTCATTGTTTTTTTTGTTTTTGTTTTTTGGTTTTTTTTGTCTTGCCAGAATGGGAGCATTTAAGAGACTAGGAAATTGAAATGGAATATTTTGAGACATCACATTTACACTACCCTGACGAAATTCTTTGAAATGAAACATCACTTGGCTTTCCCACCAGG
Organism: Xerus rutilus; assembly: GCA_028644305.1. Classification (NCBI taxonomy): domain Eukaryota; kingdom Metazoa; phylum Chordata; class Mammalia; order Rodentia; family Sciuridae; genus Xerus; species Xerus rutilus. The sequence continues at coordinate 31,774,756 of CM053399.1, forward strand.
CACTTCCTCTGAAACAGTCACAGGTCTGCTTTGGTCACTCTATCAATGCCTGTGACACTTAGATATTTTTAAATCAACTTTCAGGGAATCACATTTTGGTGAGTCTAAAATGTAATATATTTAGAAGCAATTTGGAAATTATTTGGGAATGAAAATTGAATCTGAAATATCGAGATGGAGTGAACTATTTTCAAGAATAGATAACTACAGAATTAGCTTTTCCTGAATAAACCATGATCTGTTTGATGGCCATTTTTATTTCTTCTCAAAAGAAAACAATGCAATGATTTATGCAAGTTTTAATTCTTCAAGGTTAACCACAGGTTTTATCCTAGAAAATCATTTTTCTGATTGGCAGAAAATAAGGCTATTTATTATGTAAGGCAAACAGTTTGGAGATATATGATAGCTCAATTTTGCTTTCTGTGGTAATAGTAAAATGTGGAATTAAATATTTGATTAGTGAAGGAAATATCACACTGGAATCATTGAGATTAGTTACCAAAATCATAAGAGAAAAGAACATTTTTTAGATTTTTTAAAAAATGTATTTATTTATTTTTATGTGATGCTGAGGATAAAACCCTGTGCCTCACATGTGCAAGGAAAGCACTATTACTGAGCTACAGCTACAGCCCCATTTTTCAGATTTCTAAATATTGAAACCCAGACTGAGAATATAGTTCTTAATGTCAATTGCATTGCATTTGACCACAGAGCAAAAACTATGCAACATGTTTCCCATTTCTACTAAAATAACAGTCAAATTTAAAATATACACATTTTCCTTAGGTGTGGTACAACGAATATCACCTTTGGAAGATGTCATTTCAAAAAAATCAAGACCTATCTTTTTGACCACAAGAAAATTTTGATTGATAGGGAAACTTTGACATAAGTATATTATAGTCAACTCTGCTTGTGATTAGGGGTATGTGATCAATCTGTGTATTGGAAAGCCATAGGACATTTTTAATTGATTAATTATACACATATCTCAGGTTTTGGTTATTGAATTTAATAAGCACAAGCATATGTACATGCAAACTGCACATTTCTTTTTCTTTTTTTTTATTTTTGGTACTAGGGATTGAACTCAGGGGTACTCAACCACTGAGCCACATCCCCAGCCCTTTTTTGTTTTATGTAGAGACAAGGTCTCACTGGGTTGCTTAGCACCTCGCCTTTGCTAAGAACTTGTACTTCTCGGCTTTGAACTTGCAATTCTCCTGTCTCAGCCTCCCAAAGTGCTGGGATTACAGGTGTGCGCCACTGCACCCAACACAAACTGTAAATTTCAATAGAGTTATATATGATTGTTGCAGAAGGTTATCAATATTTAGGTTCTATTCTGTTTCCCAAGCTAGTGGTGGATCCTAGTTAATAAATAGATTCTAACTATTCTGGAGTCAACTTGAGGATGGTGTCCATGTGGTTGAAGGGTAGATGAGAAAGCAATTTTGCATAATTCACTGATGAACAGTGAATTAATCTTAAGAGGTTCCTTGAATCCACTAGGATGGTAGGAAAATGGAGTTTCAACAAAGTTATCTTAACATGTCACACCAAGCACTGCTACTAAAACCCCTAGGGTGCCTGTATTCTGTGAAGATCTGAGAAGGAATCCCTACTGAGCACTTATTCTAAACTCTTCTCCATCTCTTCTTATTCAGTTCTGACAATAACTCTGTGAAACAAGACTTTTTATTCCCATGTTATTTGTGAGTTCAGAAATTTTAAGTAATTCACAAGTCACGGGAAGTGAGCATTTCAAACCTACTTTGAGGTGTGTGTGTGTATGTATGTGTAAATGGATAGAGTAAAGCTGTTTATAGAACTTTCAGGAAATACTTTGGCCTGCAACCCAGCCCTTTGCAAATGTTTCTTTTGAAAAGAAATCTGATTTATTATAGTAGTTGCCTGTGGTATTTTTAAAACAGATTTTAAATACATTAGCTCAGGAAAAGAATTTTCTTGCTACTTCATTGTTTAACAAAAACCTTAAACTTAGCTCAGGAGAAGAATTTTCTTGCTACCTCATTGTTTAAAAAAAAAAACCTTAAACTTATCTTCAATCTATTTTACTATTTACCATACTTTCTACATACTTTATGTTCACTTTTTAAATAGAGAAGATAAAGTGCCAGACCAAGGGAGCATACCTAACCATAGCTAGACAGAGTCCACCTAAACAAATATTAAAGATGCCAAAAAGAACTAAATCTTTAGGATATGCGAGACCTGGGTTCCATGTAAACTCTGCTGCTTATATCTTAATGATTCTGGTTGAGATTATTAACTTTTTGAGCATTGGTCTCTTCATCTGTAGAATGAGCAAAAACATATTTATTCATGGTATGAAAGATCAACTGAGGTGGCGCATGCCTGTGATCCCAGCACTTTGGGAGGCTGAGACAGGAGAATTGTGAGTTCAAAGCCAGCCTCAGCAATGGCAAGGCACTAAGCAACTCAGTGAGACCCTGTCTCTACATAAAACACAAAAAATAGGGCTGGGGATGTAGCTCAGTGGTCCAGTGCCCTGGTACCAAAAAAGATCAACTGAGGAAAGAATAAATTTTAAAAATCTAGAATCAAGTTGTTGCCTAACAAATTTCTTTAGTATATGGTAATGCTCTTCATTTTTGTTTTCCTGAATCCAGTGACTGCCAGAGATTCCAGGGTGAGATGGCTTTCAGAGCAACCCTGACACATCCACACCCAGCTCTGTCCTAACTAAGCTCCAAGCCAAAACTCATCCTCAAGAAAACAGAGCCTTGGAAATAGGGAGATTCATATTGTTTTTTAATTCCTGGAAACTTACAACAGTATCTTGACCTTTATATACTAAAAGTCATGTAGCTGGCTTGATACATTTGGAGAATAAATGATTGGAAATAACTTTGCAATGGATTTTCTCATCACATGGTCTGGGAAGATCAATTTTTCTGTTACGTTATTGTAATTATTGTTACTCTTGCTAAAGTACTCTGTGCAACATGAAAGGAAAATGTTTTTCAATTAATTTGTTTTCACAATCTGAAATTGATGACAGTCTATGCATAGATAATATAAAGTCTTATTTGCAATGAGCCTCTTCAACCATCATTCTTCATTGCTCAATTCCACACTGCAGATTGATATTTCAGGACAAGGCAAAAGTGTTATTTATCTCTTAAATATATGGGGACCTTCATCTTTACTGTCTTTACATGTAAGCATGTTCATTGATTAGAAAGAAAGTCAAGGGAAATAGCAACTGAAGATAAAAGATTGCTCCATTTTACTAAGTAACATCATAAGTCTCTGAAAGTATATTGTTCATTCATTCTTCCATTCAGTCATGTAAGAAATAATAACCTATTATGTTCTAGGCATTGTACTAAGAATTCTAAGAAAAAAAGATCTCTGACCCTAGTGAGCTAACATTCTTGAAAAACTCATTCTAAATCAGGGTTTCTCAAAAATGTCACTATCGACATTTTGGGTCAGATGATTCTTTGTTGTAGGGACTGTCTTGTGCAGTGTAGAATGTTTAGATTTGTCTCTGCCTTATCATGCTTTCCCAGTCTTGACAGCCAAAAATGTCTCCAGACAATGATACATGTTCCTGGGAAAGGTCTGGAGGCAATATTGCCCCGGTTTGAGAACCACTGGTCTAGAGCTACACACCAGTAAGTAACTGCAGTTAATGGAAGCTCTCTATACTGTTCCTGGTTTAGGACACCCAAATTCAGAAATGAATTCTAGACTATTTTTGGCTTCCTGGAAAAGATCATGACATAACATCTCAGTGGAACTCAGATGTAATCACATACACATTTATAAAATGTGAAACTTTCCCAAGCTACTTATTATTTTCAGGGACAAAAAAAAATGCATTACAATTTCTTAGGAGGTCTTTATATCAATCATGTGCAATAATGAACACAATTTAAGGAGCACTGTTGTCCACAGCCTGGTTTTAGCAAAAGGCATCACTCAAGTCCAATTATCTTGTGATAAAAGGAGAAATTGTTTTACTCATAATATGACTCTATAACGATCTGTATATATGCTTCCCCTGGGTTCCAGAAGTTGCATGCCACTGAAAATGTTATCAGCCACCTGAAACTAAACTAAAATAGAACAAAACAAAAACAGCCTTAGGAAATACTTCATCATTTAGAATGATTTAGATTTGAAGTTTAACAGGTAGATTTCTATCTTGTGTCAACACAGATCAATAGGTAGTGTTATCTGGGAGTTCCAGATTAGGAAAGTTCTAAGATCACTCTTGTTAACAGGAAGTAGAGTCACGTCTTATGAGTGATGTCTGATTTGTGATGGAATGCAGGAATAGAAGAATGTGTACCTGGCATTAGCCATCCTTGCTCCACATGCCATTTTCAGTGATGACACCCATTTTCTACATGGACTATTAACTCCATGGATAATATGTATGAACTTGTATCCAGTTCCACCCAGATCTTTGATAGTATCAATGTTATCTTACTTGTTTCTACTCAACAATTTAGAGAATTGTGTTTTCTCTTTAAGATGGCATATGAGGAAGAAGTAAAACTAAAGCACAAATGTCTATACAAAATCATCTTGAACTTTAATTGGTTTCATATCTCATGAAAATGATTAGAAGTAATATAATTCTTTTCTAAGGATTTATCTTTATTTGCTCTATAGACAGGTATAACCTAGAGGCATTGATATGTGTTATCAATATAAATTTTAGGTTCTTATAGGCTAGACATACTTTATTACACTCTGAATATCCCTCTTTCCATTTATATATTTACCAATTTATTTATTTATTAATAAATACTTAAACCATTAATAAGCAAGTAAAATGATAAATGACTGAATCACATATGAACTCTTCCATTGGCAACCTTAAAATCTAGCAGAAGAGATAAGAAATGTGCACATGGTAAGATTACCAAAAATACAAGGATGAATGCCACTGCAGAATTTTTTTTTAATACTGAGAAACATCTAAGAGTTTGAGAGTCCTTTCTTAGTGGGAGATTAGTAAAGAGATTGCCTTGAGTGAGCTTTGAAATACTGGTAGGATTATACTGATACATACAAACAGAGAGTTCTAGACAGCAAAGAAGATAGTAAAAGCAGAGAAGGGGAAATTCTGGGGTATACATAGAAAATATTGAGCAATTTTGTTTAAATGGAACACAGTATTAAGAAAGGAAGTAGCAAAGAAACAGCCTAAAAATTAGAGGAGGTAGATGTGATTTTTTAATAAGTGAAATTCTGATTATACTTAATGAAAGAAGGTTGAGTTATGACCTCCTCTTTTTTTTATGCTTCATGAATATGATTCAGTTGTTAGAGAGTGGGCTGCTTGCCTGCTTACCAAAGGAAACTGGGCACCATCCTTTATGCTGATGACACTTTTATTTTTATAAACTGGGAGTGGCCTTAAGAAAAGAAGGGATTCTTTGGCTAATTACCAGGAACTCCATTTTTATAGACTATAGAGAAAAATAAATCATTGCATTTGGCATTCATTATTTCATAATTCAATGTTAACTTAAATGATGATTTAGAGTCCTACCCATACTTTTCCAGCTCCCTGGGGAACATGTGCAGTCTTCTCTTGCAAAATGGTAGAGCCCATTAGGACAAAGGTGTACTCAATCTTATATTCTTCAGGGAATACACTGAGGTGATTTTGTGACTGAAGCAGCCTAAAAGATAATAATGGTAGCAAGTACTATGATTGACAACTTACTAGGTAACAGATATTGCATAAAGTCTTACTTAATTATTCATTCTGTAGATATTAATGGAGTATCTACTAAATAGTAGACATGATGCTAAGCACAAGTCATCAGCAAAAACAGACAGGTTTCTACTTTCAAGGAGTACAGGAGCCACTGGGGAAATTAATCAAATGATCATAGTAATAATATGTAATTACAAATTGACAACAGAGCTCTGAGGGATAACAAGGTATTCACAAAATGCATTTTTTTAAAAAAAATCCCATAGGCTATGAGGCAAAGAAAGGCTGAATCATGAAGGTCATGAAATGAAAGTGGGGTGGGTGGAGGAAAAATCATTCTGATCAAAAGGAACACAAAAACTCTGAGGCAGAAAGAAACGTGGCTTGTTTGAAGAATTCAAAGAAAGCCAGCGAGGTGGAAACCATAGAGAGGTAGGAAGAGAATGCATGATGAGACAAGTTAGGTAAGGTGGGTCAGAGTATGGATTTGTGTATACTGTGCCTCTGATCAAAAGAAAAACAGTGAAAGGCTTAAAGTTGAGAGCTGAAGGGAACACGATCTGATTTCCATTGTGAGAACTTTACTTTCACTACAACTAGGAGAGAATAGAAAGAGGTCAAGGTAGAGGGTGGATTCTCCTTTGAAGGCCAGTGCAGTAACCAGGCAAGAGCTCAGGGCCTCTACTAAGGAGGGTGTAGGAGACAAAAAGAGGAAAGAAGGAGAAAGCTGGGTGGCTCTGATAGATATGTAGGTGGTGGCACTGACACAATCTGGAGGAGGAGGAGAAGGTGAAAGAGGTGTTAAGGAGGAGGTGTGGAGTCTAGTATAGGAACAGGATAGTATTATCACCTAAGACACGGGAAACAGTGGAAGGGACCTAATTTCATAGGAAAGGAGCAATACCCTCCTCATAAGTCCCCTCTGACACACTGTGATTGTTCTCCATTTTATAAACAAGGAAACTGAAAATCAAAGGAGAAAAGTGCTCCAGTTTCTCTTGGTTTAAATGGAAAAACCAGTAATGGGGATTAGGTCTATATGACTGTAAAATCTGTCCCCTAGAGATTTTGTTTTCATTTTTTTTAAGATTAAAATAGTGAGTTGTAGCTTAATATTCAGAACTCTGGGAACACATCAATTACTTTTAATTCTTGAGCATACAAAAGCTGCTTTTAGAAGAAAAGGTTTTCTAACCTCTTTTAGAAAAAAAGTGTATGTGTGGCCTGGTGTGGTGGCACACACCTGTAATCCCAGTGGCTCAGGAGGCTGAGGCAGGAGGATTGTGAGTTCAAAGTCAGCCTCAGCAAAAGTGAGGTGCTAAGCAACTCAGTGAGATCCTGTCTCTCAATAAAATACAAAACAGGGCTGGAGATATGGCTCAGTAGTCAAGTGTCTTTGAGTTCAATCCCTGATACCCCCCACCAAAAAAAAATGTGTAAGTGTGTCAGCAGAAGGAATAGATTCCTATGCCTGGTTTTACTTCATGAAGAAATAATTGCCATTACTTTTTTATTTATGTAAAATGTTGTAATATCTGCCCTTATGCAAAACCTTTTATTCCTATGTAAAGTTTGAATAAGTGTCACATTATAGTTAATTTCTGATTCAATACTCTTATGTGTGCCTGAAAGACCAGCAATCTATATTATTTCTGTTTGTCAAGAGGAATTGTCAAGACAGTATTTTTATATTAAACAAGCAGTTGGACAAACCCACACTGAGTAGTAAAATTAGCACTAAGTAGTAAAATTCTAATGCCAATCATTTAATAGCATTATTATAAAAATTAAATGGCATAAAATAGTAAAGCAGTACCTAACACACAGTAAGCATTCAACAAACAATGACTGTTATCATTGTTGTTACTATTATTATTTATTATTATTATTAGGTATTTATAGGATATAGGTCTTGCTCATTTCTATCTTGTGTCCTTATTGGAACTATCTCCTTCTCAGAAATGCCTTACTTTTCTCCTCTGTGGGCCCAAGCTCACTCTCTTCATTCAAAGCCCAGTTTAAAACTCATTGATGTAAGAAGAAAGACCTGCCAGAAGAATATCATTTATTAATTCTTTTAAAAAATACATTTTTATCCCTGTTCTATGTACCAAGCACTTCAGGCAATGAAACAAAATTCTTGCTTTCATAGATCTTAAAGGGAGGAAAAATAATTGCTAATCAATAAGCATATTAAAAGATACTATATCATTGGCCATGGAAGATAAATGCTATTTTAAAACTAAACAAAGTATGTGGAAAATTATGATGGGATGAGGATTGTATTTTACCTAGGGTTGTCACAGAAAGTCTCTCGATTATTTAATATTTGAGTGGACAAACAAATGAAGTGATAGGGTGAGACGACGATGGAGTGTACTTTGTCTCTTTAAGGAACAGGAAGGTGATTAGTGTGATTGAATAAATATGAAAAAGAAAGAGATTGAAGAAGAAGCTGGGGAGTGAGGCAGGCCAATTAAAGGACATTGGAAGCTATTTGGGGTAAGACAGGAAGTCACCAAAGTGTATTAAGAGAGGAGTGATGTTACCTGACTTGAATTTTACATTTAAACACAATTTCTCTGGCTGCTTTGGGGAGAATATACAGTATAGGGAGTGTAGACAAGAGATCACTACAGTGGTCCTCAGGAGAGATGGTCTGGGATTGTTCAGAGAGATGGCATTGAGAATAGTGAGATGAACAGATCCTGGCTATACTTCAAAGCTCTGGTCAGTGTGATTTATTGATAGATTACATGTAGGGTATGCAAAAAGAAAAAAAGAACCATCATGGATGAAATCAAGGTTTGGGGCCTGAGAAGCTGAAAAAACAGGGTAGCCATTAGTGAGATGGAGAAGACTGAGAGAGCATCAGTGTTGGAAAGGAAGAGTTAAGTTTGGAACACATTTAGGAGTTGGCTTTTAGATACAGACATGGAGATGTCCAGTAGGCAGCTGGAGAGAAGTGACAGGAGTTTAGGGGAGAAATCAGGGCTAATAATATAAACTTGGGAGTCATTACCATAGAGATGGAACTTTTTAGCCAAGAGGCTCACCTAGAATTAATGTGGATGGAGATGTATGTCAGAGGACCAGGTCCTAGAGTACCTGAACACCCAGTGTTAGGAAAAAGTAGGGTCAAAGGAGACTGAAATAGGAAGAAAATCCAGAGACAGTAGTGTTCTGGAGAATGTGTTTCAAGGAGGAAAGAGCAATTAATTTTAGCAAATACTGGTGCTGACAAAAGAAATAAATAGTTCAGGCTTTGATGCCTCAAATTTTAAGTGTCATTTTTCTATATTATTTTTTTACCCATGTTATAGAGAATCTCTTCCAAGAGTCACATCTGGCAGCCAGTGAGCCAGACTTTTACCCACAAACAGATTTTGTTAGGCCAGCAAAGACTTTGTTTAAAAAAAGACTTTGTTTTAAAAAAATCAAAATTTAAAGACTTTTTGTTGACCATGTGTTCTGCAGTTTACCAAGCCTCCATGTTTCATTTAAGACAGGTATATGCTTCTGGCTCCAGCAGACATTTACAATTATGATACCAAAGACACACATAACAACAACAAAAACAACAGTAACACTATTATTATTGTTCTTAAATTTGCCTCCTCAGCCATAATGTAAGATACTCAAATGCAGATTCTTTGAAATTCCTCATTCTGCCTAGTTCAATGTTTCTGGAAGGGAAAATTATGGCCCCTAAGCATATTCCCTGCTCTAATTATGGCATTTTGAATATGTTATTAATTTATGTGGAAAAAGTAATTGTTCAGATGTTAATTGTTTGACCTGAAAATAGGGAGATTATCCTGGGTTATAGAGGTGGGCGCATGTAGTCCCATGAGTACCTAAAAGGAGAAGAGGAAGGCAGAAGACATCAGAGAGATTCAAAGTAGAAGAAAAAATTGTTCTTGGTGGCTTGAAGATGGAGAGCGACACATCAACAAAATGAGAACCTCAGACCTGCAACCATAAGGAACTGAGTTCTGCCAAAAAACTTTAATGAATTTAATGGCATATCCTTCCCCAATAGCCTCCAGAAGGGAAGGCAGCTGTGCTAACACTTTGGAACCCTGAACAGAGAACCAGAACTTTCATACCTGACTTCTGACCTAAGGAACTGTGAGATCACAAATGTCATCTAAGCCTCTAAGTATGTGATAATGTGTTACACTACTAAATTATTATGATTATTAGTATCCTTATAAAGTATTAATATTGAAACATATCTATAGTATCATAAGTTCTCTTTTTCAAGAAAAAAAAAACCTTTTTATTCTTACCAATACCCCCTAAATTCAGAACTATTATCTATACCATCTGGCACATGTCTATTGTTTATTTTGTTTGGCTATGTAACTCTCATATTATTTAACTTTCCATGTGTATACTTATAATTTCTGTTGAATAGAAAACAGAGAATTTCTTGAAGGCAGGGACTAGTTTTATCCTCAAAATCAACTTCTGATAATCTGATTTATCAGGTCACTGTAATACTTACATGACTGCCTATCTATCAAATGCTGTTAATATAAACATTTTGGGGCATGACCAACACAGATGAATAGCATAATCTGGTCCCCTTTTGGCTCTATCTCATGAGACATCAAGGCCATCTCCCGCTGGATCTCCAGCCACAGAGGTTTCATCTCCATTTCTCCAAAATGACTGTGCTCACTCTTGCTCCAAAGCTTTGGCATATTCTCTTTCCTCTGTCTGGGATTCTGTTTCCTCCCTTTGCTCAATAAATTCCAACTGCTTCTTTAGATCTCAACTCTGGTTACTTCTGCCTGAAAGAAGACTTTCCTAGCTTCTTTTAGCAGTTCAAAGAACCTTTTTATAGGTTCTCATAGTATCAGTCCTTTCTTATCACAGTTGTAATTTAATACTCATCTGTGATCATCCAGTTCATGTCATGTCACCTCACTGTAAAATCCAAAATATCAGAAACTATGTCCATTTTTTCTCTTTAATATATCCCTGGTGCTTATCAGGGTGCCTGGTATGTAACTGTTTTGTTTTGTTTTAAACCTGTTACATAAATGCATATATAACTGATATAGGCAACACACTGTCATTCCTTCAAGATGCCCATGTGCTAGTCTCTGGAACTTATAAATACATTAAATTACATGAATTAAAGTTGCAGATGCAATTTAGGTTGCTTATGAGTCAACTTTAAAATAAGAATATTCTGGATTATCTGAGTTGGCCCATGTTATCACAATGGTCTTTACAATTAGAAAAGAGAGCAGAAAAGAAGAATCAGAGGGAAATGTGACTGAGAATAAGAGTCATAAATGCAGTGTTGCTGGCTTTGAGGATGGAGGAAGGAGGTAATAAGCTAAGGACTGAGGCTGCTTCTAGAGGCCAAAAAATGCTAGGAAATGGATTCTCCCCTAGAGCCTCCAGAAGAAATACAGCCCTGCCAACAGCTTGATTTTATTCCAGTGCAGCCCATAAAGGATTTCTAACCTATTGAACTATAAGGTAATAATTTTGTATTGTTTAAGTCTCTAAATTTGTGAAAACTATTACAGAAGCAATGGGCAACTACTACAGTAACTTTCACCACTGCTTTGCCCACAGAAATTCTGTACACTTTATAAGTGATTTCAGTTCAAAACATATTTATCTAGCAAAACTTAATTGTTAAAAAATGTAATGGGTTGTGCCAAAATGTATAAAATCTAGAGCTGAAAAAAATAGTACCTCTAACATCTCTCAAATTACCAATATTTTTAAAAAATGGAGCTCAAAGAAGTGAAATAAGGGTATAGGCCAAGGAGTGGGATAGCTGGGTCAAACGGTGGATCCATTCCGAGTTTTTTAAGCAGTCTCCATACTGCTTTCCAGATTGGTTGCACCAACTTGCAATCCCACCAGCAATGTTTAAGTGTACCTTTTTCTCCACA
>CM053399.1:31786513-31933615 GCA_028644305.1 Xerus rutilus
GAAGAATGTAATCTGCTTATAATTTTGTGCAAAGTTAGAAAAATTATGATTGTAACAATTTTTTTCTATTTGCCTCAACAAATGTTTTCAGTGAATAGTGTGTACAGCTTCTGAAAATTTGTTTTTTTCTGTTATGTTTGCCAACATGTATTAAAATGCAACTTTTGGGAAAAAAAATAAAATAATTAAAAAAAAAAAAGAAGTGAAATAAGCATAAAAAATGTACACATCTAGCTTATGGAAAGGTCTCAGGGGGACCACCTATGTTTTAAGATAGTAAAAGAGAAAAAAAATAATGAGTAGAGTTAGGGGAGCAGCTTTGGATAATCTGTTCTACATATGGTGATCTCAAGGAGTAACAAGTAGTTACTGCCTTGAAGACCAAAAGTCTAGGAGGTCTCTATCCAGTTTTTAAAAAGAATACTAAATAACAAATACAATAACAAATAACAGATTGGCTGTAAGAGGAGAAAAAGTACACTTTGAGTAGGATTTGCCACATGGTATTAGTGACTGTCTCATTATCTGTTGCTTGAGTTAAAAAAACTGCTCACATCATATAAATAGATTCCTTTACTCTTTGGAACAAAAATGTGTGTTTAGGTTGTAAAATGAAATACTGGCAAGCCAGAGAGCTAGCTATTATGTTAACAAATATCATTGGTATCTTTTGTGTCCGAATATAGTAGGTCTTTGGTTCATGTCAATAGTGGCACTTGCTTTTTGCAACAGGGTTTATTTAAAATTGTACTGTTGGAGACCTAACTTTGTGTCTCCTGTTACCTACCAGATTTGGAGGATTTTAAGTATAAAAATGACAAACAAGTGCAAAATATCATCCTACTCTGAGAATAATGTGGAAGAATAATGAACACACAATTTGCACAAAATCAATGGCCTTTGATGTGTCAGTAGTGGACTTAAGTTGAAAACTGACAGGAGAAGGAAAAAGCACTAGGACTTCCACGCAGATCTTTGCATGAAGACAACCACTCACTGTCTGTAGTATATGAATAATCCAGTTTTAGTTTTCTGTTAAATTGCTAACATTTTTGACCTAAAATTTTAAGGGAAAACAATCTTGCATGAACACAGGTGTCTACAAGCCTCATTAACATGGGTAAAACTGATTCTAGTTAATAGAAAGTGCTATGCAAGTGCAAATTGTTATTAAAGAGACTGTGTGCAAATTAGAGAAAAATGACTAATAGTAACATATTGTTCCAGGATGTCTTCCCCCAAGCAAGGCAAAAAATATCAGTCAACCAGTCAGCCAGCCTTTATTTAGTACCTAATCTGTTCTCAAAACTATCCACGCCTAGGATGTAAGAGTAGCAGGTGGTCACCACATTTGCAAGAACAACTAATTCTAACAGCTAATGTTTATTGAACACTCACTACATGCTAGAAAATTTTACCTAAATTAATCATAATCTTCAGACCAACCCTGAAATGTGTAAATTTCCAATCCCACTTACAAATGAAGAACCATGAAAAAATGACTAAGAAGTTTAATATCTAATCAAAGATTCTGCAGGTAGTACATGTGATTCCATAGCAAGTCTTTCTTCCACCTTGCCATGTCCCTTTTGAAAAGGTACAACACATTGCCAAAAGCCATAGAAGTAGGACAGTTATTAAAAGAAAACATGCAAATACTTGCACCATTGCTCCATCTGCGAACGTGTTTATTGTCTTCAGGAACAAGTAGAGCATGGTGCTTAAATGCTAGACTTTGGAACAAGATTGTCTGAGTTCCATCTCAGTGCCCCCCAGTTGGGAAAGTTGTGTGACATGCCTCGGAAGCTTTTAGCCCTACTACTTCCCTCAGGGGCCCATCAGGAGGAAATCCATATACTATAGCAGCTTCCTTAGAGTGTTGCTATGAGGTGACACACATATAGCACTTAGAACGAAGCCTGCCTATCACTGACACTATGCTAAAGTTAGCTATTATCAATGTGAATCCAAGTATTAGGGGGTAAAACTGACAGAAGTGTTTGATGGGCAGCATTGAATAAATAAAGCAGAGAAAATTAAAAGATTGATTCATTTTTTTTCCTTTACTGAGCATTCACTGAGCATAAGACTAAGCATGTAATAATACCTGGAAATTAATTAATTCTGCATAAATTATTGAACATGTCCTTAAGGAGCTTTCAAATCTTCCTGCATTAATCATTGAGGCCAGACTAAGACAGGTGAGCTTGGGATAGATCTCAAACCAGTCAAACCCCCGAATTGGACTAATGATGCCCTCTATTTCTCCTGACCTTTTTGCTGGAACATCTAGCTCTCTTCCTCTATTCATATCCTCCAATAAATCAAAATTGCCACCTCAAAAATTACAAACTACTTTGTAGTTCAGGAAACTAGAATCTCTCTAGCCCTTTTCCAGTCCAGCTCGCTTGCATGCTCTTTCTCTCTCTCTCAACTAAGTATAGTTGATACTATACTTAGTATTGTATACTAAGTATACTAGATACACATACTCACATACTATTGTTTTATTTCTACCGCCTTCTAGTATGAGGGTTCTTATCTTTACACATTGTTCTTTTGCTGTACAATGGTTAGCCCTTCTTGATTGGACTTAAACAGAACTTGTATATAGAACCATCCATTTATGATCTTTGCAAAGAATTCTCCCACTCTTCAGTACTCCTTCTAGCTTTTACCTATATCTTTGCTCTCCTTATCAACTTGTAGAGCAAATGGTCTTAATTTCTTATCACTGCCGAATTCATTAAAGATCTCTAATATGTGTCGCTATAGTAGTTATTTATACCATTTAGTTAATTTAGACTGCACTTATATTCCATGCTACAGAATTTAGCACTTGAATTTGCACTTAATACTCTATAGTATTATTGTAGGAGTAAGTCTTGTCACTTGGGCAAACTCATACTCAATGAATCAACAACTGATGGAGTGAACTCCATCTCTCTACCTCAGTTCTCTGAGGCATACAAAGTTTCCAAAGAACACAGTAGAGGAAATAACACGGATTTAGACTTAGGTGACAAAATTCTTAATTATAAATCTCATTCATATTTCTTTTTATCCCCTGAACTGTGTCATCCACGGTGATAATGCTTGGAAGATAATCACTAAGAAGTTGATTTATATTATCTGTCCTACAGTTAGTAGCTTTGGAGACATTTTTTTCTATGCTTAGAAACCAGAATTACAGGATGGCATACAAATGCACAGATGGGTGAGCAACTATTAGAAAAAGAAGGCTTTGGGGAGGCATAAAAAACAGGATTAATTCTGAATAGAAAAAAGAAATTACCCTAAAGGGTAAGTATAAAAAAGCAGCATGAGTGTTCCTTATATGAAATGAGAACATTTTATAAAAGGATTTAAGGAGTAATAAAAAATCTATCCTTACATTTCATTATTTTACAAACATCCTTTCTCTTTGATAAGAATATGATCTATAATCATTTTTTAGCTCATTCATATAGGGTTTCCTGGTTAAGTGTGACAAAAGACACATGAAAAAAAATATGTTTATGCTTCACTCAACCTAGAAGAGAATCTTAAATATTCTCTACCAGATGTGTGACTAGGAAACCTTTTCTTGCCTTTTTTCTGGCTCCTCAAGAAATTGAGGTGACTTGACAATTAAAACTAGGCTATTCTCTTTTAAAGCTCTCTGGTCATCCAGGTGTGGTGGTGCATGTCTCAGCAGTTTGAGAGGCTGAGACAGGAGGATTGCAAGTTCAAAGCGAGTCTCAGCAACCTAGCGAAGCCGGAAGCAACTCAGCAAGACCCTGTCTCTAAATAAAAATACAAAAAAAAGACTGTTGATGCGGCTCAGAGGTTGAGTGCCCCAGGGTTCCATTTCCAGTAAACTCCCCCCACAAAAAAGCTGTCTGGTCCAAGGCAAATTCTAGAATAGACCTTCTAGTAGATCAATGATGGCCTTCTCCAAACCTTAAGAAACCAAAAGATGATGGATATCCATAGGACTTTCTTGATTCATTTATTTATTCAACAGTTATTAAGAATTTTCCAAGCACAAGGCAGTATATCATTATGCAGGATGAAGAATCAAAAACTTACAAAAATAATTAATGGTTCATTATTGAGTGGGAAAAGTTTTAAATGAATTGTGTTAAATTTGTAACAATCCTTGAGGTATTAGTATTATTCTCATTTTACAATTAAAGTAACTAAAACTTAGAAAGATTGAATAACTTACCTAATGTCATATTACTTACAAAATGGCAACTTTAGGGTTCAAAATCAGAGATGATACAGAAATAAGAGGTTTTGTGGAAAAGGTGACATTCAATTGGGCTTTGAAATATGAACAAGTGCATTAGTCAGCTTATGCTAGTAGTAACAAACAATCCCAACAATGATTCTTTTTACTTCTTGTTTTACCTGCCCACTGTGGTTCAGCTGCATATCTTTTTTATTCTGTAAACCAGTAAACAGAACATGCTCTATGCAAAACATACCTATCTGACGGCAGAGTGAAAAGAATAATGACAGAATCATGCAATGACTCTTAAAGTTGCTGCTTGGCAGTGGCTTAAATAACTTTCATTCACATTTTATCCATCAAAGTAATTTGTAGGTCAAATCTTCTGCCAATGAAGTATGAAGGTAGAATTCTCTTATAGGAAGAGATAGTAGATCTTGGGAATTCTATCACACAGCAAGATTTAGACAACTGGGAATGAAGAAAGATATTCTAAATAGAGGAAATAACTTGATTTCAATCATCATCAAAAGTAACAAAATGCAATTTCAAGTCAATATGGAGCATTAGTTAAGAGGTTCAGAAAAGGACAATGGTTTAGGAATATTTGTAGGCTGATCTGACACAGTTTGCTTAAGTGGGAGGCAGTTGAATGAAAGGACAAGAGAAAAAGACAGACTGACTCAGGGTTGCAAAAGAATAGGAAATTTCTCTTCTCCTACTGTGTGCCTAAACGTCTGGCAATAGTATCTGTACAATTTAGACAGTGATAGCAACCACCATCGTCTAGTCTCTGATCTACTCTCACAGCTTTGAGCTGAGCTGGGCATTGAAAGCCACCTGTCTAAGCTCACAGCCCTCCGGTCTGAGTAAATTGGCCACTCACTGTCTACAGCATTGAAGTAAGAAAGGCATTTCTTCTATTAACACCCTTCTTTCGCTAAAGCAAACCTACACATCTGAAGTGATTTTCCTTTGGAAAGCAACTGAGCCCCTGAAGGGTTGAGGTTGCCTTAAGGTTACTTGCTGAGTTTGATCCTGGGATCAAGAATAAAACATGGCTGTTTTCTCTAATTTTACAGTGAGCTCTTATTTCCAAGGAGACTTCATCTAAACTATCTACACAATGCCAAAGTATCCTGTGAATATAGCAGAAATACCAGGCAAACTGAAGGTTGGTTTTGACATCACATAAATCATGTTACTACCTGGTGACGATGACCTGGGATAAACTCCAACTCATCACCATTCCTTTAATGAAATCAAGACCATCTCAACTAGAGCTTTTCAAATCTCCATCCGTAGCTTAAGTATATTCTAATTTTGATATGTGAAAAACAAAACAAAACAAAAATAACAGCATGTGTCACTAGAAAATCAATTGGCCTCTTGGAACTTCCATGGCCTTATCTGAAAATAGAAGAGTTGAAACTTGAGGCTATGTTACCCGTGTGCCATTTTTACCCTTTTTGGTTCCTTGAGAGAGAAGATTCCAAAATGCATACAGATAATAATCAACCTCTCAGAATCTTGGATTGATCAAGCAGAAGTAGAAACTACTTCTTTTCTCTTTTTTTTGGTACTGGAGGGGTACTCGACCACTGAGCCACATCCCCAGCCCTATTTTGTGTTTTATGTAGAGACAGGGTCTCATTGAGTTGCTTAGCACCTCGCCGTTGCTGAGGCTGGCTTTGAACTCACAATTCTCCTGTCTCAGCCTCCCTAAGTGCTGGGATTACAGGCTTGCGCCACCGCGCCTGGCTTGAAACTATTTCATATAAACTTCCAGGGTAGAAAAAAGCAATATGAAAGAAAAATGCAAATGCCTGGAATGCTATAATTTTTACAGCCTCTTCTTCAATCTTAGGTATACTATTTTAAATAAATTATGATTATTAAAGACTTTGGGGGAAAATCTCATCCAATTCTTATGAAGCAAGCAAAACATTTGCCATACACACACACACACACACACACACACACACACGCAGAGAGAGAGAGAGAGAGAGAGAGAGAGAGAGATCTCCTTTTAATCTGAATAGGGCCCTTTAAGACTTATCCACAAAGTAGTGCTAAAGTCACAGAATTTTTAGAAGTAGACCTAAATTAGAAATTCTATAACCCTTACTTGAAGCCACTCTTAAAAATATCATTTCAAAACATTTTCAAGTTTTCTCAGCAAACACTAAGCACAGATTTCAAAAATGTTTTCCTATGTCCCTAGTCAGAGAGAGAAGGGAAAGCCCAGGTTAAAAAGATTCTGTGTCTCTCCAGTTTTTCAGTCAGACAGTGCTAGTTTTATTTATATTGCATATTGCACTCCCATGAAATATTGCTCTAGAAGAAAGGATTCTACTGCTTTGGGGAAAACAATACAATTTGAAAACCACCCCTGTAAGCAAGAGAAATTAAAGAGAAAGCTTAAAATGGCAACAGTTCTACTGCCTTTAGCTTCATCAGGCCTTTAGGAATAGAGAGAGTGGTAAGAGGATCCTTAGGAACAAAGGTAGCAGAAAAGAGGAAAGAAAAGAAACTTGCCGCCATATTACCCTCCCTGTATACAAGCTGCCCCTGGCAGCTGTAAGGACAGGTCCTGTTTTTTGCTAAATATTGTAAGTAACCATCTGGGCTTGTCATGCCCGCTTAACAGCAGCATTTTAAGAAAGTGTTGTCATTTCCTTGTCATACTCATTTCTCTACCTTCTATTATCTTTTCAAAATCATATTACAAAATATTATGAGCTTCCTGAATCAGACACTTTAGATCTTAGTCACTCAATTATTAAAATTGTATGATTTTTAAAATTGCCATTATGTGTGGACTATCTTTACCAAAGCGACAAAGCAATTGAGTTAACCCAAATGGTGCTATGATTGCAGGATCAGAACAGGGGAAATTATAGTGTTGGAGAGAAAAAAATACCCAGCTATTTCACATAAGTGTCAATAAAATCATGGGAAACTCACCATGACACCATTATGTTAAAGCAGAGTAAGAGCTCCCAACATATCACCACACAAGATAATAGGAAAACAAAGCCAAAGGGCTATTAGTTCTATACTAAGTAGCTCATCTGTAGCAAACAAGGTTCTCTCATAACATGACCTGCTCCACATTCCACAAGCACAATTCTGAGCTGCTGTTGCCATTGCTCATTTGTGCCCATCACGTAGTCTCATACACCTGCCATCAGAGCTGAAGATAACCAGGGTTGGCTCTGTTGCCCCTCTCAGGGAAGAACTACAGGCAGTATTCCGAGGACCCTGGGTTGTGCAGGAGTCTTGAACAGGCTGAGATGGATCTGTAACTTAATGAGTTAATGACAAGGCCAGCCTGAAAATGAGGTGGAATGCATCAGTGCCTACCCACCCTGATGTTTTTCAAGAAACCAAGCAAGTCTCATTGCCTGTTATCCTGCAGATACTGATAAACACATTGTTCCAGTCCCTTGTTCCTCTACCTAGACATCTGAATTGGACTCACCTAACATCAACCTACAAATTTAGCCTAACTACAGATTCTGGGACCCATCCTATTGCTTGTCAGAGAGGATGATCTACAATGGCTGATACAAGGAGCTTAAACTCAAATGCCCTAAAGTACACATGGGACATAAAACTGGAGAGAGCTAGTGACAATAACTTCCGGGAATGGTGGACACTATGGAGTTTATGCTTATCCAAAGAAGGAAGCAGATGCAGCTCCAAAGGATTCTTTCCAGGATAAACACAGACAAGCCTTCTGGTTTGTTTGCTTTTAGGATGTCAGAAACACAGGTTTTAATGTGAAAGGTAATGCACTGGTTTTAAAAGTAAAATGTATTTGCCCACCATGTTAATTTCTTGTTGTTACTGTAACAAATTACCACAACCTTGTGTTGTTTAAAACAATACTAATATATAAGATTAGAAGTCTACTATATCATGAGGCTAGAAATCAAGTTGTTGGCAGGGTTGTATTCCTTCTGGAGGCTCAAGGAGACAATTGGGTTTTTTTGCCTTCCTCAGTTCCAAGAGGCTTACCTACCTTCCTTGGCTAAGTGCCCATTCTTCCTTCAAAGCCAGCAGCAGTGGATCTTCAAATCTCTCTGACTCTTACATTCTCGTTCCCCTCTTAGAAAGACACTTGTTATTAAATTGGGCCCAACTGGATAATATAACCTCCCACCTCAAAATCTGTAACTTAATCACATCTGCAAAGTCCTTTTTTCTATGGAAGGTAACATTATCACTGGTTTGGGGAATTAGGACATATGAATCTTGGCAGAGGGCATTATTCTGCCTGACAACACCATTTTGCAATGTTCTAAGCACTCCAAAGAGCTCAGAGGCTTAAACCCCATCTACTTCCAATGTGCTCTTGAGGCCTGTACTCAATAACTGGATTCCGGAAGCTGTCATCATACCTCTACTCCTAACCTTGTTAATAGTAGTACTTTTGCCCTTAAAACATGACTTCACTTTAAAAATTATACAATGATACCTTGATCCACAATGTGGCCCTCTGATAGGAAACCTGTACTGTACTCTGACTTTAAGCTCTTACCACTAGAATTTTGCTTCATTTCCTGGATCACCACGGGGACCTGTCTAACGCTCTCTCTACTGAATGAATCGCAGTGGCCCCTTGCCTCTCCATTTCCACCTTTCTGTAACACCCACATCCCCAAGCCTTATCAAGAAGCCAGAAACAGAATCTCCCTGGGAATTATGCTTCACTATTTGTGTTCTGAAGCCAGCTACTCGGCTACCCTCATCTTCCAAGCTTTGAAATTACAAATATCTTTATTTGTCAAATAAAAAGAGATTAGACCTCTTTATTTTGCAGACATTCATCAACCGTGATTTGAAAGCAAGAATAGAACCCCAGGTAGAATCCTGGCCTCAGCAGGTGCTGAGGGGATAGTGGAATGGGATGTTCAGAGAGCTGTGGCCAAGGACACATTCTACTACCTTTATAAAACACATTGATTAGGCAGGCCCAGATTTGACTCCAGTGGTTGGGATGAAAATATTGTAAAAATATATTCATTGGCAAAGATGCATCTTTTCTATCTAATGCAGGATTTCCCTTGGACTTCCTTGCTTATAGCAAAACCCTGGTCTCTTTTTCTCAAGAGATATGGGGAAATATATAGTTAATCAAGGACTAGTTTCCTTGAGGACAGAAAAAGGAGAGTGAACATTGCTGATATTGGGTTTTATTTTCCCTTCCTGGTGGTAATGCATCTACAAAAACATTGAATCCCAAGGCCATGGTGCTTTATTTAAAGAACTTCTATATTTCTGGAGCTGATCAAGTCCATTGAAGAATTTGATTTTCCTATTGAGGTACACTGGACACCTTTCCAGACAGGGCCAGACACTGGGGCCTACCCAGGCTGCTGCCACATTTTCTCAAGTCCTCTTCCTTCCCTTTGCCATTCTTCTTCCTTCCTCTTCTCCAATTTTATTCCCTGGGAACTTTCCTTCTGTCCTAAGAAACAGAAGTGTCTATGTTACAGAGAGTATGTGTATTGTTTTCCATTTGAAATTCAGTGTTGTTGGAGGCCTTAAGCCAAATCTCCTCATTCTGGGTATAGCTGGCTTTCTCAGGAGTGTCCCCACGAAGAATCTTTGTTTCATCCAGCCCATGCCACAAATAGCAGGGAATATATACAGAAGTCACAGTATACTGGACCTTGTGCTGCATTTGTCCAGAAGACGTGTTTGGCTGTGTTGTTTTACTTTACTGTCCATGCTTTAAAAATCAAGACAGTCCACAAGAAAATTAAGACAACCTATCTCTCTTAAACCACTCGTGTATCAAAACATCACATGGTACCCCACAAATATGTACAATTTTCATGTATTAGGTTAAAAATTAAATTGGAATTTAAAAAATCAGGTCTGTTTTCACTGCACGTGTATTCTAATGGGCAAAATAGCTGTGGAAATAAGTAGTAGCTGATTCTTTAGACAGGTGTACTCTCTCTATTTTGGCCCTCATGGGCATTTGAGTTTGTAAACCAGGCAGCATGATGTAGTAAATATATGTACAGAATCTGGCATGCATGGATCTGATTCTCTACTCTGTATGTGGCAGCTTAGGCTTCTAAGAGCTCTGTTAAGGCTGCTGGTGAAGGATCAAATCCCATTTCCACACAGTAGGAGACTCTCCAAATTCTTCTCTTGAATCTGAGTATTCCTGCAGTGAGAATTTCTAAAAACAAACTGACCATCAATTGGTTCTTTTGAGATTGCCTTGTCATCTACATATTATTGTTTTGAAATGATTGCTCTTTCCAATTACATTTGTTACATCTGGACCACCTCCAATGTTCCATAATGTAGCACGGTAAGTGGGAAGTCATTTTTTCTGTTTATTAGTTGCCAACTCATGGCATGACCAAGGTGATCATTTAGTGATAAAGGATACAATAACAGGGTCAAGTCGCTTCACCCACACCACTCCCAGTGTCAGCTTCCTGGTTTCCATTTCAGACACCAGGATCTGCTCAATATCATTTTCAATACAGTCCTAAGGTTGAGGAGGAACCTTTTAGTGGCAGATAGATCTTTAAATTTTTTTAAAAATATTCTCAAGGAACTTTTCATTGGGCCATTTTATTTTCAGGATACACAGGAAACGTTTGTCTTACCAATTCGAAATAAATGTAATTGACCTTTTAAACACAGAACCTGAGTGATTTAGAGAAAAAAGAGAGAAATGGTTCAGTCTAATCCTATTAGAATGAATAATAATGGCAACTTTTCTATAAGACCTTCAGCTAATAACAGCAGAGTGTCCCTTCCAATGGTTATTAAAAGACTGGATATATAGAGAGATGACGATGGAAGAATTAGTAGCAGGAGTCCAGTTACCGTATCTCAGAGTGAGATCATGAGAGGAGCATGACATTGCTAGGCAACGCTGTGCAGTTAAACAAGTTTTCACTGTCTCAGTGTGATGTAGTAGGTAGGAAGAAGATTCACGAAAAGCAAAGGGAAAACAGGATGAAATTATTTATTATAATAGAACAGAAATGAAGGGAACCAAGACAGAGACACAAGTTAGCCACAGCCAAAGTTCTGGGTTATAAGATGTGTATTCCCGAAAAGAATTCCAGAAAATCAAGAATTCTGGAAAACCTTAAATATTCTTTTCACTGAATCAAAGATAATTTGAGAAAAATAGGATTAAAGGTATTGGCCATGTAAAAGGATTTATATACATTAAATCATGGTATGAGTAATTATATTATTTTACAGATGAGGATCAAAGTTTGGACAGGTAAGTTAAGAAACAGCCAGGGTTAGATATTAGAAATAGAAGAAACCAGAATTTGAACATACTCCTGTGTAAATTCAAAACTCATACTCTTCTCATTATTCCATCATGGGGTTCTTTTTATTTAAGAATAACTAATCTGCTACTCCTTAGTTTCCTGACTCTTCAAGGTACCCAACAAAGCAATATATTTTGTACAGGAAAACACAATGGTGCCAGTAGCCACTCATTCATTCAACAATTACTACCTCATCTCTTTCAAACATAGTTCTAAACACAGGAAATACAGTGATGAAAAGAATTCCTTGTCCCATTGGGCTTCATGGTCAAGTGTAATTTGGAGGGACTATCAGTATATGAATGAAAAATAGATACTATTATTCTTAGAGGAGATGAGTGCTATGAAGAAAAATAAAGCAGGGTAAGGAAATAAGGTAAGGTATATAGGTCAGCCTCTCCAAGATGTTTTCAGTCTACCTTATGTCTAGGCAAGATTTTTTAGTTGTTGTTTATTTTTTCTTATCAGTCTTTTCCCTTTGTTTATGTATTTATTCATTCATTTGCTCATTTGTGTACTTCTACTCTGAGGAACTGTAAAAATGTCTTTGTCTTCTAATTTCTTGACTTCATTCTACAAACTCATCACTCTCCCCAAATAAATGTCCTGAAACCAGTGCTCTAAATTCTTTAAGAAGTCCTGCCCTGCTCCAGTCACCACCTCCTAATTGGTGCCCCCACTTTCACTCCTACCAATGTCCTATAGGAGCTCTCTCCATGCCTTCAATGCCTCCCCTCCCCTTTCCTTACCCCATGTTGATTGGATGCCTTCAGCGCCCCCTATGCTGATTGGCTACTTTGGATACTTCCCCTCCCCTTTACCCTATGCTGACTGGCTACTTTGAATGTTTCCCTTCCTCTTTACCCTATGCTGATTGTCTGCCCTCAGTGTCTCTCCTTTCCTCATCCCATGCTGATTGGCTGTGCGTCTGACACAGATCAATACCCTATTGGCTGTAACCTAACCTCAGGGCCATGATTGGTTCGAGGATCCTATATAAACTGTTGCACTAACTGAAATAAACAGGTCTGCCTCTCTCTCCAGCCCCCCAGACCTCATCCCGTTGGACCCCATTTCTCGGTCCCCTCATCCCACGGGACCCCAACTCATCAAGTGAACCCACATGAGGTATGACATAAACGACAATATCCTCTTCTCCACACAGTGGTCATTGTCTATAAGATGCACAAATCAGATCATGGCATTCTTCTGCATGAAACCCCCAATGATATCCCATGGAACTTAGAAGAAAATACACCTTCCTGAAAACAGTGCCATGGTGTAGTTTCTATCTTCCCTCCATTCTCATTTTGTTCAACATTTTTCCTGTGTCTTCTACCATACTATTATTCATTGCTATGGTTAGGAGTTTTACTATAACAATAGAATGTAATTGAGTTCATATCTGAATTAATCATCTTCAACTTTCCTCCATACTAATTTTTCTGACACCTTTATGCAAATTTTTTAAAATATAGCTTTTTGACTGAAATTTACTGAATTCTACCTTCCCAATTTTGCTTCTCTCCTCCCTCTTATCACATAGCTTTCTAGCCATACAAATTAACATCTATGTGAGTGATTTTCAACTCCCCTTTCCCCCCTATTCTTTTATTTCTGCTTCTAAAATATTTATTACTCTCTTTATTTCCCATTTCTAATTACTTAACCCCTTCTCTATTTTTTCAAAATATCTGGCTCCACCATCGACTCCTCCAACAAAATTTTCTTTGATTCTGCCAAAGTAACAGAAGTTATTCCTCATCCCTAATGCGGTACATCTCACCTTCCAATTTGTAATGTTCTATATTTGTCTAACTTCTGTGCTAAATAACACCATAATCTCAGTGGCTTAACAAAATGAACATTTGTTTGTGGCTCATATCATAAATCAGTGGGGCTCAGCGGGAATGGCATGGGGCTTGGAGACTCTCCTTTTCTAGTCATCCAAGATTCTGGGATGCTCCTGCTATCTGATATGCACCACCTCCATGAAATCATCTGCTGCATCCTCTGTATCTGACTATTAGCAAAAATGGAGAGAACACAGAGAAGCTGTACTAACCAACAGCACTGGACTGAAAGTGACATACATCCTTTCTCACTTTCTATTCATAAGAATTGGCCATATGGCCTCTCCTCAGTATAAGTAAGCGGAGACCATTGGCTGACCATGACCCCATAAAGAACAGGAAATGTGTTTGGTGAGTATCTGGTCAATCTCTGCCATAGTACCAACTACAGTTTATTCCTGAAGACCTAATGTAGTATATTAAACATAGATCATACTCAATATTTGCCCCTAAAGTGAAAAAAATCATAGGGAGAAAAGACTGTGATAAAACTTTCTTTTCACACTTTCTAGTAATTCCATGAATTGCTAAATTGTAATTAAACTGAAAATTAATAAAAAATAAGTGTTTTATATAAAAGATGAATACCTCTAACTTACTCTTTAGTAAACAAAAAATCACAAAAGAAACTTCAAAGTTTGAGCAGAATGGCAGTAAAAGAACTACATGCCAAAATCTGTGAAAAGTAATTAACAGCTAAAGCAGTACCCAGAGGAAAATGTATAGCTCTAAATACATTAATGAGGAAACAAGAAATATGACAGTGAGGAAAAAAGCAAGATGTTAACAGGGACAGTTTGTGGTAATTAAAGGAGGCCACAGTGAGTAAACGGGGTTCTACAATCAACATGTATAGTGTCCTATAAGTCAAGTGAATAGTGGAAAGTAGCTGGTGTGAACCATCTTGCTCAGGACTCCCAGGAAAGGTAGTATTCTCTAACAAGAAGCTGTGGGATGTATAACTGGAGAGAGGCAGGTTGTGTCTTAGCAGAGCAAATAGCTCCAATCAGGAACTGGGGCAGTGGGAAGCACTTGGCAGTTTCTGACGAATGCAAACATATAGTTAAAAAGGAAGAAATAACTACAAAAATATTATGAAAAATACTACGAACAACTAAACAATCATACTGAATTCCATTTAAATTTTTAAATAAATTACTAACTAAAATTACTAAAAATACACAAAAATGTCAACACACACATAAAAAAATGCATTCCATGAATACATCAAATCATTAAAGAAATTATGATAATTTTTTTTCCTTTCTCCACCAACCTGCCCTTCATTCACTACAGAAAACATTTCATTCCTGGATACTTGTGTATGTGAGTTTCACAAATGTTAAAGGAACAACCACCATATATTTTAGTTGTTCCAGAAACATAAGAGCAATACAGTTAGCCAACTCATTTAAAAAGCCTAATACAATCTTTATATTAACCAGATAACATCATAATAAAGAAAGAATATTTGGAGATATTTTATTCATAAAATTAGTGCAAAAATTCCTGGGTTAGCTAACCAAGTATAATAGTATACTTTTAAAAAACTTATGACAAGTAAGGTTTATTTCAGAAATTCCTGGATGGCTCAATCAAACAATGTAACTTACTACATCAATATTAAAAATGTCAATTTGCATGGTCATCTTGATAAATATAGAAAAAGCACTTGATGTATTTAATATACTACTGTATTGAGTTTTTTTATTTTTTATTTTTTATTTTTTTCCCTCTGTACATTTATTTGCTACTGAAAATTAAAATAGCACATCAAAATGTCCTTTTATTGCAACTCAAATTTTTGAAAACCAGAAAATATAATTATCTACCATAATTATTACACTGTAATCAAACTATCCAATATTCTCCTTATATCTCTTCCAGTTTCTGAGTTTTATTTCACGAATTTCAGGCTTATCATATCCATAGGAAGACTTCAGACCTATTGGTAATTCTTTAGGTCAAACAAAGGTAAAACTTAAGTATACTGAAATCATTTATATACATCTTCACTGCAAATTCCTTATAAATCACTGGCATTAAGGCACGAAGAGACCAACACAAAAAAAAAAGGATGCAAAAGAATAAAGTCATCACAGAACTCATATATAACGCTATTCAAAATCATTAGCATATAGTCTAAGCATAGAAAAGTATGCCTAAAATTACCATCACAATTTATGCCTACATTGACTCTTTGTCATAATCATACCCTATTCTAGCATTATCAGAAGGATCCCATCCATGATATACGCAAAAACTGTAGGTACATTTGAGTGGTATACTTCGTGATTCATTCTCAACTGTCTTAAGATTGTTGTCTCTTTGTCGTTCTCTTTCAAGCTGGGAAAATCTTACACTTAGGAGATATCTCCATTTTGCCACACGTTCTTTCCATGCAGATAACACTGTCCGGACTCCTCGCCGCTTATAGGGAAAACCACTTCTGACCTCCCATAAGATCCTCTCACTTCTGTCCTGTGGTTGGGGTGAACTTTCTTGCAGAGGGGAAGGGCATTTAGCGCAAGGATTCAGAGTCAACTTACGAAGTCGCTTTACTAGAATTTCTGAATTGACTGGATGAGAATCCACTGAATCCTCAGGGAAATTTTCTTCATTTTCAGACATCGGAAAAGATTCCTGGGTCGAGGTTGGGTTAAATTCTGGCTATGAGTCCATTGGGAGGTGAGCTGAACCCTCAAAAAAGTTGCTCCTACGTTGCCTGGGAGGAAAAAAAAATCTAGCCCTGAAGGAGACTGAAACCTCCAACTTCAACAGATGGTGAGGGGAGTGGAGCCCATGTATTGAGTTTTTTAAAAACTCTTCGAAAAAAATTGAAAACATTAACTTAATTTAAAATAATGAAGATGATGAAGATAGACTGCCCAAAACCAATGGTGAAATAAAAATTGATGAAATTTTAAATTTATATATTTTAAGGTTGAGCAGAATAAAAAGGTATTTTAACTCAGTTGTTTAGCATAGTACTAGATGTCCTGATCCCCACGAAAATTGAGTCAAAAGTCCTTACCACTATTTAAAGGCACACCAAAGGATATATTTCCTTCGGGGGAGGGAGGAAACCAAGAGGCAAACTATCAGAACTAAAAGTTGACCTATCTACAAATAAGATCAATTTCCCCAAATTAGTAATATCTGTCTTCATCAGTTAAAAATTACCAATTAACATGGCAATGAAAAAACAAACATGTCTAAAAATTAATCTAATGAAAGTGCTCAAAACTTTGTGGAGAAAAATTTAAAACATTTTGAAATGACATCCCTCACTCACCAAAAAGCTTGAATAAACAGAGGAATATTTCTTCCCTCCTGGAAGAGATGACAGCAATATAAACATGTTAACTCCACCAAATGACTGTACACATTTAATGTAGTTCTAATCTAAACAATAATAAAGAATTCAACAAATTTGCCCTAAAATTTTAAAATGAAGAATAAACATTCATTAATAGGCCAATAATTAAAAATTCACAATAATCAAGACTGTGGTCTTGGCAGAGTCAACAAATAAAAATATTGGCCATGATAGAAAATTTAGGAAAGGATGCATTTACATGAGAACCTACTATATGGTAGAGGTGGTATCAAAAATCAGAATACTGCATGAATAATTTAGAAAACTGTGTCAAGAAAATATAAGTTATATTTTCTACTTTGCATAATATAAAATAATTAAACTTCAAGTGGATTATAGGCCTAAATGGTAAAAAGGTAAAATGACAAAAATGATAAAAGTAAAAGGAGCTGATTTTGTTTTCTTTTTTACTTTGGGGCTAGAAAAAGATTTCTTCATAAAACTTCAAAGTCACACACCATCAGTAGAAAAATTGATGAATTTACATAATAACTAAAGATATCTGTTTAATGAACATCATTGTCAAAGATAACATATGGGTGGCAGACTGGGAGAAGATATGTGTAATATCAAAACCTGACAAGGGTGTAACATACAAAATATACCAGGAACTTCACAGAATCAGCCCCAAGAGGACAGGATGCCTAAGTGGTCAAAAGTTAAACTTGCTCAGTTCCCAGGTGATGCAACCTGATTAAGTGACTAGGCATTGTATCCCACTAGCACTCACAAGAATCCTGCAGGAAGCAATGATTATATGCCAAATTTTACCCCAGAGATTGACAAAAATTAGAAAGATGTGTATGTAAAATGTTGGTGAGAAAATCACAATTGAAAAGAATTCTCAATTTGCTAAAGAGAGGATAAACCAGTATATTCACTATGAAGAGCAATGCCAATTATAATCTAAGAATCCAGCTCCTATGTAGGCAACAGAAATTTGCAATACAAGTTCACAAGAAGACATGTCCAAATGGAGTGATTCTATTGCTTCACCCTACATCTAGAGTGAGAAAACACATTCTTGAACAATGCTAATGACCATCAAAGTTCACTTTTGTGAATGGCGGTTACAAACAAATACTGGGTGCATTTTTCTTTCTCCACACAAAATAGTCCTAAGCCTCTTTCATAAGAGAGAACTTAAGTCTTATGTAACTATTACATCAATGTCCATATCAATCAGAATAGAATAGGCTTTGCTACAGTAACAAACTTTACCTAAATTCTATTGGCTTTTAATAATAAAAGTTTATTTCCCATTTGTGCTCTTTGTATAGTATGATTGCAGGAAGGTGGCATTGATCATAATAATTACTCTAACCCCAGGACCCATGGATGATAGAACAGAAATCATCTCCTGCATTGTTAGTCACAGAGACAGACAAAGCACATGATATACATGACTTTACCAGGAAGAAGTGACATTTATCACTTCTGACAACATTTCATCAATCAAAATAACTCACATGATAAACAACTAAGCTCAACCGAGTGAAGGCTTCCAAAAGAAGACTCAGTTAATATTAATGAACAGTGATAGTCTAATTCAGATGTTCATTGCAGCATTATTTATAGTAAAAACTGAGTCTTATGTATTTACTGAAAAGGAGAATTATTGAATAAAATGTGATACACACATCTGTTGTTTCATGTGGCCCTCATAACATATGTCAATATATCATAAAGATAGATACAACTAAATATAATCTCAATATAATAAAGAAATACTCAGAAATTAAATTTGTACTGCAATAAAATTTTTTGTCTTTAAAAATTCACAGAAGAGCCTGGTGCGGTGGAGCATGCCTATAATCCCAGCAGCTCAAGAGGCTGAGGCACGAGGATCAAAAGTTCAAAGCCAGTCTCAGCAACTCAGCAAGACTGTCTCTAAATAAAATATTTTTGAAAGGGCTGAGGATGTGTCTCAGTGGTTAAGCACTCCTGAGTTCAATGCCTGGTTCCAAAAAAAAAAAAAAAAAAAAATCACAGGACATCTCTTTCAAAAAATACAGTGAAGGTCCTTATAAGGAAACACAAGGAATACATTAAATTGGGATGGGTGTGTATGTGGGATAGTGCAATCAAGTAGAAATTGAGCAATTTGTATAAAAGTAATAATGTTCTACAATGAAAACATTATCTTACACATATACATTCTCCAAAGTGAATTATTACATATATTCCTGGCTCTATCAGACTCAAGGAAATGAAACATAGGCAACGTAGGTTTTTATAGGAGATGGGAGTGTCATGAAAATGCCTACCACAGGGCAGGTCTTTGGTAAGTGGTATCAGTTTTATTCAGATTGAACTTGGCTATGAATGTTATCTTAATCATCATAGTAAAATAAAGCATTTTAGTTGCAATTTTGTATAGGAAGAAATTAATAAATACAAGAAATTAATGAGTTGTCTCAAGTTTTCACTGACAGGAAGAATCATGTGATAATAAAAAAATTAACTTGTAAATTCTTCATTGGTCTTCATTTGACTCTAAACACTCAGTCTGATGAAAGAAAATGAAATCTTTGCATCCAATGTCATTGGAGTCTGAAATTACAAAAGCCTCTCTATAGTCATCAATCCCCTTTCTTATCTGCTCTTTCATACATCCATAAAGGACAGTGTAACTATGGCCTATGAGATAGAGCTAGATGTACCTAGAAAAACTTTCAGAACTTTTCTTCTAGATTCTATTGTATCAAAATATTTTTTCTGCTGCAGCTCTCATAGACACAGTAAAAGCCACATAATTAAGTAGCTCATATTGCTCAAATACTGCCACACGCTATCTAATAAGGAAATAAAAGTGCAAACTGCAAACCTTTCAAAGTCATGCTGCCAGAATTTTTCATATGAAGAAAAGGTTTTTCTTTAACAAATAATAAATACTTTTAAGGCAATCCATACAATCAAATGTTAAACTAGGCAATGTATAATAGAATGGCATACCATTCAAGGAATAAAAGGCAAAACTTATGCAATGTCAAGCCAGACCAAAGAAATATTGGGTGTTTATTAGAGCATGAGAAAACCCTGAAATATGAACATATAAGAGAATAAAGACAAAACATTCAGCATATTCTGTTTACACAGCCACATCGTGCTGAAAAGCAACAACAAAAAATCAATACCATTTATTCCCTTTGAGTGTACCACTGAAATCTCTCATAAAAAGTTTTGAAACCACTCTTCTCTATCACGGGTTAGAAAACTATGCAGCCCATGGCTTTTTTATAAAAGCTACATGCTGAGAAATGGTTTTGTTTATATTTTTAAGGAGTTGTTATAGAGAAGAATAAGGTGATGGAGAAAAAAGAGAAGGAAAAATGATAGACAATACGTGTTCCACAAATGATAAAATATTTAGAATTTGAACCTTCACTGGAAAACTATGTTGACCTCTGTTTAAGATCAATGGAAGAATGGGTGTCCTCCTACATTGGCAAGAATGATATAAAACCAACATAGTTCTATAATATCTTTTACTCAAAAAGTAGGGCTCAACTTCCTGTAGCAAACTAATGAAAACTTTACTGGGACACAGTCATGTTTATCTGTTAAGTATTGCCTATGATTTATTTTGAGTTATCACAACAAAGTTGAACAGACTAAAGTATTTACCATTTTTCCACTTAATATAAAATTTGCTCATTCTGCAATAAAAGACAATAGCAGAACTTTTGTTATACTTATTTTATAATAAGCATAAGTATTGTGTAATATACTTATTGTATAATAAGTATAAGTGTTGTACAATATACTTATTGTATAATGTCCCTTTTAATATTGGTAAAGTCTGACTGCTCAGAACTGAGGGACACTTAAGCTTTCTGTAACAGATTTTGTCCATGATGGCTGTACTTCTATTAATGTTTTTTTTTTCTTTTTCTTGCTACTCTTGTTATGCATCCCATTATTTTGCTCTATTCTTTGCTACTGGAAATGTAACAATTATGAAGTCACAATTCTCATTGACACAGATACTAGTGTCAATGAGACACTAATATGACTGGTAAAGTATACCCTTTACCAGTATATACATACTTTAAAGTATGACTGGTAAAGTTCAATAAGACTTATGATATTTTTACCTCAGACAATAACTGATTAAGATTCATTAGTTGAAACATTATATAAATGAGTCAAATAATTCTCCCATGCACATACAATGGGTTTTGTTGAGAACAATATCCTTTATATCATATTACATAATTTAATGCCTTTTTAAATTTTTTTTTTAGTTGTAGATGGATGCAATACCTTTACTTTTTTTTAATGTTGTTTTGAGGATCGAACCCAGTACCTCACACATGCTAGGAAGTGCTCTACTGCCAAGTGACAACCCCAACCCATTTTAACGCCTTCTTTAAGAGGTTTTTATGAAGACATTTGAAAAAAAAGTCTCATAGTTTTGTACCTGGATGTTTTATTGTGTAGATAATGTATATGATTGACCATGTAGTAACTGTTCTATATATCTATTTATAATCTCTCAAATCTAAATTCATCCTTCATTGCCTGCTTGGCAAAAATGTATCTGGGCCCTTTAAATGCATTTTGTTTGCCAGCTGACAGTTGGTAAGCTTTTTCAGTGGAAGATATTGGAGGAGCATTGCAAAAGGAAGGGCTTCACCTTCCGGTTCCCAGGTGTTTCCTCCACACGTTCATGGCATATTCTGACCCCTGTAGAATATAAAACTTCTCTAGTGAGTGGCAGTTAGAAGACACCTCAGGCCAGCAGCTCCCTCCTCCATCTCTCTCAAGCTATGTTCTTTCAAAAGGTGTGTTTCCAACACCACAGTGGCTTTCTGGCCATTCAGAGAGGCACATTCTCTAATGGCTGGTCTTTAATATGCCATTCCTTTATTCTTTAGAGTTCTCCTTATGTCTTACTTCAATGCATTATTACTTCAGGTATAGATGATATTCTTTATATTAAATAATTTCTATTAAAGTTACAATGTAGTTTTTCTCTTCCTTTATTGAACCATATTAATACTTAAATTTGTTTCTCCTATTTGGCCACTAGAAAGGTCAAGTAATATTGCATATATATGTGTGTCTATTCAGTTACATACATTACTCACTCACACATATAGTTTAATGTATTTTACATATTTACCTTGAAATGCATTTATATAGTCTATAATGTTTAGTGGAATTATTTTTAAAATACTGTTTATTGAGTGCTTACTCTGACACACTAAACGATGCAAGTATTAAATTACTAAGCAAATGTATCTGAGAAGTTCTGCTAAGCATAAAAATTAATTATAAACATAATCATATTAGCATATGTTTATTTTTGACCACAAATCCTCAAAATGTTGATAATCCAGGAATGATTATTTCAGGGTTTTAGCCCTGTCCCAGGGCTGCCAAATTGCACAGTTGGCTCTTGTGCCTTGAAGTCTGGATTCATTAAAGTCTTCTGACTCACTGCCATGTATCTTTCTAGCACTGAGCTCACATATGCTCTTACCACCCGCTTTGTGTTAGTGTCACCTGCTATGGCTGCCTTGACTACATCTTCTCATCTGTGTGAACAGTTCTGTTTCCTGCAGGAAACCCCACCACTTATTCAGAAAAAGAAATAGATTCATCCAAGGGTACTGACCAGAAAACCATCACCAAGAAATAAAGCCAACTGTCTTCTATGAAGTTTCTTATTTCTCCCTGTAAGACATTTCCTGGCTATCACAAAGAAGCTGACTCTCAAAATAACACTTTTTCTTTTACCTTCTTGTCTGTTGACTCTTTAGGAAAGAAAATGTCAAGCAACCTTTTAATATTCGGATGAAATTCAGCTGTGGCATAGTTGAAGATTCTAAATCTTGTGACTAAAAGAAGATATCAGGAGATCGGGGTTGCCCTGAGTTACTTCTGCCTCTGTCATCAGTCTAAAACCAAGTACCTGTTCACAATCAAGAACTAGGAGATAAGTCTCAACATTTTTAAACAACAAATATTGGGAATACTTTAAATGTCCAACTCAAGTCAATTAGTTAAATCAATCATGTTTTCTCCCCTTAGTATAAGCAAACCCTCTCTAAGAAATAGGTCACAGAGGAATATAGAATGGCCTGAAGAAGTGATCTTCATGTATTATTAGACTCAAAGAAATGTTTAAAACAAATATAAATTTTACTTTTAAATGTGCATATCCACAGACATACACGCATTTCTACTACATGCACACACAAAATATGGGGATTGTTTTCCCTGGGCAACAGGATTTTAAGTGATTTGTGCTATCTTGCTTGAACTTTTTGAAAGTCTAAAGTTTCCATAATAAATTTGAATTCTTTCCACACTTAGAAAAAAATTCACATTATCTTTTTAAAGGCATAGAAGTGCTTGAATTTTCCCAAAATTTCAAAATTGGAGAAAAGACTAGAGTCTACAATATGGATATGAAATAGAGATACTCCTTGATTTCCTCAGTTTGCTTTTTTTTGGTATTCATTTTTAAAAATTCTCCTTAATCTAGAAAGATTGCTGCTCCTTTCAATCTAAGGAGAAAAGAATAATCCACCAAAATCAAAGGTTTTAATCAGTTAGTTTCAGTTAGCCAACTATTCATCAGATTCAGTCCCAGAGAATACAACCTGCATGGAAATGGCTTTTTCCAATAAATAGCTAGATTATATCATTAATTGTGAAAATGAGAATAGACAGACCCAACAATAAATTTATCATGGGTTACAGGAGTAGAAAATTTTTTTTAAATCCTCATTTCCTCCATGGAAGCAATATTATATTTACCTAATATAAAATTTTCTTCACCTATAACAGGGAGATAAAGTAGCCATGGAAATGTGTATATGAATGCCAATGTGTATACATGAAATATAAAAGCAGTTATATTGCTCTCAACATGAATTCACTTTTTAGGTTTAAGGAGATGTTTATCATTCTCTATGCCTTTTGCCATTTGGTATTTGATTGCCTGGTTGCCTAGAACCTAATCTTGGCACCTATTATCCAATATCAGACATTAAGCTAAGCTTTTAAATTATTATTGTTATTAAATTCAATTTAATAATTGTTATTACTATTATTATCACTATTTTCAGTTGTTAATAATATGCCATGTATTTTGATTAGCATTTAATAAGTACTATCACATTTAATGTTCTTGACTTTCCTATGAGGTAGGCATTGCTATTTTTAGAAGAGAAAACAAATGATCAATAATGTGCTAAATTCACATAGTATCTGAAGCAATATTCAAGTGAAGTTATTTCAGACTCATGTCTGTTCTCTTTCCATTGTCCTCAGGTGCTCATTTTCACATTACTCAGTGGTTTAGGGTATTCTTGGAGATACTCAAATGAGGCATTAGTGTTAAGTCCAGGGATATGAGGATTGTTGACAGAAATGAAAGTTCTCAAGAATTTTATCAACAGTGGCTGAACCAACAAAAGAATAAGACAAAGATAAAGATGAAGCAGAAAAATATAATCAGACCCTACTTTTATTTTCCAAGTCCTTGGGAGCTGGGATGTATGGTGGTTTTTGTAATCATGATGGAGTCTAGCTGTGATAGCATAGCATGATAAAAGTATAAATTGCTCTGTGAAGGCAAAAGTACTCTGAAGAGAGAGCTTCAGATAATTCTTCCTGTGCAAAGCAGAGTGAACATCCCAGTTCAGTGAAAACTGTAAATGGAATTAAAATCAGTAATTTCAGTTTTGAGTATCTATTTTAAAAAAGGAAATAAATGATTCCAGAGCTAGAAAATAAGAATTCTAAAACCAGTCAAAAAAATTGCTGAAACTTCATGGGTCTTCATATTCTTCCCTTGTCAAGGGGTACTACCTAGATTTGTTCCATCTACTGCACAGAGTTTTTACAAGATTCCAATGGCACAGTAAGTTTGGAAATATTGTAGAGAGGATTAAACATTGTGTGATATGAGTCTCTTTTTGTTATAATTTCTTCAGTATGGTACAACTTTTCAAATAAATTTTATTTAGGTTTTCCTTTTAATTACAAAAATAATATATCTTCATGGTACAAACTTTTAAAGTTATAGGGAAAAAAAGTAAAAGTCCTTTATATGTAAAGTGGCATGCTGGAGTTGCCTTATATTGGGTTGTAAGAATCAACTGTATGCATCTCTTTTTAATAAAATGTTCAGTGACATTACGTTGGTAGCCTGAGATTGTTTACACCACAGACATTGGCAAATGCTACAAAGCAGTTCCAGCTGGAACCAGTTCTTACACATTTATCTGTCCTGACCATAGCCTAAAGCTTCCTGAATTTGGTTAACTTTAAATCAGATTACTATCTTTGAAGCCAGTCAAACTGAATTAGATTCAAAATAAAAAACAGATAGTCAGCCTTCAACCTTTAACATATCATCTTCCTACAAGAAGGACAGTGTCTGAATAAACAATGAGAAAACATGCATTAAGAGTCCTAATTGCCAAGGCCTGGATTGGCTTAGGTTATTTGAATTATTTGAACATGAACAAAAATCTCTTGTGGCTGGGGCTGGGATTGTAGCTCAGTGGTAGAGCGCTTGCCTCACATGCATAAGGTCCTGGGTTTGATCCTCAGCACCACATACAAAGCAATAAAATAAAGACATTGTGTTCATCTACAACTAAAAAAAAAAAAAATTAAAAAAAAAACTCTTGTGGCTTTCTTTCTTCTCTCCTTTTTAAAAAAATTATCTATTTTAAATTTGTTTTCTTTTGTTTTGTTTAGCCACTAAATACCAACAGTCACAGATCTTAAGAGGTTTGCCTGTGCCCAAGTTGTTTCATTAGGATCTCGCTCTTAATGAAAGCATTTCTGATCTTTACATAGATAGCCAAGAAGTAGAGTTGTTGGCAT
Organism: Xerus rutilus; assembly: GCA_028644305.1. Taxonomy (NCBI): domain Eukaryota; kingdom Metazoa; phylum Chordata; class Mammalia; order Rodentia; family Sciuridae; genus Xerus; species Xerus rutilus. The sequence goes on from CM053399.1 coordinate 31,812,143, forward strand.
TCTTCTTAGACATTTGAATTCCCTGTTCAGTTTCCAAATTATATATAGTTCTAAGATGCTATTTTTAATGACAAATAGGACCAGGAGTGCCACCCTAGTTTGCCTTTTTATCCCCTTAATTTATGGAACTTATTTGCTACTGTCACCACCCAAGAACATCAGGATCTAATTTCCCAAGAATTTCAGAAGTTCAATGAGGACATTTGAAACTTCAGTCTTAGTTTCTCCATACTTACCCACGTTCAGTCAATATACACAAAACATAAAAATGACATTTTGTCCACCAGAGGGCACTCATATTGTTCCATGTATAGAGTTGAGGATTATGGAGATTTAAAGAGTTTAAAGTCAGATCAGCAAAAGAACCTCCAGAACTCTTCAAGTCTTCACTAAATACCAGACAGAAGACTATAAGTATTTTATTCTATTTTATTTCCTCTTCTATCCCCTATCTTCTAACCTTTCTAACCCCTATCATACACATAGGAAATCTCAAGTATATATTCATGACTTCATAAGAGTAGGGCAAGGGGGGTGGGGCAAAATCAGGGTGAAAGTCTGGGCTCCACATTTTCAAAGCAGCAGCTTTCCAAGAGGGTGTATTTTTCTTCAAAATGTGGGAATGTAGAGAATGAAAGAATAACAAGAAAATGGTTTTCATACATCTTTGATGCTTTAGGACCGTGCAACTCAAGTTGTTTTCCCATCATGAAGTTGATGAACTGTATGCTTCAGATGGCAGGGCTTCTACTCTTCCCTTAGAACTTTACACTTTTCAAGTGCTAAAAAGAACCAGAGGCTGCCACAAGACTGTGGTCTAGCATGTTGACAGCCTCAGCCACATGTTATTCCAGCCTCTCACAAAAGCAAAATAAACTTGTGATTTCTGAGACATGTTATGTAGCTCATTAGTGGTTTCAACTAAATGCTGTTTATTGATCTTTGAGTCTCTCTATCCTCAACACAAGTAGACTTTCACCTATGTTTCCATCTTTTCCAAACATTTCAGCATTGTGAACCCACCAGTTAGACCTAAATTTAAGCCAATTGGTCTGAGGTAAGGATTCTCTCTCATTCCATTCATGTTACCATGTCAAACATTTCCCTCATGCCATTTTGTTTCTATACAAGGACATTTTTATTTATACACTTCAAATTAGACAGATCAAAAGAACCATTTAGTTATTGGCTTCAGAATGGCTCACCAATTAAAGTCTAAGTACCTTCTCTGTTTTTCAGAATGTTCAGTTAAGCTACCTTAGAATGATTTGAAATCTAGCCATTTGGTATCTATGCAACACAAATATACACACCACAAGTACTTCCCAAAAGGAATTTAAAAGAGAAATAATTTAAGCTTTGTGTCCATTGGAGAATGGTGGCAAAGTAATTATAAGGGAATTGCTAATGAATGTTGGTAAGCTTGGCCTTTACAGCATGGCCCAAAGTTGCCAGGTACTATAAAGCTTTGAAAAAAATAATAGTAATGGCACTTCCAAAACCAAATGCGAAATTGGCTAACCTTCCCCAAGTCACATCTGGGTTTAGTTTATTCTCAGTATGAAGAGCTTAACCAATCATGTTGTTTGAGTCTCAGAAAGCAGCAATGTTAAATGAAAGGAGCAGGAATAAGTAAATATCTCTTTAAGTCCTCCCCTGAGGGAGAATGTTTTATTATATTTGGACAGTCCTTACATAATTTCCTGGTGTTAGGGAATCAGTCGGTTCATGGCTGAATGGTGCCTATTGGGTTTAGATGGTCCCTTTTAGAAGTATGCAGTTTACTGGTCAGAAGCCTTCAAAACTAAAACACATTATTATAAGGGCTATAAGGTAAGTGGGAGTAAGCTGAAGAGAACTATTTTTCCAACATGTGAAATAATAATGCAGAAAGAATTCTATAATTCAGGTTTAACATGAAAAATGCAATAAATATAAAAGCAATTATTTAATATAGGTAGAAAGTGGAAAATGGCTAAAAAATGCAAGACAGCCATGGTTTATACTGATTCGTCTTTTACTAATTCTTCTCAAGAGTGTGGCAGTTGGCAATTACTTTGAGAATCAGAATTTTTGTGAGTATATCAACTTTGAGATTAGAATGATTCATCCCAGACAAGGAATTATTATGAGAAGATGCTATACCTGGAATTATCATAAAAAATATTTCTTCACTGACAAGATGAAAAAGAACTAACTAGGTCTTTATTTATTAAATAATGATGATAGTAAGAAAATAGCACCACAGCTCATTTCCATTGCCCTTCTTTAGAACCTCCCAGTGATCTAGTTAGCACCTACTCCTTTTGTGAGATCTCAGTTCAATTATCACTTCTTTGAGGAGACCTTCAAATATCTCCTTGATTAGGTCAAATGCCTATATGATATGCTTTCTAAGCATCAGGCCCCTCTCTTTGCAGGAGTTAGCAAAGTTTCAATTTTGCATTTATTTTTTCAGTACTTTAATAATATGTTCCAACAAACATTCAAGCTCCACATGGCTTTCTGGTTTTGCCATTTATCAAGTCACCATCATCTAGTACAGTAACTGGCATATAGAAGGTACACAATGCCTATCTGTCCATTTATGGAATTATAAATGAATAATCAAGTGAGGAAATAATGAGGTTCATACAATATTGCAAAGTAGTTAACAAATTCAGAAAATCCAGTTAACTAACCCAAGAGAGCAAATCATTTAACAACAAAGCTGGATAGGACTCAACACCTTGTCCTCCTTTCTTTTCCTAGTGCATCTTATCATAAAAACTGTGAGCCAAACCTTAATGACTCAAAGTAATAAAACAAATTGTCAACTAACCAAATTTATCTTTTCAACTAAGGTAGTCAAATAAATCAAGTGTTCTTTGCTACTTATATGAGCCATCAGCAAAATTCTGGGTGAGTGGTTATTTGCAAAGCTAAATTAAAGATCATTCAAAATAATAATAAAAATATCTCCTCAGAGATTTATATTTATTTTTAAATAAATATATTTATTTATTTTTAAAAGAGAAAGAAATTATATTTTATTAGGAAATTCTTCATCTGTTTAATCCAGGTATAAAAGTAGACACTTCCAAAAAATAAGCAGATCTATCAAGAACAAGGATTTTGATATTTTTTGCTGCTCTTTAAGCAATAATATACATATCTTACACAGGACAAAATGATGACCTGGAAAAAAAATTAAATTTTATGAGCCTCTGTCAGGGCTCATACTAGTCTGCTTGGAGTGTTGTCACAAATACAACAGCATTTGTTGTGGGTAGCTTAAACAACAGAAATTTATTTTCTCATTCTTTTAGAGGCTAGACATCTGAGATTAAGACATCTGCAGGTTTTGCTTTCTGAATCTCCCTCCTTAACTGCAGAAGGCTATTGTTCCCCCTGTGTCTTCACATAGTATTTATTCTATGTGTGTCTGTTTCAAAGACAAAGAGAATCTAGAAAAGAGCAAAAGAAAAGTGATTCAGGAATTCTCAGTAAGGATAACAGCTGACTCCTCATCAGAAGCTATGTAGGCCAAAAGGCAATGGATGACATATTCATACTTCTAAAAGAAAAATGAAATAATCATGATGAAATGCTATGAGCCATTATATGCCAGCAGATTAGGTGACCTAGATTAAGTGGACAGATTCTTAGACACAAGCTACCAACATTCCCATCATCACCTTCAAGCTATGTATTTCAAGAATTTGCCCTTTCATGAGCAATCTCACCCCTTATCATACTGATGTCATACTCTCAGTTGTACCAACTCTCATGTAGCTACTGGCATCAGGGACTACCCAGTATTCTATAGCTTTAACTTTTTCATTATTTCTTTTTGAGGATTGAATTTAAATTATATTTCCATAAAAACACTTTGAGCCTCTTATAAGAAGGAATTACTCATTAAGGTAATATTAACTTCTCCAATGAACAAAATTTCTTTGATGATACTTTTCCATCAAATAAACAGTGGTCTACCTGGTAGGTTTCTGATCTCGTTTCTAATTGTTTCCATGTTACAAAAACTATGTCCAAAGATCTTTCCTGAATAAAATTATCAAGCCTGATTTAGGTCTTTGCACCCTAGCTCCAAGGATAATCTCTCTGGAATTAAAAGAAGATACCTTGAAGCCAGTGATTTAATAGACTTGGGTAGAAAGGCCACATACTGTTAATGCAGTCTTTACCTCAGAGGTCTAAATGAGACACTCTTCATGTAAAACCTCTATAGATTCCATTTATTATGGTTTGGGATCTTGAAACAGGACTTTTAGGAGTATCCAAAATTATCAATATTTTCTTACTGCCTAGTATCTATTCATTTATTTCTGAATTACCTTTAGTTTTCTAGTAACATCTTGATAAAAGGTAGAAATGAAAGTTAATATATATGATCATCCTCTTTACAGATGCATCCTTTAGAAGAGAGTTTCTGAACTCCAGCACCACTGACATTTTTATAACAGAAAAATATGAGTTGCCAGTGTCTATCCTGTGCATTATAGGATGTTTATCAACATGCCTGCCCTATACCCACTAGATACCCATAATGTCATCCCCCACTCCAGTCAGACGAACAAGAATGTCTCCAAACATTGACAAATATCGCATGGGATACAAAATCATCCCCAATTAAGAACTAAAACTGTAGGCTCAAAAGTTCCATCTTTTATCTTCAAATTGTCATAGACAATATCTTTACCAAAATTTGTTCCTATTCAAAACATGGACCAACATTTTTCCAATCCTCAGAGTCACCCAGCTGCCTAACATAGGTTTCTGCCCTCTTCCCTCACAATGAGGAGTTATTTAGCCTTGAGGATCCAGCTTCTCCTAATTCTGTTGGTTTCTGAGGCCTATACTTCTTCTTGTGGTGATAAATTTTATGAGTTAACTTGATTGGGCCATGATGCCCAGATATGTGGTGCTTAGATACATCACTCTGGGATGTTTCCGTGATGATGTTTTTGGATGAGATTAACATTGAAATTGGTGGATTTTGAGTGACGCAGACGGCTTTCCATTATGTGCATGGGTCCTATCCACTCAGTCAAAGGCCTGAGGAGAACAAAAATCTGACCTTCCCTGAGCAAAAGAGAATATTGCAGCAATAGCCTTTGAATTCAAAGGGTAGTGTTAACTGTTCTTTGAGTCTCCAGACTTCCAGTCCACCCTGCACATTCTGAATTTGCCAGACTCCATAATCATGCAAGGCAATTACTTAAATAAATCTCTTTCTTTATAAATACACATTGTTTTTTCTTGGGAATCCTAGTGTGTGTGTGTTGATTTCAGACTTTGCTTTAAACAACAATATGGTCCTCTTACCTTACATGAATACCTTTCAGTTTGCATACGGCTTATTCATGTTTGGGATGAAAAGGGTCTTTAAATCTGTAGGAATTAAATGATATATTCCCATATTTATGTATTTCACTTGATTTTAATCTTGGAGGCAAATATTATACTTTATCATTTCTACACCTCTAGCATCTACCTCATAATAAAAGATCAAAAAGTGTATGTTGCCAGGAACTCAGAACTGTGTCTGTCCACTGCTGTATCACTTGGGCCTAGAATAGTGTCACATGATGTGGGTTGAATTAATATGATGTTAGTTCCTGTAAATGATATTTTTAATGTTTTAATTTTAAAATTCGGTAGCATTACATAGAAATCCAAATTTGGTGGCAGGGGGGGGGGATGTTGGCCTAGTAGGAAATAGCTGCTTAAGATTTATGTCTATAAGTAAAAACAGCTTTGTATCTTCCTTCATTAAGGATTTTACATCTATGATTATAAAATAAATAGTGTGTATTGAGTTACATCAATGAATGAATGAATGCTTCATTGCTAAAATATAGGATTTCATTCCAAACCATGTCCCTTATCCACTTTCTCCTAGTCCTGATAACATTTAATATGTTGTGGTTGCAGAGAAGTCTTCAGATATGTCCTCTCAGACACAAGTTCAGCCAGCCAGAAACATAGGGCCTGGGGTTTTCTCCTGCAGCAACACTGTGGAGGTTAAAAGGTAAAGCATAGGGTTCACCAGCATGGATGACCTGAGTTTAAGTTCTAGTTCTGCCCCTTATCAGTTATGTAATCTTTCAAGGCTTTGCTTCATCTGTAAAATGGCGATAATAGTATTTACTTAGGATTATATGAGATTATGAGTAGAAAGCATTTATCAAAATGTCTGGTCATAGAAAGAACGCAACAAATGTTAACTTAATAGTTATTATTGTGTGCTGGAGATATCAGTCTAATCTGTCCTCGGGCAGAAGAATAAAAATTACATGGAAATGGCTAGTTAAAAGAAGAGAAGAACTGGGAACCACGCATAATAGGCAAGTGGAAATGGTCTAGACAAGTTTGAAAAACAGTGGTATTGTCTGAGAGACATGTTATTTATACCCAGAGTGCCCTTATTTGAGCAAACCAGTTTATCTGAAGAGACCAGGGCTGGATAGACTATGACAATACTACAACCACTTCCCACAGGCAACTGGGATGACTAGGTCCAGAGAAATCATGAGCTCATACCAATTCCAGAGGCTGCACAGCCCCTAGAAAATATTTCCCAGCACTCATATCAACAAGGCCTAGATCTCTACTTCATATGCTCTCAGTTTCTGAGACCAAACTGTTAAGAATACAACATTCATTTCACAAACTTATTATTATGCACTTGTATCATCAGGGTCCCAGCAGGAAACAGATGTCACACTCAAACTGGGAAATCTAAGGCAAGTTTAATAAAAGGATTCTTGACAGAGTACAGCATGTAGGGAAACCACCAGAGACTATGTACTACCCCAAGACAAGTGACCAAGGATCATCCTCAGGCCTGAAGAGGCAAGACAAAGGAGCTAAGACGGAACATCGACACGGAAGGAACCAGATAATAATATCCTGACCCCATTCTGCTTGCCCTCTACTGGTCTCCTGTTAATACCCAACTAAAAACTAACCAGAGGCAAAGGACTAGGAAACCCAAGTCAACTCTGGAGTTCAGAGCATGGTGGGAAATAATGGAGAGCCAATATTGAAGGACCTCAGACATCAGCTATCCAGCGTATCTGACACTTCCTGAGAAGGGAATAACTCCATATGTCTGCTCCAAAATAAAGTGCACATTCTGTCTTCTCCAAGAGCCTCATTTACCTCACACATCTATAGACACAATTTTCTCCCATTAAGGAGAAATCCTTCAGCATCTTTACACTGCTACTTCCAACTATCTTCTTCACTAACAGAAGTAGTACACCAGTAGGCCTGTCTTTCCAGGCCTCACAACAGACTCTGACATGTCAGAATTGGCTAGATATGTCCATACTAGGACATCCATTCCTCCATGATAATAAAATATAATAAGATACATTTGGCATTAAGCAGTAACTGATTACCATGGAATCCTTCTAAATATTTAGACACCTAAGGATACTTAGGTCAGGATTCCAAATGACATCAGTCATTGTATAAAGTAATAAATATTTTTAAGAGATTGATTATTTACATCCTGGATAAATAGAATTCCTTTGCATTCTCTATGTTAATAGCTTCTGAAATCTAAAAATAATAATAATAATAAAAAAGGTAAAAGTAAACCAGCCTTGAAATTCCTAGTTCACAAAACTGGCCAAGAGCCAAAATGGAAACTGAGAACAAAAGAAACTGTTTTCATAAGTCAGGATATAACTGCCTCAGAAATCTTGAGGGAAATTGGAACACATGTTTAGACTGGTTTTACAACTCCTCTTAGCCAGGTTAATTGATATCACCACCCAAATTTACTTTGACTGGCTTTGAAAACTTTTGATGTTCACCTTCCTAAATGAATACAATTCCACACTTCTGTGAAGAATGCTAAGTGTTTTGCCTTCACAGCTATTAAATAGAACCAAAATGCTATGCCATGTTGGAAGTCCTGAAGTCAAGCCTGAAGAATCACCTGAAGCCATGAATTGCTAGGTAATACTTAAACCAAAGAAAAGATACATGTTTATAGATGAACAAAAGAACATTCAGGGTGGCCTGAGTTATTTCTTGGTACCATCTTAGAGACAATGTCTCTTGGGTGGCAAGCCTGGCACCAAAGTAGTAAAGCTGGCTTCAGTCACATGGCTCGCGGGAGTATTTGTTGCTTCTGTCTGTGGGTACCAGCCTTCCTGGGTTGCCTTGCCTAGGCTTTCTGACCACCCAGTTCCCTTCTAATTTAAATGTTCCTAAGCAGAAGAGTTTCTTATGGGACTGAATAGGAAAGCTTAAATACTTCCTACCTTCCATGTCAGACAATATGTAAAAAACTATTCAGTGTTTTTAACACCAATATGTAGTTTTAAGAAGAATCAGCCATGAGAGAAAAGGTTGAGACAAATAATCAGGGGTTAGGATTCTTGTACTGGACTGGCCACTAACAGCAAGTATGACCTTCATATAGACACTTTACCTCTCTTGTCTCAGTTTCTTCTTCTATAATGTGAAGGTGCTGAATCTTGTCAGTGACCTCCATGGTATTGTTTTAGCTTTTGTTCAAATGAAATGTTACATGAAAGCTCAATGGACGAAGCAGAAGAAAAAGGATAGATGTTCTGGTTTGAAGGAAATTTGATTTCTACCAACTCTCTCAACTTGATCATCGCACTTCCTCATATCTTTTAAATTCACTGAGTTTTCAAAGTATGGTCTTTGGCTCGTGCATGTGATTCATTATCTCCGAAGGTACTAAAAAGTAGAACCCTGGGCCCTACTTCAAAATGTACTGAAAACCAATCTGTGTAGGTGAAGTTCAAGAATCTGTATTTAAATAAGCATCTCAGGTGAACTTCCTACACACAAAAATTTGACCACAGCTAAGCACTTCAAAAAATACCAGGCCTTATCTGAAGTCCCTCTCTACTCCAACGTTTAATAGTGCTTCTTAGTACTGAAAACTAAGGCCCTTTGAGATCTAATAAATCTTCTCCTCAAAGAGATGCAATCATACATGTTCTTATACACAAGCATAGACATACATTCATAGACTCATAAATTTTCTTAGAATTTCAACAAGTTTATTTAACTCATAACATATCTGACTGTTGTCCGTCCGTGGACAACCCCTGGTCTCATAGTTAAAATCCTTGCCATAATACTGAAGATTTCATGATATTTCAGAGTGAATATGGTGATTTATTAGACAAAGAATCTTTCTGAGATTAAGTGTATCTTGAATGCTAATATTGTATTAAACCAAAGGTTGCCTGCAACCTATGAGATCCAACCTAGTTTTCAGGCTATTCAAAATATTTGGCACTTCCTTTTTTGTTTGTTTGCTTAATTGTTTTTCTTAATTACCAGGTAGCATTACACTGAATTTTCCTCAAGTACTTGACCACAAGTATGAGAATAAAATGGCTAAACCCCAGAAAACAAGCGAAAGTGACACTTTTCTAATTAAGATTGTAATGACTGTTCAGGTCTCAGAATGGTTTATTTCTGAAATTTGTCCACAGACATTCCTGTCCATGGAATGGGGGTCATGTCTACCAACAGGAGTGACATGACCGCCTCACTGCTAGAATCCCAGACGTTTGTTTTGTTTTGTTTTGTTTTACAGAGGACACTGTAGCAAGCTTGGAACTGGTTTTCAATATGCCAAACAATAAAACTGTGTGGTGGCGCCAGGCATGCCCATAAAGGCCTGCTCCATAAATATTCATGGGCTATGACAGGAGCAGGATGGTCTCTTCCCAAAAGGCTGTGTTCTCACAGTGCCACCCAGATATGCCATGAAATGGGAATTTTAACGTACAACAGAGAGGGAGTCCCATATAGTTTAGATGGCTTCTTTTTCTTTTTCTTTTTTTTCTTCTCCTACAATCTCAGTAATTTTGGCTTTCATTCTGCTGTTGGCCAGACAGCAAAAGACCCTCTCAAGTCACCAGCCCCCTTCTGCCACCTACGTGCTCCTAGTCAATAGGGAACCACTTAAGTGCATGAACATTAACTAATTTGAAGTTTGCTTTTCATCCCAGCACTAATAGGAGAAGAGGAATGTGTTTGTGTTTGCAAGTTTTCCATGTGGGTTAAGTAAAGATTGTTTGCTCAAGTTTGAAGCTTGGAGGAAAAAGAAAAAACAAGACCCATGCCTCATCTTGTCCTTTGGAGGTAGGCAGAAGAGCCATTGTTCCCAGCACAGCTGAAACTTGTGGGCTGAGAAACCACTGGAGCCGCATCTCTGAGGTTTCTGAAAAATTTCCCCACAGACTTATCATTGTCAGCAACCATGGCAGGCTGTTTTGTTTTGCCTTTCATTCCTTATTTATTGCCAAAGTAAATGGCAATGACAGTTAAGAATGAAAAGAGCGGAGACAAGGAGTGAAATATGGGAATAAAGCATTGCTATAAACAAGAGAAGTTGCTAAAAAGGGAAAGGAGTCCATCTCTTCTAAGGGCTGAAAGTGCTTTTCATCATCCAAAAGCAAAATTATTTTTAAAGGTAAATAGATAAGTAAAGCAGTGATTCATCCAGAGATCCAGGGAACGCCTACCCCATCCCACAAAGAAAACATTGCCTTTCCATTCTTAGTAGATAAAACAGTGTTCAGAACAATGGGAAGAAATTAATTTTAAGGTATAAATTAAGATGTTTAATATTGAAGCAAAAGCCATGAGGCTTAAAATACAAATCTACATTTCATAAACTCATGAAAAAAAATACCATGGAATAATTCCTCCTTCTTAGCTGAGCAATGACCAAACTCAGGATGCTGCTATTGTTCAGGGATTACTGAGGATTATGAGTTTTCAACCTTGGTTTATCCATTTAGTGGAATATGCAGCATCTTCCATGCTTCTCCTTATGCTGTAGTTTTTTTTTTTTTTAATTTTTTTTAGTTGGAGATGAACACAATATCTTTATTTATTTTATGTGGTGCTGAGGATCGAACCCAGTGCCTCAAACATGCGAGGCAAGCGCTCAACCGCTGAGCCACAATCCCAGCCCATGCTGTAGTTTTCATGACGAATCAGCAGCCTCTATTCTGAATGTCCTAACTTGGATCCATTTGTGAAAAAGGTCGCTAATGAGAAAAAATATGTCAGTATCTCCTCATCACTGAAAGGAAGGAATTCAATGTCTGTAACGTGGTCTACCTGGGCCTCTGTAATCTGATCCTTACTTATTCTTTAAGTTTCAATTTCTAACATTCTGTCCCTTGAACTTTGTTCCAACACTTTTCAGAAACTACAATGTCCTCCAACTCATGAGCTGCTTCAGGCCTCTATGGGTTTTCCTCTGGTATTCTATCTCTCTTCGCAACTCTCTCTTTGCTCATTCTTTCCCTCCACTAATCCTACTTATCTATCAAGTCATAACTCAGGTGTCATCATATCTAGGAAGTCACCGTCAACATGCTCAACTATTCCTTCACATGGGATTAGGCACCTGGGCATGACATTCTCAGGAGAATTGCCATATTTGATTGAAACTATTTTTGTGTTTATATTCTCTACTAAATCATATGTTCCTCAAAGGCAAATACAATACCTTATTTATCTTTGTGTATTTCCACTGCTAAGTAAAAAATAAAAAATAGGTGCCCTTAATTGAATTGGGTCAAAATGTATAGCATGGAATGGAGGGAAAAGCACTGAATTTCAAATACAAAGCCTGATAGGCAACTCTGCCTCACCTCCTCAAACCACTGGCCCAGACTCACTTTGTTGCTGACAATTTCAGTCTTCCCTGGTTGCCAGCACAATTCTTTGGTTACTCTCAAGACATGGCCCATGTAGTCTGTCTCTTTATGCCAATGGAATTCCAATGCCAATAGTCTGTGCTGTAAGTCATTTAGGCTGAATGAATTAATTCTTTAATCTTGCAACCCACCTAGTAACAGCCAACAGCTGAAATCTAGGGCAGAACTGAACTGATAACCAGACTCTCCTCCCTTACTAGACCTTTGTTTCCTCCATAATTATTATTTTTAAAAAATTTCTTAGTTATAGATGGACATTATGCCTTTGTTTATTTTTATGCGGTGCTATGAATTGAATCCAGTGCCTCATGTGTGCTAGGCAACTGCTATGCCACTGAGCTATACAGCCCCAGTCCCCACAATTATTCTTGATGACTGTCTTAAGTTTTAATTTCCTGTAAGAGGCATGAGATAAATTTGTGCATGAGACTTTTACTTATCAGATTCTTATTCATCTTTCCATTTAAGAACCCAACATATTGTCCAAAATATAGTATGCACTTAATAACTATGACTTAATTAACACTTCTATGATTCATTTTAATTATCTTATGGTCAGATATTTTGTGCAAGAAAGATGATTATCTACTGAAATGTGTGTTGCACACTTTGTGATATTGACATGTGTAAAGAATCTTCTCAGCTAGAGAATGTATTTCTAGCATGGTTTGCATCTATTGTGGCCACATTACTAGTTTTTGTCAATGAAACAAATAGAAAATACATGTGTCTTGTCTGTCATGAAGCTTTAAAGAAGTGGTTATAACTTCTCCATGCTCTCTAGTTCCTGTTGGCCCAATGCAAACTTTTCCTACATAATATTTTACACTTTGTCACATTGTTTCTACAGTGCAAAGCAGTCACAGACAATTCACAAATACATGAGGCTGTGTTCTAATAAAAACTGATTTACAGAAACAATATGGAAGGTCAAACATAGCCCATAGGAAATAATTTGCCAATCCCTGTCTTAGAGGATAGCAGAGGATGAGGTGGAAAAAGTCTGAGTCCCATGTGGAGAAAACCCAACAACACAGACCAGGATTACCTATCAACTTTCTGCATGTGTATAATAGCAAACTGCTATTTTATTAGATTTAGAGTTTATTTATTAAATAAGTTAGAATTGCTTTTACTAACTCATGATCCTAGTACAAAATAAAAGAATTGAGGATTAAATATACAGTCAAAAAAGGCCATCAAGATGAGCTTAATGCAGCACAACATGATTTACTTCTCATGCCTAACAGTTCCCTGAGCATTCTGGCTCTTAGAATCATTTGTTCTTGCTCATGTTTTTCTTCTAAGTGACTCTCTTGTCTATTTTCTCATACCTTATTAGGAGATCAAATAGACAAGCAATCAACCATGATATATTTTAGTCCATAGACCTGTTTTAAAACTTTACTAGCTACATACTCTATACATAGATACTGTTTTTTCTTTATACAGAGCAAAAGATGCCATAGTTAATCTGGCAAAAGAAAACAGCCAGTATGTTCCACTCACAAATGCACTGCTATACTCTCTAGTCAAAGCTGTTTGGTGACCTGTGGGAAAAGAAAAATGCCTAGCCCCTTGTTTGTGTCAATGTCTTGTAGAGGGACTTAAAGTAATGTAGTTTGAACCCAGTGTACCATAGAGCGTATTTAACTTCTAATTTCAATGCCATCTCAGCCTAGACATCAAACATATGTCCAAAGTTTGGTGGGGGTGAAGGGATTTTGATAGGGATACAGGGTAATTTTTTTATTGATTTATTGATTTAGATTCATTTCAAGTCACAGTACATATATAGAGCTCAATTTTTCCATCTTTCTGGTTGAAAACAAGATAAAGTCACACTAAGATAGAGTCACACACACAAGATAGTAAGATGTGTTTTCATACATGCATCTAGGGTAGTAATGTCCATCTCATTCAACCATTTTTGATACTCCCATTCCTCCTCCCATCCCCCTACCTCCCTTCTACCCCATCCAAAGTTCCTCCATTTCTCCCATGTTCCCCACCCCGACCCCCCTTATGTATCAGCATCCACTAATCAGAGAAACATTCGGCATTTGGTTTTTTGGGATTGGCTTACTTCACTTAGCATAATGTTCTCTAGTTCCATCCATTTACCTGAAAATGCCATGATTTTATTCTCTTTTATTGCTGGATAATATTCCATTGTGTTTATATGCCACAGTTTCTTTATCCATTCATCTGTTGAAAGGCATCTAGGTTGCTTCCATAGTTTAGCAATTGTGAATTGTGCTGCTATGAACATTGAAATGGCTGCATTACTGTAGTATGCTGTTTTTAAGTTTTTAGGGTATCAATGAGGTGAACAGAGAGCCTACATTTTGGGAGAAAATTTTTGCCACATGCACATCAGATAGAGCACTAATCTCCAGGATACATAAAGAACTCAAAAAAATTAACACCAAAAAAAAAAAAAAAAAAAAAAAAACCCAATCAATAAATGAGCTAAGGAGCCGAATAGAAACTTCTTAGAAGAAGATATACAAACAATAAACAAATATATGAAGAAATGTTCAACATCTCTAGCCATTAGAGAAATGCAAATCAAAACTACTCTCAGATTTCATCTCACCCCAGTCAGAATGGAAGCTATCCAAAATACAAGCAACAATAAGTGCTGGCGAGGATGTGGTGAAAAAGACACACTCATACATTGCTGGTGGGACTGCAAACTGGTGCAACCTATCTGGAAAGCAGTATGGAGATACCTTTAAAAACTTGGAATGGGATGCAGGGAAATTAATACTTCAGCCAGGTCCAAGTTCAAACAATAAACACAACCTAAACTCAATCATTCTTGCCCTGTGTAACTTTAAATTTTAATTTTAATATTTCTTAGCATGGTTTCCACTGCAAGTAAGAGTAAATTTAAAATCCAAAGAAACTGATTTAGTAAGAAAAGATGTCCTAGAAATCCAGGACAGGATTCAGAAATGGTTTGATCAGAAGTCTGCTCCCACTTCCTTGCTATTACCTATCTTTTTCCTCCTCCGTATGGTCAATATGTCTTCAAATGTCTTCCCTTGTGGCTACAGAAGATCCAGACCTTACAACTGCACATAACTCAAAGTAAGAAAGTTCCCATCTTTTCTTCAATCATAGATAAAATAATCTCATATTCTGACTTAAATGTCATGGTCAAGTAGTGTTGATTTATCAAAACCTGTGGTTCTTACCTGTCTCCAATGTCATTACTGCACCAAGGGGAATGGAAGAATGCTAATGGACTTTTGCTAATTAGCCCACCACATCTGCATACTAGCCATGTAATACAGATGGAACAGATCTGGGGAGAAAATCATAAAGTCTACCCCATTAAGTGAAGATCAACTCATCTGGGGCCTTCCCTAGAGTCTCTCCAAGAACAGGCATCAGTTCCTCATGCACCTAGATTTCATGCTACTCTACCCCAACAACTGGCCAGACTCTACTTTGCTGCTTTGTAAGAAACCATTCACTGTTGAGGGAACAGAGTTAGTGAATTAAATAACGCTCCTAAGATGTTGCAGCTGGGAAGTGGTAGGGCAAAAGTGCAAACACAGCTTCACCTGACCCAGTCCCAGTTCTTATGCCCCACTTGGTGTCTCCCTCTCAAAAAACAAGCCAAAGTTAGAGGATACTATCATCCCAGCCAGGCCTGCATATTAGGAGAGATTACATTCTGGAAACCCCAAAAAGTGGACTCTGCCCTCTTACATTCAGTATTCACTGTGAATATAGAACCTACAGTTTGTGTTGGAAAAAGTGCACAGTGGATCTTTGTAATCATCTCAGTGCCTAAGCACAACTCTTGCATTGAATAGATATACGTGTGTGTGTTCCCTTTTTCCCAGTGGCTTTTAAAATCTTAACAGAATGTTGCCTGCCTGAGTTCTCTTTGTGAACCTTTGTCTTCCCAGATCCATACCATCCCTCTTATATTGCATGGGTAGTATGCAGATCGGGTGGGCCCTAATTAGCAAAAAAGCCAGTCAGC
This sequence comes from Xerus rutilus, assembly GCA_028644305.1. Taxonomy (NCBI): domain Eukaryota; kingdom Metazoa; phylum Chordata; class Mammalia; order Rodentia; family Sciuridae; genus Xerus; species Xerus rutilus. The sequence continues at coordinate 31,827,887 of CM053399.1, forward strand.
ATTCTTTCATTGCCTTTGGTGCAATAATTATTTCTGATTGTGAGAAAACTCTAGAAGTCTGACACACAGCTGACCTCCTTTCAGGAACCCTCCAGTGTGTCTCACAAAATCATCCCAGGGTTGTTACACAGCAATATGCCAGCCTGTCCAACTTGTTATTTTCAAATTAGCATCCAGACAGACCCACCCTGAACACAGGCTTAGCACTTGAAGTAGGCTGAGATTATGTACTCAGAAATCTTCTCCAGTTCTTAACTGCATCATCCTCAAGCATCTAGGTGGTAGGATGGTACATTGATTATATGCAAGTACAGTGTAGCACTACATGCAAGGGCTCAAACTGAGGCAACTCTGAATTTACTACTCAGTTTGCCTACTTAACAAGATTTGGGACAAATCATTAAGCTCTCTAAACCTCTGTTTCACAAATCTGTAAAACTGGAATACTCCATGTGGTTATCCTGAGTACAAGGTCTGATACATAGAAAACATTAAAAAAATGTTCACTGCTACTGTAATTATTATAAATATTAATTTTAACTTTTATTTTTATTATGATTATTCATCAGAATTAGCATTTTACTCAAATGACGAAATTTATTCTATTTTGTCACTGTTAGATATTAGCTGCATATGATTTCCATCTGCTTAATGTATTGTCTTTGGGAATCTAAACTTTAATTTAGATAAAGGTCTATTTCCTTCTTTCATATAAAAAGAAAATAAACAAACAGATACAAAACATATTTTTAATATCTTGGTTATTTGCTTTCTGATTTATGGTATCCAGTACTGTGCTTAAAGTTTTTATTCCATTTCTTTTTTGTTAGCTAAATAGCAGATCTTCTTAAAATTTCCTTTAGTAATTACTTTTGATACTTACCAAGTCCAAGAAACTAAGACACAGGCCCTGTAAAGAAAATATCATCTCTACACAGTCAATAGATCCAGGTTTCAATGGGCTTAACCTGAAGCTCTGGCCTGTGAAGCACTTCAGTGTTATCTCCCAAGGGCTTTGGAGCTAATGAAACATGTTGCAATCCTAATATCTACTTAAGCAAATTGAATGTGACCATCCAGGAAAATTACTCCGTTGTCATAGTAACTCTTTTACTACTTAGGTCAAGAAGGATAGGGAGAAAAATTGGCAGCAAACTCTACAACCTAAAATAAAGTTGTGGGAGGTATGAAGCAGAGACACATGGGGGATTTAATTCAATATTCAAATGAGGAAAACACCTGAAATGCAATGTGCACCCCATAATAATTCTTCGTTAGCATGCTTAGACAGAAGATTGGGGGTGTCTGAGCGATAGATGCACAGAACGTGAAACACAGAAGACCTCTTAGGAGGGCTAATTTGAGTCCATCAGGTTACGAATTAAAACAGAAACCCAGAGAGGTAAAACAGCTTACCCAAATTTATAGCCAATTATCAGCCCACACAGAAGCAGAAACAAGATCTTGCTGCTTTCCTTCCCTGAGCTTTTCTTATTCTACTCTTAAGACATAATGGTAAAAAATACCACCCCAAAGACCTTTTAGAGTCTATACTGTTATCTTAATTTATTTTTAATAGTCATAAAAGATTGACTCAATGTAGCAAGACAGAAGCAGATTAACCTTAAACTGGTTCCAGGACTGGACAGTTATCAAAAAAGTTAAAAAGATCTCACTCATCATGCAACAATTACAGTGACTTTGTGGTAGGTACTCCGCTGACTCCTGGAGATCACAGGTGATTTGGTCAAAACACTCAGGCCACTCACAGTTCTTATAAAAGCAGAACACCTTATGGTTACACAAAGAGCCAAGAGTCTGAAAAATCTCTGGCTTCAAGGGATTTATTTTCCATTTCACAAACCTTAGAACATATGGCAAAGTTATGGTACTAACTAGCAACAGCTGCAGCCTGATTTTAACTCTATAATGCTTTCAAAGCCAAAAGGGGGCAGGAATTGCAAAACAAGCGCCAGTTGTTGTCAATGAAAAGGCAGATGCTAGCTAGTCAAAAAAGAGAGCCCAAGAAATCGAGCAGGAACACAGCGTGGTTCAATAACAGGGAAACTGGCTCCTTTATGCACAACATTTGTAAAATATGTGTTTAGGTTAACATCTTTGTACCATGCTAACCTTGGCTAAATGCCAGCTCATGTGATATGCCAGATCAGGATCAGGTTTTTTGGTCTAGCCCGACCATGATCCTTGTATTTTTTTTTTTTTAACTTTTCTTTGTGCCTAGAAAGAATCCATGGATTCCAACTGATTACAGAAGAAAGATATCTTGGTAATCATTCTCAGGTCAGCATACCAAGACCAGGAGGCCATCGGCCATCTGATGATTATCCAGACTTAAATCCATCAGGAATTTCAAGAGTAAGGTCATGAAGGGAAGTGGCTAAGCAAAAAGAGACCTCATAGAGATATGGGAACATCAGTCTACACTAAAAATGTAGTCCTGCCATGGTACCCTGAAGTGGATTCTGTTTCTCTAGTCACACTCTCAAATGGGCATAAAATAGATGCAAATAAATGTTTGTTGGGTGAATGGACAGGTAAGCAGTTGGATAAGAACAATCATGGTTAAAAGTGATGGTGTTGATAATTTCTAAACAGATGAACACATTCATGAAGTCAGTCATTCACTTATAGAACAAATATTTGTTGGGTGGCTGTCAGCTACCAGATTCTGTTCTACAAGTTAGAGCTAGCAGCAGCAAAAATCTCAAAGCCCTGTCCATCATGGACCTAACATTCTAATGACAGAAGACAGAAAACAAAAACTGACCAAAAGAAAACTTCCATGTGGTAATAAACTCTATGAAAAAATAAAACACAGTGAGGGGGTACAAGATGTGGAAGACGGAGGCAGTGTCATAAATGAAAAGATGGCTTCCCTGAAAAGGTGACATCTGAACTCAGACCTCCAGGCAGAGGGGGGTTCTGAGGAGAAAACAGGCTTGGAGTGTCTGAAAAACAGAAATACAATCAGTATGACTGAGGTAGAGAAGGCCAGGAAAAGAGTGGTAGGTGATACCCTTAAGCATGAGGGAGAGACCAGAGCTCATGTTACTGTAAGGAACTTGGGATCTTTTGTAACTGACTAGGAAACCATTGGAAGACTATGAGGAGTTAAGTAAGGTGATCTGACTTGTACTTAAAAAAACTTACTCTGCTTCATGAAGAATAAACTCAGGAAAGATGGAGTGGGGTAAAGGAAAAATGTGGGAAGAGTTTATGATAATCCAGGCCAAGTGTCATTATGTCAGGGATTAGGAAATAGCAATTTCAGGAGTAAGAAATGGTCAGAAGAGAAACCAGTAGGACATGTTGATAGATTGGATATTGAACAGAGATAATTCAAATATTACTTCTAGGATAGGGAGCTAAGCACAAATGAAGAAAGTATGGTCTCATTTCTGAGATGGTAAAGAGTAGGGGAGATCTTTTTGAAAGTGAAATTGAGAAGCATTAGGTTTAAGAAGTGAGCTGAACCTGAAAGGAGAGACCATCTTGGTGGCTGCATATGTCTGGAACTCAAGGGAATGGCAAGGTCTAAACATAGAAATTTGGGGGTCAAGAATATATGTGCTGGCTGCTTGGTAATAACTACTGAAGCACTATATTAAGGATTCTGAAGTAGTGTTAATTCACTGAAGTAGTAGAGAAAAATGCTGAGATTGATTAGCAATAAAGTATCAATAAACCCAATAACTTGGGCAGCTTAAGCACAGAAAAAGAGATTATAGGTCATAGTTATGACTAGGAAGTCATATAGAAATACATAATTCCAGGCAAATATTTTTGTATAGCAAGATATAATCTAGGACCTCCGTTCAGGGCAGGCTTTAATACTAAAAGGAGGAATCCATTTCTACAGGCACGATATAAATAATAATTACCACTCATTGAATGTTTATTTTATGCCATTTACATTTTCACTTAATCTTTATGATCAGCTTGAAAAATAGGTGTTACTTATCTTGGTTTGTAGATAATTAAATGAGAATTTTAGTGACCAAGTTTATGGGGCTAGGAAATGGTGACACCAAGATTCAAAATCAAGTCTAATCAGCAAATTGGTTCAACCAATATGGAAAGGAGTATAGAGATTCCTTAGAAAACTTAGAATGGAACTACCATTTTTCCAGTTATCCCACTCCTCAGTATATACTCAAAGGACTTAAAAAATCAGCATACTACAGTGACACAGTCACATCAATGTTTATAGCAGCTCAACTCACAATAGCCAAGTTATGGAACCAACCTAAGTGTCAACAGATGAATGAATAAAGAAAATGTAGTATAAATACACAATGGAATATACTCAGCCATAAAGAAATTATGGCATCTGCCAGTAAATGGATGGAACTGGATACTATTATGCTAAGTGAAATATGCCAGTCCTAAAAAACCAAAGGCCAATGTTCTCTCTGATGTGTGATGCTAACCCACAACAAGGGAGGGTGGGAAAGGGAAAAATGTAAGTCTATTGAATTAGACAAAGGGGAAAAAAGGGAAGGGAGGAGAGAGGGGAATAGGAAGGACAATAGAATTAATCACATATAACTTTCCTAGCCTTGTATTTGAATACACAACCAGTTACTCCACATCATGTACAACCACAATAATAGGATCTCAATTAGAATAAATTATACTCCGTGTATGTCTGATATGCCAAAATACATTCTACTGTCATATATATTTAAAAAGAGCAAATAAAATAAAAAATTGTAAAAAATAAAGTCTGACTTTAAAGTCCATGATTATTTCATTATATCATAGGAATCAGAATAAGGAGCAAGTCAGAAGAGAGACTGGGCCAATATAGTTAAAGGAAACAACTGCAAATCAAAGCAATGGGGCCTTCCAGGACAGACACCCTACACCATTTGGATGATAGAGGCAAGGGGAGAGCACATGCTAAAAACTCATTTTTGTTCTTTTATTTCACTAGCATTATTAAACTCAAATGTAGTGCAACACTAGAGCAAGACTAAATCTGAGTTAGTTGGACTTCAGTGAGGAAGCAAAGTGAGGGCTCTTACACATTTGTAAGTCAAGAACATTCTACCAGAATGAAAAGCATAATTTCCGTAGTCATTCTTTGTCTTTGCATCCAGAAACTTGTAAAACCTGTGAAGTGTTAAGCATAAAGGTGTGCACTCTTCTTCACAGTGTCTATCCAGGAAAACATTAGAAGCACACAAACACCCAAACTAACATCATTACGTGGTGGAGCAACTTTTCATTAGATAGGCCAAGAACCTACAGTAGCTGACTTAGGGATCCAACTAGACAGCGAAAATCAGTTGGCAGATATTAAACTTAGCATCCAGCATGTGCAAGAAACTACCTGTAATTTCCAGATGACTAAAACATCCCTACTAACCTCCTGGAATTTAAGAAATGATAACATACAAACACACACACACACACACACACAAAATTATGAAGTAGAATATAAATATCATCAAAGCTACAAATATTCTGTTCTCAGAGGGATTAAAAACATTACGTTAAAATCAGGAAATGCTCTATAGATTAGTTAACTTGTTTGCTTTAAATTGACTAGCCAGAGCTGGCCAGAAAAAAAATCTGCATTAAAAACAAAAATTAGGAGAAAACTATGACTTATGTTTAGGGATCAGTAAACGTTTGCTTTGAATGCCTTTTGAGGAAGATGGTCTGGGGTAGAGGGAGATATTTTCATGTCCTCTTTGATGATTTTCTAGACTGAAAGATTTGATGATATTTCAGAAGTAGATAAACCTATTTGAGCATTTGATGAAAGCTACAGATATTTGCTCAAAAAAATACACTTGAATTGGCAGATAAGAAACCCTGAGTTAAACTCTCCTAATTCCTCCCAAAATTCCAATTATTGCCTTTTCAAGAAAAGCCATGTCTACTCAGCTTCCCACTAGACACTATCCTGGCTGTTTATACCATAAGTCAACGTGACAAGCTTTAACTGAAACTTAGGAAGGGCTTTTCCATTTGTTGAGTTGGAACTAACCCATGTCAAACCACTGGGAAGCTTAGTCTGATGGTATAGCACAACTCAACTAAAGGGTACTGAGCCACTTCCACCTTAGAAAGGTTCCCCAGTGAAGGATGACAGCACTGCACTTTCTCCACAGAGGAAGGAGGAGTGCTTGTTTCACAGCAGAAACTTGCAAATTAAAATGATTCCATGGATATTTAAACATTTGAATGAGTCCAAAATCAAAAATATATGCACACAATCGTGCCCCCAACATATATATGCCTTAGGATGACAATCATTTAAGTTTAGTAATTCAGGCTGTGCTACACTGGCTCAGCTGCCTTGCAGGGATCACATGTAGACGGCATTATATGATTAATAATATGAGTTAGATTATTTTCAGTTTAGTAATTCCCAAAAAAGTGGTTAGGCTCCACTAGGTCTACTTGAGAGATGGCCAGCTGTTGGCTTATGGTTTGATTTATAGATTTATTTTATTTAGCTGATAATTTTCTTTAAATCTTGAATGCTTTAACATTGTAAAGCCAGGAGAGAAGACAAAAAAACTCTATGTTTCTTAAGGTTTTTTTAAAAATTCTAGACATCTGATAAAAATGGGCCCACTGGACATAGTTCTACATGGTAATAATCAGTTTAAGTTGAATTATAACTTCCCCTTTGAGAAAGCACATGGGCTGTACAATTTGCCACAATCCTGCTAGCTTGCATTATATTATATCTCATGTTCGCCATGCATTTCTAATTATCTGCCTGGCCTCTGAACACATGAGTCTTCCTTCACACTCAAATCTAAATACCATGTTATATATTATCAAAGAATAATAATACAGTATGTAAGCTGTGGAATCAAGCCTACCTGGGTTTGAATCTTTACCATCTAGGTAGATGAAATGATTTACTTAATTTTTATGGTCCTAATTTTCCTCACAGGAAAAATGTATCTAGGTTGTGTTTATCACAATGCTTATTATATTCTCATCTACAAATAGTTTTGAGGTATAATTAATTAATAATCACATTTCCTCCTTGGGAAAGAAGCATAGTTTTATACCTCATTGAAGTCAGTCTTAGTCATGTGACTGGTTTTGGCCAAAGAGATGTGATCAGAAAAGAGATTTGTTATTTCCATGGGAGTTCTTAAAGCTGGATTATACTTAGCATTTTCTCTGTACCCCTGCAACTGGTGCTGTTCTAAATACTCCCCTAGAAGGAGTTCAGGATAATGTTGATGAGAGCCCCTGGCTGACTCATGGCAGACATGAACAATGAGAGAGAAATAAGCCATTTTTTCTCTAAACCATTAATGTTTCAGTTGTTTGTTACTACAGGAAAAACTAACCCATCCTAATTGATATTGTAGTGTTAACTATTATTTTTATGACTATCACAATTATGACTATTATTCAAGACCATTATCTTTGCCAAACCTCCCATTGTTTCCAGAGTATTTTAATCAGCTTCTTTGCTGCTGTGACCAAGAGACCTGACAAGAATATAGAGGAGGAAAAGTTTATTTGGGGATCACAGCTTTGGAGAACTTAGTCCATAGATGCTCAAATCTGTTACTTTGAGCTTGAGATTAGGCAGAATATTATGATGGAAATGGGTGGAAGAGGCAGAGAGCTCCACTCACTAGGGACAAAACATATACCCCAAAGGCACCACTCCAGTGACTCTCTTCCTCCAGCCACAACTTACCTGCTTACAGTTATCACCCAGTTAGTCCATCAGTGGATTAATGCACTGATTAGGTTAAGGCTCTCATAACCCAATCAGTTCACCTCCAAGCTTTCTTGCATTGTCTCACACCAAAGTTTGGGGAGAACCCCTTATATCTAAACTATGACACAGAGCTCCTAGCAAAGAGGGCAGGAGACCCAGAAAAACAGCAGGAGACAAAAATGCTGTTCTTTTAATCAGATCTGCTTCCCTCTACCCATTCTATTACCCACTCTGAGTTTCCCTTGATGATATCTACATCTCATAGTCCCCAACATTCCAGTGATCACAAAGCTTTGGGAAAAGGAAATAAATCATTCCTCTTCACACTGAGATTGCTTCTCCCTTGATAGTGTGAAAGAAACCACAATTTTATTTCTATTTCACAAGATGTTCAAAGAAAATACCAGTTATCTCTACTTTCATATTTTCTCCAAAGCTGTTACCCTTTGGGTTAGTAGGGAAAAATTACCCCTAGTTGAATCCAGAAAATTTGGTCTGATTGAATGATATAAACTAGAAGTTAGGAAACCTGAAAGCCTATCTATTTATACAAATAAAGTTTTATTAGAGTATGGTCACACTCATTTACATATTTTTTATGGCTGCTTTCACAGTATAGGGATAGAGTTGAATAGTTGCAATAGAGTTCATATAGTTCACAAATCCTAAAATATGTACTATCTAGCTCTTTGTAGGAAAAGTTTACCAACTTTAAGTAAATGGCAAGTCCTTTTTGGAAAAGTTCTTAAGCCTTTCAGACCTCTCCTCATTCAACTTCTCTCTGTGATGGCATTTGAATTTTAAATGGTCTGTGGTTTCTATGAATACATAGTAAAAGGAGGAGAGAAACTGGGGCTTTAAGTGTATGGGATACCCTCTGGATTCTTGGTCCTAGCTGTTCCACAGTGGTTGGTATGATTCTTCACTGAACTAATGACCACTGGAATGAGACTAGTCTTAATCCTATGCTGAAGTTCACAGCTGGTGACACTCATGGTCTGTTCTTTTTGCCTGGTCATAATTTGGTATTTTTCCTGATGACTTGGCTACAGATGATGCTCTAGAATCCACTGCAGGCCAGATGAAACTCCCAGGTAGTAATCAATTATAGGACCACTTTTTCTCTATGCCAGGAAGAACTTCTAACAAATTCTCCAGATAGAATTTCAAATAACCCCCACATCCTGTCTCAAGACATGTCATAAATTCTTCCTGGTAAATATAGGTGGATGGAGAAGGCTATGCTCTGGCTTTCCTTCTGCTCAACCATCCTGTGATGCTAAGTTTCAAGTGGGTTAGACAACCTATAAGGAAATCACCTTTCAGAATCTTAAGCAGGAAAAAACAAAAACCTCTCAGCCATCAACACTCCCTTCAAATCCTCTAACATTCCTTCTCTAATATTTCATTTCAAAGGATGGAGAATGGGACACAGAGCTGCCCATCCACTACTTTTACGCCAATTTCCTCTAGCTGATATGAGTAAGTATTTCTACTTTGCTTTTCCTGAATACTCAAAATTTCTGTTACTAAAATTCTATAATCAAGCCTATCAGGCCAGGGTCTTAATACATTAAAACACAGGAAAGAGGCAATGTGAACATTTAGAAATTTAATATGTTAGTTTGTCTCAAAAAACTTGGGCTTTAACACTATTGTGTCATCACAGCTTTGAGAAGCCCTAACTGAGGTGTCAGAAGCCAAATTTTACATTTTCATTCCTGCTGAAACATGATAGATGTACCTCTTTGGGCTTACTTGAGACAAAGTCATATACACTGAAAAGTAAAAGTGAAAAACACATTAAAAGCATTCAAAAATATTGCTCATAAATTATGCACAGAATCAAATCTACCTGATCCTAACATATCCATGAAAAATACAAAATAAATTAATTATGGAAACCTTACCTATCAGTGCAAAGGAATCACCTTTAAGCTCCTTAGTCAAAGAGTTGTCAGATCTTCCTCACTGGATGTGGACTAGGCATTTTAGAAAGTAAATTTTTCAGATAGACATTTCTAAGCCCAAGTATCCCTCTCTTGAAAATCAAGTGTTTGATAGGAAGCTAATGGAAGTTGCTTCCAGCTATGGAATTGGTTTCAAAATGGCACAATGCAGCATGGTAGTAGGAGGGCAGTGTGTGGGGTCTTAGAGCCCTGGATCTAATCCTGGCCCTGCCATTTTGTTGCTATGGATATCTGTTCATGGCCACTCCAGAAATTTCTTTATCATGGACCTCTAGATCTAAGGGATTGGGACAGCATTTGGATATTTGATTATTTCCTCCTATCCAGACCACATTGGTTTACTTTATGGGTTTTCCACAGGAAAAATTTGTCAATCCCAACCACTTGCCCTTTAAACATTAATAACAAAAAATTACTTTTAAGTAAAAGAACAATTGCTCTACCCACACTACCATATACATCAGCAAAGTTAGATTCTAGTTGGGCAGATTCTCAGAATCTGATTGAACACCCTTTTCTTTTTACCTTTCCCATGTGACAACTGAAATTCTAGCCCTGGCCTCCAGATTTAAGTGATACAAGTTTTTAAGGGTCCACTGACCCATGAAACTCCTAATAGTCTTTGTGATTGTTTTTCATCATTTCTTCAGATTGAGAGGCCATTCAGATTGATATCTGCTCATTTATTCAATGGTACGAAGAATTACTTTGCCAAGTGCTAGCAAATTGGAAAGAGATAATTGTAAAGTTAAATATTTACCAAACTTCAAGCCATGGGGGGACTCCAAGATTGGTCACAGTTTTGACTGGGAATTGAAATGACCAATATCTTCAAAAGAATAAGGAGAACTAAGGTAACAGCATATCTGTTTTGGAGCTTTTGCCAAAGCATCCTCAACATTTCTTTAAGTTAAAACCCACACCATTTCTATAATTCATTACAAAGGGCTTTTTATTATTAGGGAAAAGCAGAACAGAAGCACCATACTTATAGGTTCTAATGACAATTATAGTGAGTGTCTAAATGTCTGCAACATTCCTCAAGTACTAATGAACAGCCTTTGTGATCTTGAGTACAGACTTTCTTGTTTTAACTAAAGAAAGTGATAAAGGTTGAGGAGAACTTCAGTGATTCTAGGGAAGTTTCAAGGACCAGGACAAGATAAAAGCAAGTGTGCTTGAGCCCAGCAGACCCATGGGACAGGTATAAATCTGAGGCAAGGGAGAAAGCTAGAGGCAGCAAAGGGCAGAATCATCACACTCCATGTCTTATTTACTCTTCTATCAGCACTGTGAGACAGGAATAGACAAGCTTAATAACTTGCCCAAGGTCAAAGAGCAGAATCAAGGTGTATAACCAACCAAGCAGACTCCCTCTTCACCACTTTAAAACTTCCCACCACTTCCTGGAATCCAAAATATAAGATCATAAGAAATGAAATAAGAACTAGCTGAGATCAGGAAAAGTTGAGAAATGGAGTAAAAACTTTAAGGCAGGACAGTGCAGAACATAGACTGTGAACAATATCTAGCTATGAATGAGAATCCATTATTTGTGGGCCTTTTATATCATGAAGAATCTGAAATGCATCAATAATTGAATGGCAGATATTTCATAAATCATTAGGACATAAACTGTTGTCTTTAATCAAAGGACATTGAAAAGTAGACAGTACTTAACATAAAGAACAAATTTGTAAATAATGCAGAATGCTGCAACAGCCACCATCTTAAGAGAGAGACCAGGACCTTACCAGACACTACACCTGCCATGCTGTGATCTTGGACTTCCCAGCCTCCAGAAACATAAGGAATGCACTTGTGTTGTTTGTAAATAACTCAGTCTATTTTATTTTGTTATAGCAGCCCAAGTGAACTCACTCACCCCTGAATTCAAAAGGCTTTAAACCTTGAGACACATATAACCATATAGAAAGCACCTGAATAAATTTTTTTCATTGAAAAAGTATATATGAAATGGTATTCAAAATGTGTACAATGTCATTCTCCAGTTTGGGGGGCAATAACTGAAATTAAGCTCCTTTCACCCCAACACAGACCCTTATATTACAGTTTCCATAGAGACTGAAAATGTATATCGTGTGATAAATATCATTAGATTTAAAATCTAAGTGTATGAAGTAAACACTAACATTTGCACGAATTGGATCCACCAGGAGAAGGTTTCCAGGAGGTACAAAGCTCAAGAAAAGTAACATTTCATTCTACTTCATGACAATGTGTCCTTTCTCTGAACTCTAAAACACAATTTAGCTCTTTATCACAGCACCTGCTAACTGTTCCCAGTTAAGTTTGTACCCTTTATCCTCAAACGAGGTTTCAAAATCCTGAAAAGCAGAGACTGAGTCTTCCACTTCCTTCTACTACCCTCAATGTCCAGCTTGAAGCCAGACACAGAGGTGGTGCCTGCTGGTGACTTCTGGAGCTGACAGATGAGAAGAATCTCAGTCAAGAGAAAGGCTCAAGGAGCCTTTGACAAGCAAATCTTGGGATGAGCTTTGCAATTTTAATGATAATCATATTTTTTAAAAAATCTGAGTTTTCAGAGAGAGAGAGAGAAAGACATACAGATTGCATACATCAGAGACCAAGTTCAAGGCAGCCTAGGGAATCAGAGGACTGGTTGATCCTCAATTCATGCGTACATTGTCATTTACTGATACACACAGAATATATTAGCAATTCTTTAGTGCTGCTTCATTGTAGACTCTGGTGGCTATAAAGGGAGCAGAAACCACAATCTGTCCTTATAAAACCTGTGGATTTAGAAGTGATTCAAAAGCCTCTTGGATGTTCACCTGTGTTTCCTTCTACTTTCGCTCACTTGTTCATCACTGATTTTGGCATCAAATTATCGAAAGTCAATTTATGCCAGAAACAATTAATTATGCCATATGACTAGATTACATTAATTTTACAAAAAAATCTTAAATCCCCTTCAAGCATTCAGAATGTCTGAGAAATTGGATGTGCCATATAAGGAAAGAAGTGAGAGCCCACAGGAGAGAAAATGCTTCTTGATTTGGGCTCATTTTTTAGGATGGCTTTTTAGTTCCTACGTGTGTTTTTACTTCTCTCTGTGCTTTCCAGCCTAGTCTCTTCTTTAGGCCTGGATTGTGCCTGCTTCTTCCTCTAACTAAAAACAGCAGAGATTTTGGTCTGAGCATCTCACTTGGCTTTCAGAAAGATGGCTTGTTTGGGTTTAAATGTTATTAGAAAAGACTATGCGTCTTATAGCTTTTCTCCTACTGTTTTTTTTCCCCCAAGGGATTTGTTTAAAAAATATCTGAAATCCCTGAGTTATATGAATAACTGAAACACATAAGCAGACATAAACTCTCAGCCCTGACTTGGCAAGAGAATATACAGTATAATTCCTCACAATTGGATGGGACAAGCCAGGAATGATGTAAAGGAGGGGCTGAGGTGGGTGTAGAAACATCCTAGTAGCATGCTTAAAGTCTACTTTGGGAGAGATCTTATAAATTAGAGCAGTACATATAACCACAATTATTGATGATCAAACCTGATCAGTCCTTTTCTTCCTTTTCTCCTGTGATCCTCCAATCCTTCTTCCAACCCTTCTAACTTATCCAAAAGTTCTCAAATACATTTTGAAAGTTGTCCCTTTTATAGCCATTCTTTCTTCTGCCTGTATACACAACTCCTTTTGTCTCAGCACAAGTTACCATGGTGCTTTACAAGTATTTTCACCTGGCTGTCTCTGTGGTCTCTCTCTCCTACTAGCCTATGACGTTTTGTGAAATTAGGACCATGTTGTATCATTCTGAATCTCTGGAAGGTAGCCATGATGACATTAGCCCACTTTCTGTTACTATAATGAAATGCCTAAGGCTGGGTAACTTTTAGATAAAAAGGATATTTAACTCACAGTTCTAGGGGTTCAAAAGCATGATACTGACATTGGCTGCACTATGGCAAGGACCTCATGACAGATGGCATCACGATAGCAGGAATGCATCCAAAAGGGAAAGATCCCAGGGCAGGATACCCAAGTGAGACTGAGCTCCCAAGAAAACTAAAAAACTATGTTAATCTTTTCTCAAGGCACAATTTCAATGACCTAAGTAAGGACAAGGCCCTACCTCTTAAAGGTCCCACCACCTCTTCTCCACACTATGCACCAAGTTTCTAACACAAACTCTTGGGGCACTCAAATCATATTCAAACTAAAGAAATTACTGACATATAATAGATGTACAATAGATATTTAATAAATTAACTAATTTACAATTATTGGTATTTGGCATTTACGGTTAGGCACTGTGATGTGTTATTGTATATACCCTAATTGATTCTTATAAAACCCTATAAGGTAAGAACCATTATCTTCCTCATCTCAATACCTTTCCTGTACTTCAGTTTCCTCATTTGCAAAAGGGAAATGACAATAAGACAGGAGAAGATAACTGAAGATAACTGAAGCATAGAGCCATGAAATGATCTGCTCAAGGCACATAATAAAGACCTGAGGGAGAATTTCAGGTTGGGCTTTTGACACCAGAGCCTAAGATCCTAGTTAACCACATTATTCTGAATTAATGGGAAGGTTCAAGTCTCCTTGAGTAGGATATTTCTTTACTGGGAAAAACCTTATTTTCACCTTCAGTGGTAAAAGAAATGGCAGCGGGTTGAGGTAGAGAGAGAAATTCCTGTTTTACAGCCCTCTCCTCATCCTCCCTGGGTGCTCCTGAAGCATCTCCATGGGTGTATTAGACAGTTTGGGGTTTGGATATTACTGCTGTAGCTCAAATGTCTTCAAATAAAACATAAGTTTAATATCCTAAGTTGTTTGTTAAATGTAGTGTATGTGCTGAATTATTTGTCCAAGGACACACAGCTAGTAAGTAGCAGAAATCAGGTTTCCTGGCTCCAAGACCAGTGTTCTTTCCACTACATCACACCAAGGGAATTGATTTCCAACCCTATTTTCATGCCACTGAGGCTGTCCTAGTTATCTTGTATTGCAAAATATCTAGCAAAATTCTCAAAGCACAAGTGATAATTTATGTTAAAATTTTAATGTATGTTTTTTGGGTTGATAATCAGAAGATGGGACTAACTGTAGAATCAAATGATCATAAGATAATATCAGTGCTAAGATACTGCAAATCTAAAAAGGTTGAAGTCTGCAGTAATATTCAATCATGCAGACTACACTTACACATTCAGATTCTGACCTTGAACAACTAATCCTTACGAAATCCACAGTCCATTAGTTTTATGCAGTTGTATTTGGTTGGAGCAGCAAGTGAGTTGATGTTTCTCAAAACAAGGTAATGAAAGCCTAGTGTTTGCTGTATTATCATGGGTTCTTCTCTGCCCAGAATTTTTGGAATTTTAATAATAACCAACGTCAATGTTTAATTTAAAGCTAGAGCACACTGGTTAAGAAACTGCTAAAAATAATCTGCTTCATATTGATGGCTTTTGCTTTGTTGACTCATAAAATGTCAGGGTTGGAGAAAAATAACTAACGGAAGCTTTAGCTATGATTGTACCTTTAATTATTGATGCTCCATTCTTAGTCTTCAGACCCAACAGGCAAGATGCAGTGTGATAGAGCAGTGGCCACATGATGAGCTAAGCGTGGGGAGGCTCACTCTTGATTCTGTCCACCAGACTTCTAATCTTAGCTGTAAAAACTTTGGAGTCTAGTGTTGGCTGATTTTCTGGCATTATTTCATACTAAATGGTAAGAAGGACATGAGTTCCTAGATCTGGAAAGTACAGAACAAGGGGATGCCTACATGAAGATCTGCACTTGTATATTACAAGAGTAGTTCCATAACAGATTCTTCTCATTTATAACAAAAACTCTAGAATCAGGAGGTTCAGGAACTCTCACTGCTGGTATGGATCAGTTATGGAATTAAATATCAGAAATGAGTTCTAGTCTTGTCTTTGCTTTATACCAATAATATGTGCCTAAGCTACTCAACCTCAGCGTGCCTGCCTCGATGTGTGCCTGATATACATGAAATATCCTCATTGGCCTTCAACTACCATTTCCTCAGGCTAGACACCATGCTTGGTATTTTACATACATTAAACCATTCCATTCTACAGTCACATAGGTACTCACATTTTTATCCTTTCTCCCAGATAATACTAGTCAATTCTGTGAACCCTATATTAAACACTCATAAAATGAAGAACCAGAACTGATTTGTGAAATCACAAATGGAGACATGACATAGGCTTTCCAGGAGGTATCAACATGCAGGTGAATCATGAATTGTTCATGACAATAGGAATAAGTCAGCATTCAAGGTTAGGTATTTTTTGTCTCCAGTTTCCTTTTCTAAAATTTATCAGTTTCTGACATTTTCACACAGCAAGAACACAAAGTCAAAGGAAACCTGTGCACTCATCACCCCCCACAGGATCTGATTCAATAGTTTGCAGCTTTGAGGTACAGCAGGCAGACAAAATCTTTGGACATCTCAACAGCAGTTAGAGAAGCACCTGCTACAAGATGTGACTCTTCCCATTGCTGGCGTAACAACCCACCCCCAGACCCACTATGGAGTGGAAAGCACCACAAGCTGCTTCACTGTGTTTCTAGAAACTCCAAATGTAGAGGGTTGTTCTCAATAACAAAGCTTAGACCAGTCCCAGAAATATTTTCATATAACACCAGTATCAGCCACACATGGAATTGCTTCTCTTTATGCAGGAAAGTTTGTTCTGAATCAGCCATACCTTGTGTTCAATGTATTTGTTGCATTCATCATCCACTCAGTGAACTTCTCTGATAAGCTATTTGCACCAGGCTACTAAAGTCCTACAACCTACACAATAAAACGGTGGGGGTGGGGGTGTTAGTACTGATACCAGTAGCTAACTCCAATGTGAACACAGAATAAAGGAAATGAAGGCAGATTATGGGAGAAAGGAGGTTCCAGGAAGGGCTGCCAAAATTAGGGGGAAAATAGAAGGCATTCAATTATACTTGAACTTCAGATATACAACAAATACTTTTTCTAGTCTAAGTATTTTGGGTCACAATGCAACATATTTACACGTTAAAAAGTATGTGTTGTGTAGCTGAAATTCAAATATAACAATTATCCTATATAATACTGGCAATGTTCTCCCCAAAGGTAGCTTACTGGGCAGAATCTTACTTTGGGAAAAGGTTGGAGATGCTTTACCAGCAGGCTCAATTTCTTTATGCATTTGATGTGCCTCCTGACCAAACACAGGGATGATCTACCAGATTCTGCCCCTCCATCCTTGCAATGGCTGGTGCTGAATCAGATCCTTCTTTATCAGAGAAGTCAACAGCCCAGGTGACTTAGCATCACTAAC
Source organism: Xerus rutilus (assembly GCA_028644305.1). Lineage (NCBI taxonomy): Eukaryota > Metazoa > Chordata > Mammalia > Rodentia > Sciuridae > Xerus > Xerus rutilus. The sequence goes on from CM053399.1 coordinate 31,844,945, forward strand.
TTCACCACTGGCCCTACCAAGATCAATAGATTTGTGACTATGTGAATAAATTAAGGCCCCAGTTACCACCTGAATTTTTTCTCTACTTCATGTGCCCAAGCTCCTATCCTGTCCCTCAGTTTCAGTAAGAAGTGTCCTTCTAGAATCAAGCACAAACTAGATATTCAATAAACATTAAATGTTTAACTCAGCAATGTGAAGAAATGGAGTAGAGAAGGAAAACCGGGCCTCAGTTTTTTTTTGCATTCTTAGGCAACTGCTTCTACACTCTAGCTTTTGGTTTACTCCTCTGTGAAACTGGAGGGGCAAAATAGATGATCTGTGTCTCCTTTTAAGGCAAGCTGGAGCTGTTTTGCCTGTGTGAGTATCCAGAGTCTGCCCTATATATTAAAAAAAAATCCATAAAGCTCTTCTGTTTCTCTTTTAGGGGAGCCAAGATTTAATGTGTAAAGATAATATTGAGCAATAACTCATTGGGAAATTACTTTTGCTAAACTTAGACAGTGTTTTTATTTCATAATTCAATACAAATCCCTTCAAATTTCTAATCCTGGGACCAGTTTCAAATCCTTGGAGTGTCTCAATTTTTATATAAAGCTGCAAATAATAAGCCAAGCCTTTTGACAAAAATTGTCTATGAATAGCCTTGGTCGTGAATGCTGCCTTTTTGGCCTAGCTATTTTAAAAGGCAAAAAGAAAAAAAATTCCCTTTAATTTTCTCCCATATCTCTTTTTTTAATATATTAGTATTAATAGGCAAATTATGGCTGAGGTTCTCCTCTCAAAATATATTCAATTAAATTAGTGATGCTTGACCTTAACTGCACATTAAGAATCACCTGGGAATCTTTTAAAATGACCTCGGTCGGGCTCTCAACCTGGATAAATTAAATCAAAATCCTGAGGGATTCAACTCTAACTTACCAGTGATTCTAATTTGCAGCCAGAATTGAGATCTACTGAATTAAGTCACCAAATGTGTTTCCATGGCATTGGATCTTTATATTGTCCTTGCAAGGTATGTGAGGCCAATAGTAGGTCATCCAGTCTGGAAGCATTATGAAGAGATGGATTTGTGGGAGGGAAAGATTAAGGTGGAGGTAACTCTGGGGGCCTCAGCCACAGGGAACATATAGCCATCATAATCACTGGGTGAAGATGAATGTTTGCTGAGGAGCCTCTTGGGGTTCAGAAAGGTTCCAGTTCTAAAACCACCTAGAGATTTCATGTGAGAATATGAAAGAGAAGTTTGACATTTCTTCCCATGGTCCAGATTGCAGAAATCCTTTCAAAAATGCCTCCCTTGATCATGCCATTTCAACTGCTGAAAATAAGTACAGCTCTTTAAGAAAACCAATCCTCATTGCTCCTTATTCCCTATAAGTTTCCTGCTGCTTCCCCCTCCTCTTTCTTCTCCTTTTTCTCTACTTCTACCAATAGCACCACTGCTGGTGCTTCTCAAGGGAGACATGCAGTGGTAATGGAAAAGACAGTAGCAGGTCTTATTACTCTTTATAACTGAGGGATCTGAGATTCAGAGAGGCAAAATACTGTGCCCAGTGTCACATGCCTGAAAAATAGCAGAGCGAATGTGCATCTCAATAGCTGCTTCATCTATGATCAACATTTCTACCACATGTTCAAAGTAGTATCTTTCTCTGAACTTCCACAGCACTCAGTTTCTTGTTTTGACTCACTTTGCTCCATATCATGGTAATTTGTGGGCCCCCAAATACAAGTACAGACTGTATTATGGTGTTTTGTGTCCTCCATTGTGCCAGCACAATATTTGGTTGACATGTGTAATAATTAAAAGGTAAAATCTGTATGGATTTGGAACTGAATGAGGATATGCTTCAGTAGCTGATTCTTTCATTAACAAGACAAACTGAATTACCTTTTTAAAGTAAAGGATCTTTGATCTGGAAGCTCCTGTCTTATGATCACAAGTTTCATTAATCAAAGATATCCATTGCGTGGGAAGGATGGGAAGGATCTAGGGTACCATCCAAGTGGCCTGTGCTGGAACCAAGCTGTAAAGCCTTCAAAGATATTATACAAGCAGCTATTCAAAGCAAGAAAAGTCAGGAGGATCAGTCCAGAAATGGCAAATTGATTTTATCTCACAGATTTCATCCTTTGAATTGGTAGTGATCGCTTGAAGAGCTCTGTTGAGAATGATCTGAGACTGCATCCAAGCTTAGTAGAACAGAACTCCATGTTGATTAGCAACGTCTAGAATAGAGTTCCATGTTGATTGGCAATGTCTACCCTGGGTAAGAGTAGGGGGAGAGGTCGCAGCCATGCCAAACGGTTGTTACATCTAAGCTTATTCACAATCATATATGTATCAGTGAAAATCTTTTTGGCATTTTATTTATGACCATATACAAATGCTGAATTCTAAGCTCCAGAGAATTACAGGTGGCATATAGAAGAAAGATATGGCAAAAAGAAGAGGTGAGAACTGAAGGTCAAGGAATATCCAAAAAATAATCTGGTGGGGTCAGAGTGATTTAGATTCAATTGAAGTACCTACATGGAGCTGACTGATTTAAAGGACCAGAAACAGAGTGGACAGGTACACAGTCCAATTAAAATACAAAATCCAGCAGAGCACATAACAGTCTCTGCATCTCAGACTTGCACAACCCAGAGACTCTCTCACAACTAAGAATTCAACTCTCTAGTAAGATAACCAGTGTCAATGATGACATAGTGGAATTAGTCCAGTTAGCCCTAGTGAGCATAAATAGATTAGATCCTGTGGAGAGGGAGGCTGATATTCATTTAAATTAATTCTAGAAGAGAAAATAGAAGGCACAGAGAACACCATCACACTCTTATTGCAAAACTGAGTTATGTTATCATTTAGGGACACAAATGTTTTTAAATAAATGCAAAAATAGGAAAAGTCAGCAGCAGAATTCAAATAATTTGCTATCACTTGGTTTGAGGGCACAACACTTACTATTTTAAATAAATAATTAATGTTAAAATTCTGTTCTCAAACTGTAAGTAAACCAGTTGCTTTATTGGAATTGTGGCCTCAAAAATTTTTGAGACTTGTTCCTGGGGAGAAAATTTAATTCATTTCAAGATATTGGTGAAATAAGCATATTTTTACTGCTGAGCTGAAACACCTTTGTATAAACAGTGTAGTACTACCCATGAAAGAAGAAATATAATTTATCAAACTATTTTCCTCTCCTCAGTATGAATACTGGCCAGAGTTCCATTGTTAGCTATGATTCTCATTATATCTAAAGAAGTTAAAAATTTTGGCTGTTTGTGATACAAATAAAAATAAATGTTTCTTGTCTGTGGTTTCATTTTCTTAGTAAATGTGTTCTCTTATACACAATTTATCAAAAAGTTCTAAAATTTCATGTAACATAACTACACAATGCCACAGATGACCAAGTAAAGGAGCCAGCATAAAAAAAAATGGGATAGAAGAAAAGGCAGCAGGAAGAGAAGTAGATACGTGGTGGTGCGCAGTAGAAAAGCATAGATTCTACGTCTATGTAATTCTGTTGACTTTCTGAGCAATTGTTTCTTTAAGTTTAATATAAACTTGTTTTGCTAATGGAAAGGTCCTGTTTATGGTAGAGAAAATTTTAATACAAATATAAGAAGGTAAAGAAAAATTTGAATCATATACCATATATCACTATACATCTATAAATTTCTGGACTTCAAATATATCAAATACATTCAGTACGTATAATAAATCCTGTTGCATATACTAACTTTTAACCTGTTTCATTTAAAATATAACTCTCTTCCCATATCAATATATACCTAAAACAGTTTGTCTAGATAGCATGTCATTGTATAATAGACCACATATTACTAATTATGCTGTTAATGCCCTTTCATTATTCCCATTTTCACTATTATAAATGCTGCAATGAGCATCCTCATAGCAAAATATTTGCACAGGTGCATGATTTCCTTAGACTACGTTTCTAAAAGCAGATTGGCTTGTTTCAAAGGGCATGCCCTTTGAAGACTTTTGAAACATGATAACAAATTGCCCTCTGAAAAGGCTGTGCAAATAAATGCAGTGAGCATTTTACTGTAATCTCGCCAAAATTGAATATTTTGATGTCTTTGAAAAACAGCTTTGCCAATTGGATAAAGGAAAAATGGCACTGTATTTTCCTTCTTAATTTGCATTTTATATGTACATTTTCCAAGGTCTATTTACAGGAGCTCTATTCTTAGTTTTTCATGCCTGCCTGTCTACATCTAGCACTGAAGAATATGGCCATGGTTGACCTCACTTGGTGCTTTCTTATCTTCCTTTTCTCATACAAGAGCTGATTCTTCCTGACAAGATGAACAGTGCCCATGTACATATTTATTTCCAAGCCAAATAAAGAAAGATAAGTTATCACCTACAATATAACTGGTATGACAAAAAGATACTTTGAAGATCCATTACAGAGGAGACAGTTGAGATAGTAAGAGTTCTTTCTGGTAGTCAGGGTCCCAGCTTGGATTTATATCCACAGACAATGAGACATTACTTCTAGCCAACCACATAGATTGCCTAAAGGACAGGTGGCCACAAGTGCCACCAGAGGAGTATAGCCTTCATCAACTCCCCTGGCAGCATTAGTCTAAAAAGAAATATTGAAAGGCTCATTCTCATTGGCGCAAACAGGAGAAAAGTCACAGAAGTCCACCCAGTTCTCCAGGGCCTGCCAATTTTTCTACAAATTAACAGGACACCTGCTAGAACAAATCATCTAAGGGAAGCAGAGAAAAGGAAAGAAGAAACCACATTCCAAACTTCTTCACCTGAAAAGCCAAGACCAGATAGCAACTAGCATAGGAGACTAATCCAGGGGCCTATCTCAGTTGCCAGGACCACTGGAGGCTCTCACACACTTCCTTGCACTGTCTCCCATGTGTGAAATGGCTTTGAATGGGGAGACCCAGGCCGGAGTCAGAGCTTCTGGGTTTGAAACTTGCTTCACCAAATTCTAGATCTGAGGCCATGGACAAGTCATCACTGCCTCTAAGCGCTAATTTTCTCATCAGCTAAAATTGATAATCTCTTTCTCATAGTATTCACCATGGACTGAAATGGGTTCCCTGAAAATTCTTATGTTGAAGCCCTAACCCCCACTAGAATGGTTCTTTGGAGATAAGACTTTTAAGTTTAAATTAATTAATAAGCGTAAAGTCTAATAAAAATTGTTGCCATCGAAAAGTCTCCCTCTACATGTACATGCACTGAAGAAAGGCCATATGAGGACATAGCAAGAAGGCAAGCCAAAATAAGAGATTTCACCAGGAATCAAATTGGCAGAAGCTTAATCTTGGACTTCCCAGACTATAAAACTATAAAAAAAAAAAAAAAGCTCCTTACTGCAGTTCAAGAAAATTAAGATAATGTTAAAGGAAAAAATTAAATATAATTTGTATAGGAAATACATATCACATATTAATTGTTCAATAAAGTTAACTCTGCTTTTTCCTATCAGTCTTCCATAACCTCCCACCCAGATATTTGTTCAGCATGTATCTGACTTCTCGATAATATAATTTACTCTGTCTCTGCATTTTCTCTTTCCACCCCGACCTTAATGTTGCCATCCACATTCTGATAACTAGTGTGAATTTAATTCATTTCAAGATATTGATGAAATAAGCATATTTTACTGCTTATTTCCTTCTTGGTCATTAGTTTTCATGTTCTCAATGCTGAGTTACACTTGATGTTGACTAATGAATTTGTCATTGGTAAGAAAAGTACCTTAGAATAGTGCCAGGCACACAGTGAACCTTGTAAGTGTAGTTATTGTCATTATCCAGCATCCTAACAATATAATTAGTTTTTTTTTTCTAGCATTCACTAAGTGTAGGCATAGTTAGTCATACTTTCCGCCAAATGAACAGCTGAAACAAGAGTTCCCATGCTAGCTAGACCCTTTGGTGGTGGTGGTGGCAGGGAGAGCTCTGTTTTGTATTGTACAATGTCCCAGACCAGACACTTGATACCGAGAACCCAGCACCACAGAAAATAAGACTCTAAAAAGAACTCAAGCATGTTCCCTCTCCAGGACCCATTTACCTGAAGAGCTAGAGAAGCCACCAAATACACCTAAGAGGCAAAGCACTCACTGGGGCAATAGGTGGGACGACTAGACTATTCAGGAACTTCTTGCCAACTCTCTCCGGGAAATCCTAGTTGATGTTTTGGGGTTTTCACTTTCTGTGTCTCTCACATCTCTGTGCAAGACTACTGAGTTCTCAATAATAACAGGAGGTGGTTCATGTGAAAAAAGAAGTATGTTGGTAGGAACCGGCATACAGGTTTTCCAGGTCATTACCAGAATGTTCAGGATGTTTTCAAGCAGAGGAAGATAGAACCAGGATGCAGAGCCAAAAGCAAATCACCAGAAGAAACTTTAGACTAGATGGCCCTTATGGGAACCATAATGGAAAACAGAAGCGGGGATGCAGCAAAGATGAAAACTCCCAAGAACAGCATGCCATAGATAGTTCAGGGTTGAAAGTCATGCAGGTTGAGCATCCACTAGGATACTTCCTCTCCATAGAGTATCAGTGTGTATCATCAGGGCAGTGTTGCTTTAAGGAGGCAGTACTGCCTAATGGTTAGGTGGCTTGGTTCTGAAACCAGACTGCCTTAGTTCATATCCCAGCCCTGCCACTTATAGCCATAGTATTTTAGGAAAATGACTCTACTTTTGTGCCTCATTTTCTTTGTATATAAAAGGGTACAAACTACAACATAGATCTAACAGAGTTGTTTGTGGGAATTAAATAACACAATACAAGTAAAATACTTAGAATAATTCCAGATTTAGAGCTAGTACTTTATATTTTTGGTTATATAACAATGTCATCATCATTATCATAATCATCACTATTAATTTATGATTACTGCTTTGTTCCATGTGGGGTGTGTGTGAATGTGTGTGTGTGTATCTGCCTCTAGGTCCTAGAATGGAAGCATGACTAAATATGAGATTTAGAATCTTGTTATTCATAATATCCACCTAGCTATCTTCCTATTTTTAAATATGTATCAATGTGCCATTTTCATACAGTTCACAAAAATAATAAATACCAATTACTGAATACTTCATAGAAGGTACTTGGTGTATATATGTAATCATAATATATCCAAAAAGAAATACTATTATTATGTCCTCTGGAGCAGAGGTCAGAAATGGCAAGTTTGAGTCCAAATCCAGCCCACCACTTGTTTTCTTCTTTGTTTTTTGTTTGTTGGTAACTGGGATTGAACCCAGGGGCACTTAACCATTGAGACACATCCTCCTCAGCCTTTTTTTTTTTTTTAATTTTGAGACAGTCTCTCACTAGGTTGCTTATAGTCTCTCTAAATTGCTGAGGCTGGCTTTGAAACTGTGATCCTTCTACCTCAGCCTCCTGAGCCACTGGGATTGTAGGCATGTGCCACAGTGCCCAGCCCTATACCTGCTTTTATAAAATAAAGTTTTATTAGAACACAGCCACACCATTCACTTACATACCCTCTATGACCACAGTGATCATACGATGGTCAAATTGATTAGTTGAGACACAGACAATATGGTCCACAAAGCCAAAAATATTTTCTATCTGGCACTTAAAGAAAACTCTTCTGACCTCTGCTCTGAAGAGACCTTGAGAGTCAGAAATAAACCTTGGAGGATGCTGTCTCCATAGCAAAGATTCAAACTCAGGTCTGTCTTGCTTCAAGCTCAAGCTCTCAATCAGTTTAAGTCTCCTAAATTATTGGTCTTAATGTAAAAGCTAAGAGGAAATAAGCAGATGGAGCTATGTGAACATCAATTATCCATCTGAATATCCAACATCAGAACCAAGAGTCTACAGCATTTCCCACCATTGCCACTGATCAGCTAGGCTTGCTGTCCTTGATTGTCTCATCAAATGCCAGGCAACATGTAGTGAGCCCCAAAACACATATTTTCCATTATGTCCGCTGCATTGCTCCAGCAGTACGTATCTGTCTTTTTCAGTGTTACATCAAACAAAGAAATTTCTATCGATGCTCTTTCCTCTACAGATAATACAGTTCCCATATGGGGGTTAGCAGCATTTTAAACTTTCACTTGAATATGCCTGTGGAGTGGAAAGGTAGGAGGGAGAGAGGAAGGAGGAAACAGGCTAATTCACATTGGGTCCCAAAGTATTTAGTCCCATCAGATTGTCCAGGATGAAGGCTTGGTTTGCAATTGGGGCTAACAGAGCAGGATGCTATACTGGAAAGAGTTCTGTATTATGAGTTCAAACAGAGCCTCATGAACATTGGTGTGCCTAAGAATACCTAAAGTCATAGATTTCTGGGTTTGATCCTGATAAATGCTGATTCCATAGTAGTACCCAAGAAATGACATTTCCAACAAAGGGATTCTGAGCCACAGTGCATAACCCTTAGTCAGCAGAACTGGCTATGGGGTCAGTTGCACATGATTGACTGATCTGAGCAAGTCACTAAAGCTTCCTGGACCTTACCTTCTTCATCTGGCAAATGGAGCTAATATGCTCATGATCAATGAAAGGAGAAACTGCAATGCAGAAGTTATTTAAATATGTAGTAATAATGAGAAATGGGATTTCCTGAGCAAACAGTTATGTACCAAGATCTGCACTCAGCACTTTCCATGTTATCTCTGATTCTCACCAGAACCTGATAAATGAGATATCACCATTTAACAGACAAGGACACTAGCTAGGCACATAAGAGGGACCATGTCCAAGATCCACGACGGGGAAGTAAAAGAACTGCAATTCCACCCCAGAGTTGAATGTCATCAAAATATGCTTTTCAATTCCCTAATGAGTATAATGAGTCTGCTAACTCTACCTGCAAATGCTTAAGTGGCAACTTGATCCTGAATGCAGGGAAAGGCTGAGGCTCCTGATTACAAGTAGTAGCCACAGCCTCCAGTGATCAGAGGAGTGAAGACAGCTTCTCCACTTGCCCTCTGCTGATGATGCTATTTGATGGAGTGCTTGAGACCAGTGATTACCCACTCTTGAAAGCAATCATTTCATTCTTCATCCTTCAATGGCCTGCAGCAGGGATGCCTAGGGCTGATAGAGCTCGCAGCCAAGGGTGAAAAAAAAAATCTTTCAAAACCCAGGTAGCTCAAATGACACCTCTTGAGAAAATATATTTCAGAATTAAATGTTTAATGCTAGGTTTTCATTTTGTAACAGCAATGGGCTGTGGAAACAAGTGCCAAAGAGCAGGAGGAAACTTGCAGCGACCCTCGCCAATAACAGAAAATTATTTGTTGCTTCCCAAAGTGGTATTTGAGCCCAGCGGGCTGCACTTAAGATGTGACTGGATAATGGCTGTGTGACACACCCCCTAATGGAGCTGTCACACCAGCACCACTGAGCAGCATGAACTGTAAGCTACTCCACTGCCAGACTTGTGCTTGTGCCGCCTTGGGCCAGGATGAAAAATGATCCTCTTGGCTGCTTTAGGATGCTTGAGGGATGTTATGCTTAAGTGCCAAGGAGAAATACCCCTTTCACTGAATGTCTGGGACATCACGACTGAAGTCACTAAAAGCAGAAAGAAAGAATGGGTTCTTTTTGGATTTCTAGGGTGTACTCCCAACAACTGAAACAATTGGAAAATTACCCCATCAGAAATCTCCCATTCAGTCTTTTGTATTCATGGGAAAACTTATACAATAAATCCCTGCAGAGGAAAAAAATGCATTAGTTTCCTACTGAGCTATAACAAATTACTACGAATTTAGTGACTTAAAACAGACTTAAGAATAAGATGGAGAAAATGCTAATAATGCAGATTATCCTTTTAAAGCATGTCATGCCTACAGCTGTTTGAGAAAAGAATCTTTCAATATTCTAAAACTTTTATTCAATTCAACAAATAATACACATCACTGCCAAATAAGTTAGAACACATCTCTTCATTGTTTTCACATTCATCTTGCTAGTTAATATAGATGAAAATGCTACACAACATTCATGGATGTACACTCATTTATCAATAACAATAGGTCAAGTGAGGATAAAGAAGTTCAACACTCTGAGCCTCAGTGTACTGTATCACTTATAATAAAGAGTATTGCGCTGTCTATGCACAGTGTGCATACTTTGTCAGTATTTTTTTTTGGTACCAGGGATTGAACTCAGGGGTACTCAACCACTGAACCCCATCCCCAGCCCTATTTTGTGTTTTATGTAGAGACAGGGTCTCACTGAGTTCCTTAGCACCTCGTCATTGCTGAGGCTGGCTTTGAATTTGCAATTCTCCTGTCTCGGCATCCCTAAGTGCTGGGATTACAGGCATGCGCCACCGCGCCCAGCTTGTCAGTAAAATTTTAACAAATGTGCAAACATATAAATACACAAGCACATTCTTTTTTGTAGAGCTGGTAACTGAACACTTTTTGCCACAACACTGATTATGTTCTTCAGAAAGAATCTACAACTAAGTTACAAATAAGGATCCTCTAAAGCGTTATCTTCATCACTATCTATAGCTCAGGAAGATGAACCTCAAGTTGGAAAGAGATTAGTGACAAACTGGATGGAACTCTGGGCTGTAGCCAGTGCAAAGCCGGCAAAGGTCAAGACTGTGTGAGAATAACTTTGAATCTTCTCAGGGCCCAAAAAGGATGGCTCTATAGAAAAAGAAGCCAAAGGGAACTGTACAAAGATTTCTCATTGCCTTCTTTGAGTCTGTCACTTCTATGTGCTTTGCCCTTGGGGTCATCTCTCTTCCCTTCTCCCACTATCCTACAGAACATCTGTTTAATGAAAGTCTCTTGAGTGCTCTTAAGAGTAGGTTGTATCTGTCTTATACTTCCTGTTAACCCTAGAACCTGGCAAAGTCATGACACAGAATAGGCACTCGGTAAATATTTATTTTAGGAATCAACAGGTAAAACAAAATAGCAGTATGACCCTTTCCTTTATTCTTAGTTTAAGGGATCATGACTAGAATTCTGTAGACATTACTAAAGCTTAGAAATGTATGAAGCTTACGCCTTCATACATGCACAAAAAGAGATATAAGCAAAATGTTTAAAAGTGGAGTTTACAAAGTACAAGTTTATGTTCCTACAAAAGGTAATAACTACGCCTTCCAAGCACAAGGCCTCGTTCTGTTTTCATAAACTACAGTAATCATGTGTCTGCTCCACGCAGGAGCCATATTGTTTTCTGCTTCCTAGGAGCTAAGGTACTTAAACCTTTCACAAGTCCAAGACAAATCAACCAAAACTTGTTTTCTATTCTAAGCCATGTATGGTCTCTTGGTAGCTGAAAATTTGTAGCTTGTTTGTAAAGTAGCAATGAGAGCAGACGGATGTTTCTCTAAATTGCCAGTTTCACTTACCTACTCCCGTTTCTTATGTTCCTGGAGGACAGGGAAATGCATTAATAATTAAAGGAGTTTGCAAAAGTATCTAAGAACAGACCAAGCCAAAGAAGGCAAGATATGTTCCCAGGCATTCCAGCATCGAAAGCAGGGACCAAATCTGTTGGCAAGCTTGGGACATAAAATGTTGAAGAATGAGATAAGAGACTCTAGAAGTAGGTAGAAACTAAAAGTGTGTGGATAGAAACAATAGAGACATGATAATTGCTGTTACTAAGGCCCTAGACCCACCTGATATTCATTTTCATTGGCTACTATTTGAGCAATGTGATATCTAGTTAAAAGGTACAAGGTTAGCATAAATACAGATTCCCAACACTATTATGAGTGGTCTTCTGATTCATAGATTTACAATATAAACAGATTTAATTCATAAAACAATATGTCAACATTTTTACCAAAAAAAAAAAGAGGAAAGATATTTCTTCGTGATATCTCTTTGGGTATCTAAGGCATACTTAACAACTCTAGATTCTACCAAAAATTCTATTCTTCATCTAACTAGGGTTTTAAGATCACAGACTTAGGCCTAAAGTGAATTATAAGTTTACAGCTGGGTTATAGAGAGTTTGGCCATGCTATTAAATAAGTAAAGGATAAAACAACTTTGAAAAGAGAATTTAGGATCTGGTTGTAGAGACCAGCAGCATGTAAGAATCAGCTCTCTTCATGGATTAAGTTACAGGAAGATGTATTCTAAAATGAAAAGTGATACTGAAGGCTAACAGCAGCTTGATGTTGTCCTCAACACATTTCATAAAGAAAAACTGAGGGCTGGGGCTGTAGCTCAGTGGTACAGTGCTTGCCTCTCATGCATGAGTCACTGGGTTCGATCCTCAGCACCACATAAAAATAAATAAATAAATAAAGATATTGCATCCATCTACAACTAAAAAAAAATAAAAAAAGAAAAACTGAAATTAAAAAATAAACTTTGAATAGGAGTTCTAGGATAATGGTCAGATCAAGATGAATACTGAAAACTTTGGAGGGGCTGGGTTGGTGGATAAGTTTCTCAAACTTGACTCTCCAAAGTGGTTAAAAATGAAATGGGAATTCTTGTGATGTGGAACATCCAAATCTTAGAGGTCTTAGAGTGTAAAAATTTTTGCCTGGGATGCTACAGAGAAGATTCTTATATTGGGTGTAGTAGTAAATTAAGAATCCTGTATTTATTATTTGCAAGACAGAGTTGAATCAGGCTAATACTTGTTTGTTAAAAGGATAATCATGGAAATAAGATAAAGAAACATTTGCCAGGGAATCAAGAATAGAAATAGCAATATGGCCATATCTAAAGAAACTAGAAGTAAAAGTTATTCTGTATTTGTTGAAATTTTAGGAACTTTGGTAGCACATGTCTGAGAATTTTAGCTGTAGGTAGACTATCATCATTGTGGCTAAGCACTAAGCTCCTCTCTCTGCCTGTCTCTGTCGTTTCTCCTTGTTTCCTCACTTTTGACCCCACTCTCTGCTTATCCATCATGTCTGCTGCTTCTAGTTTTGACTTACTCATGAGTTTTTCGCTCCTGTCCATCATGGTCTTTCTCTATGCTCCCAATGTTCCAGTATGATCCAGTATGATGTGTTCTACAATATAACAGGGAAGTACAGTATAGAAAGGGAATTGATTATCCCATAAAAGCCATTGTTTGGTTGAGCTTCTTCTAATACTAAGGTCTAAGATAGGCCATATGTTAGCTTGAGGTCGGTCTGCATTCGAATCAGATCTTCACATCTGATCCCAACAGCTGAATATAGGGTGGAAGACTAAATCCTGTGGTAAGGAACAGAATGTCTCAAAGTTAGCCCCTCCACATACTGTGGAGGCAATATAGCTTCTTTTAGGGACAGAATGGTGAACATCTTGATTAATCTGTTTAGAACAGTAGGCAGGAATAACATGGGATAAATAAGTCTCTCAGGTCTGTGTGAACTCTTAGTCTATAATTCAACAATTGGAAACTGGTATGCAAGGATGATTAATAAAATCTCACAGCCAAGCTCAGAAGGGAAACTCAAAGGCAGTATCGAATAAGAATTCTGGTGGTCATGTTAGAGGCACCACTATTGTTTTACCAACAATCTGGGTCACTTTGACAACAACTGAACACTCAGAAAGTGAACTGTTTTCCATGAATGATAGAAAGTATTCCCTTTTCCCAAGGACCAAAATAAAATCAAATCCAGCAGCTTGATATTTGTGTCTGGTTAATATCTTAGACAGCGTGAAGAGGGGGACAATGGGCTGGACTTGGCACATGCTCTCATGCTGAGACTGCAAGCCAGGAATATTTTTCCTAGAAAGCAACCCAGTGGGGAGCCTCTGTGAGAGAGTGAAATATAAATTATTCATTTTCTGTTCTTTGTCTACTACCCCCAGAAAGCCTGGTTCTGCAGAGGCACATAAGACTCAGAAGTTACCATGACAGGGCTTTGTGCCCTCAACTTAGGGGCAGATCACTGTTTTCCAATAGGTATACACACCACCAAGGACTTCAGGTGGCCTGAATAGTAGCAGGGAAGGAGTCGTCAGTGGTCTGATTGAGAGGCAGACCCACACATTCACCATGGCTCAACTATTTGCCAAGTGCACAAATTCTCCAATTCTGTGGAGCTCAGTTTTATTAGTTGTAAGAAGAGGGCAATCTGAGGATGTTCTGGAAGGGGTGGTTTGGGAAAGGACATGACTAAAGGCTGGCAGGCCTTCTTGACCAGCCAGCCTTCCTGACTCAGGGGAATTTTTGAAGTACATGAAAATATCAATTAGAGAACTGAAACCTTGCAAGCCCCAAAAGGGAACACTTGCAGCACAGCAAAGTAAAGAAATTCACTCTTGAATAGTGACTGCTGCCTGCAAAAGGATCCAGTACTTTCATTGATGCAATAGAAGTCAAAGCTGTGCCCAGGCCTGAAGATTGTTTTTCAACAGGAACACATGCCTATAAAAGAACCTGTGGCCTGCCAACAGACTAATCATTTTTCTAGTATTCTGTTCTCCTGTAGTTTAGAAATAGGACTGGGCTCTTTGGACCAAGCAAGCAGGAATCTTAGACAATTTACAAAGGAAAATCTTAATCCAATGATTAGCTGAATATTAAAAACAAAAAAAATGACTTTATTCATATCAGGCAAGTTTCATTTAGTATTTCACGTTCAGGCAAGAGAACTTCAAGGTACCTACCTACTCAGAGCCTCAGGACCCTTATATACTCAGTGCCTGAAAGGGCCTCTAGTCATCCTTAGCTTCTTTCTGGTAGATTTGTCTCCCCTCTACACTTCCTAGAGTCCTTATTCAAATCAACTCTGCCCAGGTGACAACTGTGAACAGACCTGTAGCCCTCTTGCTGTTCCAGCTCTGATTCAAATAATACCCTCTGCCTATCAAAACCATCTGGTTAAGTAAGAGACAGAAGGATTAAGGACCTCTGCCTCTTAGTCATTTATATCACCAGTAGTCATGTTGCTCTTATGGCTCCCTGCATTAAATCACAAGGCACTTATCGTGAGATCCAGGAGGGTCAATGACCAAATATTACCAATAGTCCTAGAGGTTTCAAATTGCATTGACATCACAAACTTCTCATCCTCACTTGCCATTTCCAAGTAAGTTTATCCTTTGTTGCCTGGCCAAAACCCATGTACAGGGAGATTTTGTGCCAAAAGAATTTTCAAAACAAATATGGACTTTTCTCACAAAATTGTAGTGGTGAGCTTTTGCATCATGTGCGATTCTCTTCACCTGTGGTCTAAGTGTCTGGTATTACAGACCTTTCATTGTTTCTCAGATTCAATAAAAGATAATGTGATTCAAAATTTTTAAGGCATATTTATCATAAGGGGAAAGAACAGGATAAAATGGGAATATCTGAAAATCTGCCAGGCACTGACACACACCTATAATCCCACCAGCTCAGGAGGCTGAGGCAGGACGACTGTGAGTTCAAAGCCAGCCTCAGCAAAGCAAGGCATTAAGCAACTCAGTGAGTCTCTAAATATAGGTCTGGGGATGTGGCTCAATGGCCGAGGGTCCCTGCGTTCAATCCCTGATGTATACACACACACACACAAAATCTGAAAATCTATTCCTAACAGAAAAGCACAAAAGAATGTTATTTTGTTCATTTGGTAGCAAGTAAATACATACGTGTGTGTGTGTGTGTGTGTGTGTGTGTGTGTGTGTCTACATGTGTATATAGGTGTACAAGGCCTACCAGGGTATGGCATCCTTGAATACCTACAAAACAAACCAGGATTCTTGACACAATTTCATCCCTTAGTAACTTGCTATCCACTTTAGGACAGTCAGGCCATTTGTGAATATGCACCCAGAGAAGCAGGGTTGGGCTGCTTGGGTCACCTTCAGCTATCTTTAGGAACTTACTTTCTCATATAAATGTAGATTCATGAATATCTATTTATTTCTACAATGTTTTGAAAGAGCTTGCTCCTCTTTCTCAATTGTAGTCTTAGTGACTTGTTTTACAGAGGTCGTTCATTATTTCTTGTTATAAAAAAAAGAGAATTACGATTGGAAACCTTAATGTTTCCCTGCAGGAAAGAGGACAAGATGAGAAAATGGAAATAAATATCCACATATCTACCTCTAGAGATAGAGAAGCATACAAAAAAGATGTTGATTGCTCAGTAAATATCAACTAAAATAGATACATACATACATACATACATGTGTACATATCTCTATGTACATACACATGTACTTGTATGCATTTCTGTTATGTGACAGTATATGCACTGGCACTCACTGCCACTGGAGAGAACAGATAAGGAAACAAGTGACCTAGTAGATGTCACCTAGAGTTTTCCATAAAATAAAGCAGAGGCACAAACGAGATGTCAATCATGTCCCACATGTGGGCCTGGGGAAAAGGAAAAGATGTGGTATTAAAATTTCAGAGGTGATGCAGGGGAGTTTAGTCTTGAGGGAAAAGCTTTTCTCTCTATGCAGACAGCCATGGAAGGCAAACACTCTGCCTAGAGGTGTGGGTGGTTCATCAGCATTCCATGAAAAGAATGGAATTAAAAGACAAGAGAAAAATAAGGTTGTGAAGCAAAACAAAAACAAAAAATTGAATGCTATTCTTTGCCTTTTGTGTCTTATGTTCAATTCTTGGGTGACATCCTGAGTCCCAATTCTGACTAGTCCCTATTTTCAGCTCCAAATTACATGGTGAGAGGAATTCTGAGAAATGTTCTGAGCTCTGAGGAGAAAAGGGTCATGATCTGTCATACCATGAATATGTTCAAGACAACCATCAATACATAGCAACACATCTGCCAATTATTGATCATTGCAGCTGAGACAGGTCAGACACATAATAAGTATTCCCTGACTGAGGGACTAGAGAACATCATCAGATTTGCTCACCCTAGAAACATGAAGCCCTAATTATCCAGGATTGGTTTTACATGCATACCCGTGACACTAAAATTTTAACTACATTTCCCTAGGTGATTAGTTTGATTTGTTGGTAGCATATCACCACTTTCCAGGCACACATGGGAATATTGACATTAAAGGTCAGTATTATCTCCAGAAAAGTCAATTTAAATGTTAAATGAAAGGAAATGTC
Organism: Xerus rutilus; assembly: GCA_028644305.1. NCBI lineage: Eukaryota > Metazoa > Chordata > Mammalia > Rodentia > Sciuridae > Xerus > Xerus rutilus. The sequence continues at coordinate 31,861,970 of CM053399.1, forward strand.
TACGTAACCCATACAAGACTCTATGGCAATATAACCCTATTCTACTATGTCCATGTAGAAAGGAGTATTGAGGAGCCATCTCTGCTCTTGAACGCCAACCACATGACCCTCATCCATTAATATTTAATATTTATTAAATTAATATTTAATAATTAAAACCCTCATAGTTTTCCTGGAGAAATATTACACTATGTGCTCCTTCCTACTAGTTCTCAGAGCATCCCTATTAGCATCCCTGTTTACTTCTTTCATCCACACATGCCCCCTAAAAATCTATGGTGTGCTGGGTTCTGTGATCTTCCAGGTAAATGAATCTAGAGTTAACTCCCTTGGAGCTCAAATTTTAAAGGGACAAATCATATTTATACAAGGAATTACATCTTCAACTGAAAGCTCAGTCTCCAAACTTCTCTAAGGACTATGTTTGCAACAGCTTCACAAGGATTTTTATCACGTCTTTTTCTTTCAGCCACAGAACTTGTTTCATTTTGTTGACTGTTGTTATGATTTTTTTCCTCTTATTTCTGCAATATCTTTTCTTTTTAGCCATGGAAGTGACATCACTCCCCTAGTTTTCAAAAGGCCTTCCTCCGTGTGGTTTTTATTATTATTATAGAACTTGTATGAACAGATATCAAGTTCAATCCACATATGCTTTCATCTTCTTTTGAGCCCTGTTGGACTAGATGTTTGCCTCTGAGATCTCTGGGATTCTGTGTTTTTGGTTTTTGGTTTTGGGGCTGTTGTTGTTGTTGTTGTTTTCAGTCCCCACAGAGAATCTGCATTAGATGTCCCCCAACAACTTCCCTGGCTTCCTCATACCTCTGATTGAATATCTCCACCAGCATGCCTCTTGAAATCCAACAACAATAGGACCTGCCTGAACCCCTATAAGATAGAGATTCAGAAATTAGGTAAACTACAGCTTTATTACAAGATTAATTAGTACTTTACTTAGTGCTTTGCAAGCAATTAAGCTCCAAACTGGTTTCTACCAATGGTGAGCCTCCAGGCATACCTGGCTTCTAGCTTCAAATATCAGAGGTAAGTAAGAGAGCAAAGGCTTATGACAATTCTGTGGTCATATTGTAGCCAAAAGATCCATATGTTAATTATGGGAATCATTTCTTTGAATCGTTGTCTCAATTTAAACTGCTTTACTTTCCCTGGAGAACATGTACTTCAAAAACACCATATTTTCTCAAAGTTTCTATTGCAAGCCTATGACTAGCAGGAACACCAGCTGGACATTCAGTCTTTTTCAACATCTTAGTCTCTTTAGCCAGATTTGATCTGTCTCTCCTGAGCTCAACCTTACGTCATTCAGAAAAATAATTCAAATAGTTTTCACCTCAAAGTAGTTCATTGAGAGATTTTTCTCCCCCACAGAAAAGAGGTCTGCTCTGATTAGCATAGAATCCAGCCAGTTCTTTTTCTATGATCAAGGATGATTTTTTTTTTCCCACTTCTATCAAGAGGTTTAGAATCTACCAGCTGGAAACATTTTCTCTAAAAACAACAATGTTAAAGTCTACAGGGGTGGAGGTTATAAAGAAACACTTCCTTACAAAAGCTTAAGTTACATCAGACCTTGATTCAGAATGTGTTCTGTTCTGTTCTAGAGAAGACAAAAGCTTTAGTGGAAAAGCAACCTTAACACGATGGGGGAAGCTAGAAGCCCATAACCCTGGGATGAAGGAAACACAAATCACGGAAGTTCTTTACCTTGCTTCACAACCAGAGTAATGATCAGCTTTTCTATGATTCAGATCATAAAGGACAACTGGAATTTTCCTGGGTAGAAAAATATTATATACATATATATATATGTATATATATATATATAATATAAAAATAAATACATATGTATACACACATATATAGAAACAGCTAGTCCCACAATAAACCACACCTTCCCTTATTTAAGTTTTTGTGAGTTCCTCCCAACAAAATATATTACAAGGGATGCTGTATAGTCTCTGAGGCTGGGTCAGAAGAAATCTTGCAGTTTCTGCATTGTGTTGGTCTCTGGTGTGCTAACTCTGGGAGAAATAAGCCTCAAGCAACAAGACCAACTTGTGAGTAAAGAAGTCACATTGGATGTCCAGCCTAGTTGAGTTTCCTAGGGCTCTAGCCCCAGATTATGTCTTCAGCAACTACCCAGAAAATCTTACTCAACCCATACTATGAGAGACAATAAGTTGTTCTTTAAAGCCATGAAGATTAGGATGAAGGGTGGGGAAGATGTGGTTACACTGAAGGAGGTAATAGAAAAAAGTGAGGGAGTTGACTTCCAAAGTTACATGGCATTAACACTGAATTATATAAGAACTTTTAGTTTAAAAGTAAAAAATAAACACTTATCATATTGTCTTAACCAATAAAAGATGATATTTTTGTTCAAGTAATTGAAAATTCTAGTTGTAGAAAATTCTACCCATAACTAGATTTAAGCCCTCAAATAATGGAATAGAGAATGGATCTCACTTCTTCACTTCTGCTCTTCAGTGGATTCTAATCTCCAGCCAGCTCTTCTTGGCTTGAGAAAGCAAAGTGTCCAACAACGGTGCCATAATGTTTGATGCTTATCCTCTGGAAGACCCAGTGGAAATATAACTTTTCTTTCTCAACTATTCCAATATGCATCTGTGATTGGTGCAGATTAGCCTGACTTGAGCCACAAGTCCACTCCTCAAGCCAGAGATGATACCAGTACCTCTTAAAAAACACATAGGCTCAGTAAAGGAGTGATTCTTCAAGAAAACTGGGGTGTTTACATGAGCTAAGATATCATTTCATTTTTAGTAACAGAAACAAAACATAAATGTTGTTAAAAAGAAGTTCATTTTTCTGTCAGATAAGTTCAAGAAAAGCAGCATCTCTGAATGCATCAGAGACTCAGAATTCATTTATCTTATTGCTTTACCATTATTAAAATATAGGTCTCATCTTGGAGTAAAATAGCTACTATAGCTCCACACATCACAGTTATATCATCTTAAGTCAGAAAGGGGATAAAGGGGAAAATGTGCTTATTCTTTTTAAGGGAAGGACACAAAAGTCACATACACAACTTTTGATCACATCCAACTTGCTATAACTGAATTCTGCTGGCCACATCTAGCTGCAAGAAAGAGAAATGTTTTGTTTTGTTTTGTTTCGTTTTGTTTTTGATAGTCTTGTACCCTACTAAACTTTCTGTTACAGTGTAAGATATTTTCTGGAAGACAACTAGCAATCACTAATATATACAGTTACAAGTAGAAAAGGGAATGGGGCTGAACAGAAAAAGTACATTCCAGATGCGTTGACTGAATTTTTATGAATAGAACTTCTTTCTAACAATATAGGAATTTTCCCTTAAAACTTGCTACCAAAAGCATTCTACTAATGACCTTCCATTTCTCTAATAAGATATTCTTCACAGTGATTGTTTTCTTTTGTTGTTTTTGAAGATTGTGCTTGCATTTTTAATTTAGACATAGAAAATAAAACAGGTAAATTGAAATATTTTCATGACCGTACCACTAAAATTAGTAAATGCTATCATGTTTTAATAGAGGCTGTAGACCTTTTCTCTTTTTCTCTTAGAAAATATTACCACCTTGGGAGACTGAGGTGGGAGGATTGCTCAAGCCCAGTATGATATAAACCTGGGCAACATAGCAAGATCCCATCTCAGAAACAAAATCAAAAAAGAAAATAAAATATTACATATTTAATGGAAATCCTATGTTACATTCCCTTCACTTTCCAGATAAATCCCACTGCTTGAATTTTGTATGCATCAATGTGCATTATAATAATTTCTTTAACTATAATAGTAATAATACTAAACCCAGTGCTTACCATGTGTAGATGTTCTTGTGAAAACTCTGTAAATATAAACTCATTTAATCTTCATAATAACTAAGTGGAACTACTATTATTATTCTCATTTTATAGATGAAATATTTGAAGAATAGAGAAGTAACTTTCCCAAGGTCACACAACCAGTAGAAGTGGAGCTATGTATTTGAATCCATGCATGCTGCCTTTGAATGAAGTACATGCTATTAAAAATCACTAACAGCAAACTGCCACTTTATAATAGTAATAATAGGTTAAATTATTTTTTAAAAAATAAATAATTTTCAGTCTATGTTAAATATTTCAGGACATAGGTACTACCAAAAAACTTGCTTCAAAGTGAACAAATAAAAAAAATTTGTTTCCATTGTCCAAAAATAACCAGCCACATGGACTGGAAAAAATGTCACAGCTAAATAATAGACATTCTAGATAATTTACCTAGATGGTGTGACCAAACCAAGGCAACAGACTGTTCTCGACTAAAAAAAAAGTACTGAATGCATTTTGAACAGCATTTGCACAACGAAAAGTCCTCTTCTGCACTTTTCTACATGCTAAAAGACTATGTTACATAGTAACAGCATTCAGCTGATAATTATGCTGTATTTGTATTCTAATATGAGCATAATTAATAAATATTTATCAACAATGCACAGTAAACTCTGCCCCTCAATTTAGTGGGGGTTATTCCAAGAAATAAGAAAAAAGCTAACAGAATATAAAGTTACCCTGGAAATGTGCTTAATACAAAGCAAAATTTATCAAGGTTGAACTGTGTAGAGTAACTTTTCCCAAAGTTATCTTTTGAGAAGTATTAAAAGATTTTATGTGAAGAACAAGGAGGAGGTGCTTCTTGGTTAAGTAAGTTTGAGAAATCTTGGGGCAAACACAAGGTAAGACGTTTTTCTCATTTCACAGATACGACAGTTTGAAATGTGGAAAATTTAAAGATTCACACACCAATAGGCCCCTCTACTCTTACTCAAGGAGAGGATTTAGTAATTTTAAATTCAGAAATTTGGTGAGTCAGTAATCCCACACCTAAGAGTCCATTGACAGATGAATGGATAAAGAAAATATCACACACACATATTCTTTATCTTGCTTTAAAAAGAAAGAAAATTCTGCCATTTGACATAGCATGGAAGAAAACTTGAGGACATTATGGTAAGTAAAATGAACCAGACAGAGAAAGACAAATGATCTTAGATTGTAGAGTGATGTTTGGGGAATGGAGGAAAGGGAGAGATACTGGTCAAAGGGTACAAATTTTCAGCAATAATATGAAGAAGTTCTGAAGACCTACTGTACAGCACTCTGACTATAGATAATAATGAATTCTTGAAATGGCTAAGGGAGATCTCAAATGTTCTCACTACCAAAAAACAGCAACAAAAAATTGGTCTCTGTGTATAGTGATAGATAAGTTAATGAGCTTGACTGTGGATTCTCATTTCATAATGTATACAATATAAAAATATTACATTGCATGGCACAAATATATACAATTTTTATTTGTCAGTCATACCTCAATAAAGCTGCTAGAAAATAAAAAGGTCAATTGGTAATGAGACAAATTTTATGTAGGTTTTAAATTAAAACCTAGAAACTCCATAGACGTTAGGTAACAGAAACTGACCTAACTAAATAATATCTAAACTATTATTGCCACAAAGTATGGCATATAGTACTGAAAATGTAAGATATCCCCCCCAAAAATACATAACTAAATTATTAATCCCATGAATATATTTGTAAAATAATTTTACTACATCATTCTTTTAAAATCTTTTAAAATGCCCCAGAGGTTTTGAAAAAGTTATGCTTACCAAGTGGAAGGAAATAAAAATCAATTATCAGCCTGATTTTCTATCTATTCTCTGTCCCCAAACTGATCTTGCTTCTACTATATAAAATAGAACTTCAGCTGTGAACGCCAATTTGATGCAATCTTTCATCCAACCCAGAAACACTTATCAAGGTATTAAGATGCTAGGATGCAGAAGTAAGATGGAGCCCTGGAAAGAAATGGAAATTGTGCAATGAAACTGTGACCTATATGCATGCTCCTATCATGAAGTTCCTTTTGCTGACTTTGGGACTCAAGAGTTATTTGTAAAAGTCCATGATAATCCTCTCCACTAAGGGCACTTACAGAAATTCAAGTGCTTTGGCAACTTATGCCTGCATATATTATTAAATAATACTATTTTGCATAGAAATAGGATTTCTTCCCAGATTTATGAACAATCCCTTGGTCTCTTAAGAAGACATGTACTAGAATAAAACAATATTGTATTAAAATTTATTTGGTAAACCAGCTAAATTAGGTGGTCTGTCATGCTTTACTGTGCCAAGTTTCGTATGCTAGTAGCTTCTCTAGAGAATGAAATTATTTTTTCATGAATGTACTGAAATATCTTTGATCCTATTTCCTTGTTTCTTCTCCCATTGTGATTTTATTCCTGCTGCTCTTTCTCAATCCATCTGGAATATCAATTGTAGAATTTGTGGTTTGAAAAAATCCTAATAAAATATGTAATTTTAGATCCTTATTTTACAGATTAAGAAATTAAGCTGAAAGAAAGCTAAGGGTTTGTCCAAACTTTCCAGTGCCAATTAGAGTTAGGGAAGAACTAGAAAGCAAGTCACTTCAGGTGAGTAAGTATTAAGATGCACAAGGATGTCAACAGTACTGAAATGAAGTGGCTAAGACGTCATTTATGTTTTATGCTCAGAGTTTTACATTCAAGCATTTGAGGGGAAGTTCGTGAACAATCTGCAAACTAGGTAGCCTGGTAGCAAATAAACAATTCCTGGATCTTGATTTATTCAGAATGATGAAATGCAACAAATAAGAATCTATATTTTGGAAGGGAAATTCATATTACTGACTCCTTCTCCTCCTTCAAGTCACAGATAAATGTTACACCTTCAGAGAACCCTTCTTTGGTCAAAATACTAAGAGATCCCCTCATGGCTCTACCTCTAATTATCCTCTGTTTCTTTCATGGTACATATTTCATCCAGAAAATTCATTAATTTACTTGGTTTTCTTTCTTTTCTACTAACCCCCATTGGAACAAACAATTATTTTAATTTATCACCATTGGATGCCTGGTACCTAAAGTAATATTTGGCACAGAGAAGACAGTCCATAACTGAATGGGGGAAGCCACATCTAAAGAGCAAGTAGGAAAGAAGGGGACAAGATGGCTATGGAACACTCCACCGTTTGTGTAGGAAAGTGATGAAAGAAGACAATTGAGCAGGGACTCTTGACACAGGGCAAATACTTCATGGAATGTGAACAGCTGAGAAAAAGGTTAGACAACAAGGAGCTGCACCAGGGGAGGATCAGACACATGCAGAGTGAAGGAGGAGGCATTTGGAGCCTCTTGTTGGAGGCTGTGTGCTGAGCTCTTCCTGAGTCAGCTGAGTGGGAGTTGCCTATGGAGGTGTTACACAGCTTGATCTTTGCTTAGGCTGAGAATAAAAATGCTCTGTCCCCAGCACCACAAAAAAAAAAAAAAAAAGGAAAAAGAAAAAGAAATGTCTAAAATACCAAACTCCTTTTCTTAAATTTTGATGTTGCTACAATCCAGGCCCTCTCATTCCCTACCCACCTCACCTCTGACACTACAAGAAGCCACTACAACCAGAAGTAGTAGTCTAGATGATCAACATGCATCCAGCCATATTATGGCTTCTCCACAGTGCCTCCTCTATCAGATGCCCTCTTCAGTAACTGGAATAACCAACTGGTTCTGATGATCAGGTAGAAAATTATCTAGAAAAATCTCGAAATATAATGTGCCAGAATCTGGGAAAGGGAAATTTTAGGCCACCAGGGAAGAAATTCATATACAATTTTCCCAAAAAGGATTTCAGGTTTTAAAAACTTCCCTAGGACAGAAAGTATGTGTGTTCTGGTACTTTTCTACACCCCTTCTCCCCAGCAGACTAAAGGCTGCGCATGTGTTGCCTAGACATAAGCCTCAGTTTCGTCAGTATCCAAACCACAGAGCAAGGGTACTTCTGTTTTACCCACCTCTAACTGCATTCATTTCCCAAGCCAGCTCTCCAAAAGGATAAACTAAACCTGTGGTGGAGTGAAGAGGTAACAGTTTGCAAATAGCTGAGGGTGAATGAGACTCTGGAGTTGCTGCAAATATGTAAATAATCAGATGTCGTGTGATGTATAGGGAGAGCCGCAGCACTATAACCAAATGGAAAGAGTGAGCTTGGGATCAAGACCAACATTGAAACACAAAATTACATAGTTACTGGAGACATGGCTTCCATGCCTGTTCTGGGAATTGCACTAACATATCCACACATCCTGTGAAACTGGCTGAGCTGCAGTGTGGCTACAGTTCCTGCTTCTTTTACTAACAGATATCAAGACCTGGCCAATATTCAACTTAAAGGGATGATTTTCTCCATTAGGGGAACCCATCCTGCTTCTGGATTCTTTATTAATTAAATTTATTATTTGTGTGTGTTTATTGAAATCCATTGCATATCTGCCAGGCACCTTCTATAATAAATAGTCCTCCAGTTTTCCCATTCTCAATTTATCTGATTCCTGTGGGAACTGCTATGCTTCACTCTACTCTCTAACACTAGTCACAACTGATTGATCCAGTGTAGGCCTGATCCAAACTGAGTCAATGTTGTTGGCCCAGCTGGTATTGAGGCCAGTCAAACTCATATTCTTGGGTTCCATAGATACCACCATTTGGCTTAAATTAGTTCCAGGTGAGTTTTTATCCCATGCTATGTAGAATTCTAATTAGTATAGGAGAGAAGGGGAAGAAAAAATTAACATATAACTTCCAAGTAACTATCTATAATTGATGAGTAAAGATTTCTAGGAAAAAAATGATGATTTTGCACTTTTGGAGACACTTGACAATGCCTAAAAACATTTATTTTCATACTATGGAAGAAGGGTGCTACTGCCTTGTACTTGCTGCTGGGCATCTTTCACTGTGCAGGACAAGCTCCACAATAAAGAATTTTCCAACCCAAAATGCCAGTGGAACCAGTATTGAGAAATCATGTTCATTAAAAGGTCATTTATTTATTCATTTTTTAAATTATTCAACCAAAATTTATCAATAATTTATAGTGTTTTATGCATTAAGTTAATAGCCAGGTAGGATGGGCAAATATGACTTAGTCACTGACCTTGAGTAGTTCATAGTCTATAGGAAAGACAAACTGACCAGCAATTACAGTACAGCAAGACAACTGTACAGTACTGGAGGCATATGTTATGATTACTGCAGTTCAGTTGAAGGGTCTCCGACTCATAATGGGGAGATCACAAAAGCTTCCTGGATGAGATGACAACTCAACTGAGCTTCATAGTGTATGCAGCCTTGATGAGACAGAAGAGGGGAACATTTTCAGTAGTTGCTTAAACATCAATTTATCCACTATTTAGCCTCTCCTCATTCAATAAACAGTTACTAAGAAAGGAAATACAGTAGAATGGTTGAGTATAGACTACAGACTATAGAACTAGATTCACCTGGATTCTAATATCAGTTCTGCTACTTCTCAGTAGTGTGAACTTAAGCAAGTTATTTAACCTCCCTGTGACTTCATTTGCTCATCTGTAAAAATAGGAATAATCACAGAACCCTTTCCCTGAGACTGCTGTTCCAGAATAAGGGGATGAATATAGGCAAAATGCACTTGAGAAGTAATTACTATTATTATCCTTGTTGTTGTTCTGTGCCAGATACTGGCTAGATTCTAGAGATACAAAGGTGAATAACACAGACATAATCTCTGTCTTCCTCATGCATAGTCTACTGGGAGATAGGTAGATACAACAAAAAGGCAAGTAAGGAGTGTTATCAAATTACACTCCTTACTTTTTGAAGATCAAGTTTCAAAATTCTAGATATGGTTTCTACTGAATATATATTGCTTTTGCACCATGAGGAAGTCCAAAAATTATAAGTGGAACCACTGTAGGTCAAGGATTGTTTATATCAATAAGCAGAAGCTAGAGTAAGTCAAGTTATCAAGTAACTTCAACATCATAGTGGATTATCACACCAAATGGGCACTTGATATTTCTGCCAGATGGCTACAGCTCTGCTCCAAATCTTCTCAATCTGTAACCCAAACTGACAGAACCTTCAACCACTTGAATTTTAGTGGTTACCTTGAGAGAGAATCACCTATTGGTTTTCAAAGGATCCTGTCCAGATGCATTGCACAACACTTCAGCAAACATTTCAGTGGTGAGAGCAAGTCATATGACCACAGTACACTCTAAGGTGGTAGAAGGTGGTCCTCAACCATGTGTCCAGGGGAGGAGAATGGGAGATATTTTTTTTAATTTGCATGCATTTAATGAAAATCAGAATTTTTACAACATAATGCCAATATCCTACATCGTTTTGGACCAGATGGCAATGACTATATAAGGCAAAAACTGAGAGAACAGAGACTCCAAAACACCGTCTCTGATGCAGTCACTTAGGCACTGGAAAAATATGAGTACCATCCAACATCTGGATGTTTATAAAAGAACTGAAGAGCTAAATAGGGGAGTCTCTCCATCAACTTTAGGAATTCAAGTTTATCCAAAACCTTGGCATATCAATTCCCACATATACTATCTTATTTTCATTAACTTAAGAATAGTGGCTTCAGAAAACTTTAAAACTTGAGTTCCTTCTGAACTCCCCAAAGTGTTTCTTCACTTTTTTCAAATGGGCCTCTTCTTTGGGGGTCAGCTTTATCTTTATGTGTTGTAAGACTTTTTCCCACAATACAAGGAACACTGTGGAATACTTCTTTATCTATTCCATAGAGACCCTTAATCATGGTGAAAAGTGGGTGAATTCTTCTAAGATTCTTCAAAATACTTCCTTTATATCAGCTAGATAGGCCCATAGCACACGAAGTATAAACTTTCATTTTGATAGTCTCACAGGCACTGGCAAGTACTTCTTTGGGAACATTTTTCCACTGCTTAAGAACTTTATTAGTTCCTATAAGCAAAGTTCAGTACCTTTAGATAAACATCAGCAAGGTTAACTCCACTTCATACAGAAACAGGTGGGCCTCCATGCTGAGGACCCACCCATGACTGTATACAAAACAGATACTAAGCTTTTGCCCAAACAAGAAACAAACAAGCAGTATCCAGATAAGTCACTTCTAATTACCAGGTCTGGGGGAAATGCACCCAACTCCCAGGTGACATAAGTTAAGATACCTACTCAATTGAAATCAATCAATCTGCAATGTGGGCTGTATTGGAAAATATGGTAAATCCTTAAAGATGCCACATTTCACTGCACTACATTAAGGAGTGTTCCTTCTTTTCCTGGTGTGCTCCTACTGCAATAATCACTAGGCTGGAGTTTGCAATGACAAGATCCTCTTTGCTGAAAACAACATTTGGCATTTTCATGAAAGGGCTGCCATGTTGAAGATCCATTGTCTCCCACTTCAATTTGTCTTCGTTAAAATCCACAAGGGCAAGTTCATCACTCAAGCCTTTTAATAAGATGCAGAAAGCACAGGCCATGCCCACTGAGGCAGTTCTTATAATGGAGACCTTATTGTGATAAACGGGCTTTTCTGAAATTAAATTATTAAGTTCCTGCTTCACAGTTGCCATCTCGCACATGGGCATGAAGAGCCAACGCTGGTTGAGCTCCACCTGGGCAGTCACAGGGCAACCCAGTGCCCAGGAAATTTGCTCCCTCTCTGCTCACCCTTTGACTGTCCCGCAGAACTCCTGCAGCCCAGCTTAGGACTGGGTACTCAAGAGATGATGTAAGAGAACTGAAGAGAGCCACCTTGGGAAAGATCTTTAAGGCCCCTAGAACCAAGCAGTCACTGGTTGGAGCCACAGCACAGGCATGGTTGCACAGTTGCTGTCCCACCTCACTACCCTGCTGCTGCAGCTGCAGGAGCCTTCACCAAGTCCTCAGACTAACACTTGGGAATGGGCTTGTCCAGCAAGTGACTCCTGGAATCAGCAGTTGACATGTATAACAGGCCAACTCAGATCTATGGAATTATTTTTCTATTCTTGGTATTATAGCAAGTGAGAATGCTTCTATCAACTCTAGATGAAAATAAGCCTGAATCTTTAGCCTCAAATGTGCAAGTACTTGTCTCCCAATAACCTGTTGTGCCATTTACCAGCATCATGGGAGAAAAAAGCTCCATTTTTCCTGAGTGTTCACTCAAGGACCTTTTATTTAGGAAAAATTCCACTGTCTTTATGCCAGTAATGACCACAGACTCATACATGAGGAAGTTGGCATGAGCTTGAGGACAGGGAAAAGGACCACCAATGTGTTACTTTTAACACTAACAACTTTGCAGAAGAGGATGCCCTTTTTTTTCTCATGCCAAAGGAAAGACTGTGATCAAATCCTGATTTAAAACAACTTCACAAGCAGAAAGATGGTCATTAACCTGCAAACTACTGGTTTTCCATACTGCAAAGCTGATCACATCAGCCCCACACCAAGCATAAAGTGAGCTCCAGCCCAGAGTTCTCAAGGCAAGAAAAACTCATGCTCTGGTAAGGGTGTGTGTGGCCACACTTCCCTTATTGAACCATTCAGAGCCTCCTCATCCATGATTATGTTGTAACAAATCAGCTTGCACTCTAGCTACAGGTATTTAACCAAGGAAAATTCTGCCTTTAACCCAGAAAGCTGAATATCTGTGGACCCCACAGCCTCCACTAGAGAAGAGGGCTCACTAGGCCCCAAGTCTGTCACCATGTTTAAGTCTCTGAGAGCATTTGTAAATGACCCTGATGATGGTCATAGCTACCTAGCCTAGCATTACAGGGCCAAAGAAACTTCTTTTAGAAAGTACAGCCATCAACATTATCTACTGTTTCATTTCCAGCAGTTTCCATTACCCACAATCAACTGTAGTCTGAAAATATTACATAAAAAATCATACTACTAAACAAGTGTTAAATTGTGCATTCTTCTGAGCAGCAGGATGAAATCTCACACCATCCCACTTCACCCGACCTGGGGCATGAATCAACCTTTTGCCCAGAGTGTCCACACTATCTGCCCGTTAGACACTTAGTAGCCACTTCAGTTCAAATAGCCCTTTTTATCCAACAATGGCCCTAAAATGCAGGAGTAATGATCTTGGCAATTAGGATACACCAAAGAGAAGCAGTAAAATGTTTCCTTTAAGTAAAAAGTTAAAAGGTCCCACTTGAAAAGAAATCATATCCAGAGGTTGTAAGAACAACAATAAGAACAAATCTATCCGTAGAATGGTGACAAAGGAAAAAGAAATGCATGATAGATTTGTTGTCCCATCTCCAACGGCAAAAGTTACAGCCACGGTGTGTGATTAGTGGAAAAGGCACTGAACTTGTATTGAATGTATATGAAAAACAATATAGTATATATAGGATTTTGGTACTATCCATGTTTTCATCTACTGGGGGTTTTGGAATGTATTCCCCACAGCTAAGGAGGACTACTGTAATACTTTGGCTGGAAGCTCACAGTAAAACAGGAATTATCCAGGAACAGGATGGGATGGGTGATGCCAAGCGTAGTGTTGAGAAAACTAGTTAGGCAGAGTCCAAAAGGGAGGCAGCAAGAAAAAAGACCGTCAGGCTAGATTGTGTAAGATCTAGCACATAAATGTGGAATAAATTGAATAAAAGTCATATTGAAACAAGGATTATCATGAAAATTTTTGAGAATTAGATTTGCACATTAGAAGATGGATATGTGAATGAATCAAAATGACTAGATAGGAGGCAAAAACACTGGTTAGAAGAATCTTCTTGTAATATAGAATAAAGCAGGAAAGAAACAGATGAGTGCTGAGTAGGAAGACACACATCTATTCAGAGGCATCTGGGGCATGGGGCAGAGGCAACAGAATGCTTACCAGGTTTTTAGTTGGCAACCAGTGGATGCTATTTCCATTAACTAAATACAAAATGTAGAATAAAGATTAGGTTTTGTGGAAGAATAGATCCGTTATAATGCACTAATAAAAAATAAATACAAAAAATAATAAGTTTGAGGAAAAGATAAAAGTTTTCAGCCTTAGAGATATTGAGAAGGAGATGCTTCCAAGTTATCCCAGTGGAAATGTCTCCTAAGCATTTAATTTATATGTTTGAAGCTCTGAAGTGAGGTCTGAGCAAGAAAAACAGATATGGATATAAAAGTTAATTAAGATATGGGGAAAATATTTACTAGGAAGAATGTGCACAATAAAAACAGAGAGCATGGGGACCCCTGAAGAATGTCAGCATTTAAAGGACAAAAAGGGGAAGAGGATGTCAGCAAGGAGACTGGGAAAGAATGCCTAGAACACACACACACACACACACACACACACGTGTGCGCAGTACCAAGAAAGTAAAAGGGAGATAATATTTCAGAGAGGAATGATCATTAGTACCAATGCTACTGAAAAATTCTGATAAGAAAACAGCAAATGGGCAATTTCTGACAAGAAAATGCCAATGGGAAACTGGCAAGAAAGAGGTCTTTGGTAATGCTGATCAGGGCAGTGTTTGTGTGATGGTAAAGGTGCAACACAAATCACAGTGGAAAAAATGAGCAAGTAAGAGGAAAAGAAACAGAGCAAATGTGGCCAGATTGGTTAGGAGGAAGATTAAAGGGTATCTACAGTATATCAGGTCATAAAATTAAACCTGAGACATTGTTTTTGCTTTCAGGAACCCAGAAACCTGCAGGAAACATAGCTCATACCTACAAAGAACAAATAGGCAAAGAAACACCTGAGCCAGGAAGCTTAGGGTTCAGAGAAAGTAGTTATCACTAATGATTGAATTGATTGAAGTCTTTAGCAAAAGCCTCACAGAGGAAGTAGAACTTGATCTGGTCCCTGAAGAAGAGCAGAACTTAAAGCATGAGGGCATTCCTGGAACAGAGTAGAATGGAGATAAAAGCACAGGTGTATGACATCATTTGAAGAATAGAAAAAAGTGCAATTTTTGCTGGAGTAGAAAGACAGATTTAGAAGGGATTTCATAGTTTTGAAACAGTACCCCAGGGAGATTTAGGGTTTCCCCAGAAAGAACCACAAGGGAATTTTCTGGATCTGGGGATGGTAAATTATGGACTGTGGGTCAAATACAGCCTGCCAGCTATTTTTGTCAATCATGTTTTACTGGAATACAACCACACTCATTTATTTACATACTGTCTGTGAATGCTTTCATACTACTATGGGAGAGTTGAGTAGTTCAGACAGAGACTGTAAGGACCACAAAGCTAAAGATATTTACTATGTGACCCTTTCCTGTAAAACTTTGCCAACTTCTGATCTCAATAGTGGAAGTCTTTTTGTTCACATGATAAACTATTTTTAATTTTTACCCTTATTAGTACAAACTTCTTAAAAATGCATTAGATGATTTTATTCAAATGATAGTATTACATGAAATAAAGTTTTCTGTACCATACTACACATAAGTGAAATAAATGCCTTGTAGTCTCTCTTTTCTCTAACTTGACTGAGATGACTCCAGTGTTGTTATAAATTTAAAGTATCTCCCTAGGCTATAGTACAGGAAAGACAGCAGGAAAGGAACCTGGTGCCCACTTTTATCTAGATTAACTGCTTCTCTTGTACTTCGACAGGGTGTTTAAGAAAAGCACCTAATTGCCAGCAAGGAGGCCCTGCAAAGATAATTTTTAGTGTCAAATGTGTCAAGATCCAGGCATCCAGTGTGCAATGGCCTTGAAGTAATGAGACTTCACAGGAGGTTAGTGGCCCCAGAGAGACATCCCAACCAGAACTAGTCTTTGCATAAGAAGTAATCTTTGTGGTGCTAAGTCCCTGAGATGTTGGTATTGCTTGTTACTGTAGAATAACCTATCCCATCCTGACCAACACCATGGCCTTATGAAATATATATCAGCATAAGAATACTTTCCTCCCAGGGCATACAAAGAATGTGATCTTATTTGATCTTCTGTATGAATTTTTCCTTACTAAACATTGTGCCTTATTTTATTAAATTGTTTTGTTGGAATCCAGTTCTGTATTTTGGAAAAGTAACAATATATTTTATTCTTAATTAACAAACATTGACTTTTCTTTTTAAAAAAATCTAAAATCCTAAAAAAACAAAACAAAACAAAAAAACTTTCCTCCATACTACAGAATCCCAGACTCATACTTCAGAGCTTTTCAGTTTATGCAACTTTATATTTTCTCTTCCTTCAATATCAAGCTATTGTTTTAAGCAGTTGCCAGTATGTCTTACATTCACATTAATTGTAATTTACTGCTCCTAATTTTCTATAAGCTAAGAAAACAGGTACCTGTGATTATTATAAGCATTACAATTGTTTCTGACAAAAGCCTTTAAGAATTTCTTGTGGTAAAAATGTTTTAGTAGCATGAGTCCTATGACATTCATTCTGAAGTCTTTTTTAAATTTCATTTCTTTTTTGTGCATGGTATTATAGATCAGAGAGGTTATTGGCCAGTAATTATTGGATGACATGTATGGATTACCAAATGTTTAAATAAAAATGTTTAATTAGACTTATTTTTAGGTACATCAGATGGATAAATGGATGGATGGGTAGATAGGTAGGTAGGTAGATAGATGATAGGTAGGTAGGTAGATAGATAGATAGATAGATAGATAGATAGATAGATAGATAGATAGATAATCTGCACATCTTTGGTACATTTTTACCCTACATATCTGTCAGGTTTCTGAAAATAGACTTGTCATTCTCCTCTAACAAGATCCCAGTTACAGAGTTCATTATCATGTATTCATCTGAGGTAAAATTCTGCTGTCTTCTTTGACTCTTTGCCATTCCCTCAACAGATAATGGGCCCTGAAGTTTTGTTGATTCTAAAATACATTGTAGTCTTAACTTCCTAGAAGATCCTTCACAATTGCCACCACCTTACTTGTAACAGACATTTATCATGTTTCTTATCAGTATCTGTTCCCATATATTTGAGTAGTAACAACTAGATTTGAATCTTAGCTTTTGCCATTGGTTCAGCTTTGATAGGATTTTATGTCAAGGGACTCTGCTCTCTCCAAGCTGAGAGGTGTCCAAGTTGGATTAATCAGATACTGGTTCACCAAACTTTTAAGTTTAAGGAAAATCCTTGAATATGACTTACCTCATGAGGTTACCTGAAGAAACAACCAGCAATTTCTGACGCCCTAGTTCCTATCTTTCTTGAATCCTGACTCGTCAGTATTTTTGATTCTAGGAATAGCATATGTGCTTCCAATAAATTGTGTGTGTGCTTGCAAATGTGTGTGTGTGTGTGTGTGTGTGTGTGTGTGCGCACACGCACGTGTGTACAGTTATTCTATCAGTTTCTGTTGTGTGCAACCAGAGAATTCTAACTGATACGCTACCTTCCAACCTCTTCCCAGGCCATTGCTTCTCACACCTTCTAGATCCAGAAGTGAAGGAAGTTGAATGGTTTCTACAGCATGCCATATACTTCATTCTCCAATCGTTTGTCCACACTGTTCCCTATTCTCATCACACCTTTTCTTCATTCATTATAAATTTCAATTCATCCTTCAATTGTTAAATCAAATATGGAAGTATCTGTACTTCAAGCTCTTCCCCAACACTAACATGGAAAATTAAGCATCCTTATCTTTATGTATTTTATGTACTTTTTACATATTTTCACAACATAGTATCATGGCCATAACACTTCCAGGAAAAGCTGCAATCTTCAAGAATACATAAGCAAAGTTCAATAAATTCAAGTCTTTGTTGAATTGAATTAACTGAATCACACCTAGAGATAATTTCTTTTCAAAAGATGGGTCTTTTTTTGGCTTATGTATTTCAAAATTCCCAATCCTTTATCTCTTTTGAAAATTGTATCATATTAACACCTTATAGAGTTAAAAATTAGTAACTGGTAAGAAGTAGTAAGCAAAAATAGTTGCCCCACTTCTGTGGTTCTGTCTCTCCCTTTTCCACTGACACATCACATTTCCATGCCATTTTTTGTTTCCTTCCAAGCTCCCTTGGCCTCTATCTTTGCAAAAATATGCAATGACCCATTATGCAATGAGCGACGTTGTATAACAGACAGGATTTCCCTCCTCTCATGAGACCATGTGGAAGAAGAAACAAAATATGAGTTCCTTAATAAGGCTGCTAATGTGAATGAAGGGCAAGGATGCAATCCCTTAGGAAATTCTGGAGATGGATACAGTTTGGTTCCTTATGGTAAATTACTAGTAAATTATTCAATAAAAAGAAAACATTAAAAGGAAAAATGCCAGGGTTCCTTTATACTTTCCTACAAAGATTGATCCAAAGTCCCATTTTGTAATTGTTCAAATGAATTAACTTTAATCAGAGAAGCAAAATGTTAATCAAAATGGGGAGGGGGAATAAATAGAAATGGCTTTCTCTTTATATTATTTAATGATGCCTACCCTATCTGATCTGCTGCCTTTCCTGATTGATCAGAAAGTTAATAAATATTTCTTTGGTATTATCTGTACTCATCCTTGAAGGAAAATAAAATGATCTTTCCACTTGAAATCTTAACCTCTCCATCTTAACTTTCCCTTTGCCTTTGAAATGAATTCCAAATTGCAGACCTTAGTATACAAGGCCTTTAATGATTCTATCTAGTACCAACCTACCTCCTCTTCCACTATCCCTTTCATTCTGTTCTAAAAGCCTATTACACTGAACATTTCCAAGTTATCCAAACACTTTTTGATCTTTATACTTTCAAGACTGCTGTACTTCTTCACTGAGAGGTCTATTCCCTTTGTCTACAAGGAAAGTTCACTCCATCCTTTTTTAACTCATTTCAAAGACTAAAGTGGGAGCATATATCAATCACAGTTACCAACAGTAATAGATTTATCAACATTTATTGTATGAATTAATAGACTATTTCCTTCTAAAATGAAGCCACAGAAGTTTGTTGTTGAGGAAGATGTATACAACCAGCTAATTGTGACACACAAGCTTTTTCTTCCTGCACAGAATGCTAAAGGGAACCAGAATTTAAATCTAAGAATGCAGATCATCTAGTCCCACAGATTAAGATATAATCTTATATCTCAATTCAAGTTCACATTCAAGCAGGGAGAAAACACTGGTGTATGTCACAAAATCATGGAGTAAAGTGTGCTTATTTAAAACATTTTTTATTATGGGAAAATAAATTTGCCATTACTGAGCACCATTAAAAAACATTTCAATCATACCTACATAAAAGGGCTACACAGTGCCATAGAGAATTTCATTGGTTTTACCATGCCAGTTGGTAATTATGGTATCTGGCAATTAGAATCAACAGAAGCCACAGGAAATTTCTCTATGTACACATAAGGGCATAGAAATAGCTAATCCATAAAACCATTCTGGATGCCAACAATAAATGACAAGGGATAAACATACTTTTCTCCAACTGGTTCTGTTTAGGGCAAGAAGAAGAAATGAGGTCAATGGTTTCACTCAAAAAGCTATTCTAGTTTCAGCTTTTCTAACATGAGCATAGATAGAAATAGTTTTTTTTTTTTTCCCCAGCCCAAATTCCTACAGCTTTAAAGAACTTTTCACTTTAGGGATCTTTCAACCCACACAATTTGCCAAATCCTAAAATGGATCATAAGAGTTAACTTGATTCCAAAATGATGATAGGATAATAAATAATGAATTGCTACATGTTATTTTACTGACCCTGAAATTAAAAGGCAATAGAGCACTATGGAGAACCAGGAAGCTTTAGAGAGATGAAGGTTGCAGTCCTGGCTCTGTCTCTTTCTGACTTACTTTCTGTCTGTGGGACTTTGAATAAGATATTTAACTCTATTGGACATTAGTTCATCTACAACTATAGAATTGAGACTGAACAATCCTACTTCACAGAGTTTCATGAATATTGAAGATGGTACAAGGGACCTCGACCAACACTGAACATATAGTTGCATATCGAGTATTATATATCCATTTTATAAAAGTATAGAATTGCTTAATAAAAATTACTTATATAGATAGAGTATACCAAAGTATACCTTTGGGGTGGTGTTTTTCTTGTTACCTCTATTGACATGAGGATATAAAGACACAGTAGAAGAAAAAGTTAAGGATGAAGAGCCAAGATAGAGAACATGACAGAAAAGGAGCAGATTGAAAATGAAAGGAGGAAAATCTCAGCACCATTGGGTCATGAAGGGCTAATAAATATGTCAGTTGGCCAAAAATATCACTGAATTAGGGCGAACATAAAGAGCACATAAAAGAGAAAATTTCTGAGCATTCCATTTGACCTTTCATTTTACCAAAGGATATCCTTCCATCAGCAAACCAAATGCCCTGCAACAAAAGTGGTGTAAAGAAAAGAGAAATATATTTTTCTAGCCACATATGGCCACACAGGTGAATAGGAAACCCCTCTGGATATATGTAAGCTGTTTTGAGTAGTATCAAAGAAATGGCATAATCATCTTGTGAACTTAATGAAATAGTTCACAATCCTCGTGCAGGATTTCTATGTGGTGACATGTGTTTTTCTGCTGCAAGGCCCTGTGTAGCAGTTCCATGAAGAGAACTCATCATACCATGAACTTTCGGATTGTTTTGACTTGAAAAAGATGCAGTAGTGGCGCTTTTCTCTGAGCAGTGGTGTGGAGAGTTTCACGTATTGGAGGGAACGGAGAATGGGATCAAATCCTTCCTACTTTGAAGCAACAAGATATTGGGTGAGTTTTTTGTGTATCCAAGTCCCTGTTAAATAAATGCAGTTAAGGGTGAGGTTAAATGACATCATTATGTAAATTGTATATCACACCCCTTTGACTTCATGCCTGTAAATATTCAATAAATGGTGGCTGTGATTTTATGTGGAAGAAAAAAAAGAAACAAAGAGGGTCATTTGTCCATTTCTGTATTTAATATTAGATAAACCTATCAGAAGAATGAATATCATCAGGCTTCTCAAAAAAGTTAATCTGATACAGAATTCTACACCAATTTCAGTGTATGCCTATAAAACCAAAGGATATAATTTCTGCAAAGGCTACCAGAAATCTTGGACAGGAGTTTCACTGGGCATTTTGTTGAAACTCACTCTATTTTCTCAGGGGAGATGCACTCAGGTGTGATACTGTGCTTCTGCTCATCAGGGTGAGGTCCTGCCAGTTGTGGGAAGCCCTGACGATAACATCACTCTGGAACTCCTGCATAATTGACATCCAGATTCACAAAAGCTGTCACCTGAAACTGACATCTGGGTTGAGTACAAATTCATATCATGCCAGCAGCCCACCTCACTTCACACTGTGTTTCAATGATTGGGCATGACACTTGCCAATCTCTTAACTATGCAGCAATGGTTTGTCCTAGGTGTGTACAATGAACCGTCTCCTCCTTACAATACCTGAGAAGGGCAAGAGCAAAATGTGACAGGGCTGGTGAGGACCTCTTGACTTCAACCTCAATAATGAATATTGCCATTATCATCTTATGTGTTTAAAAGTATGTCCTATAGGAGATATCTATAACTATATATTCTTTAAAGAAGAGAATTAGAGAAGAGTAAGGATGGAATCTATTATTTGGGTTTTCTCTAAATAATCCACCAAATGCTATTTGCATGATGGGCCTACATCTCAGATATGTTTGTGGGAGTAATATTTTGACCCTAGAAAGTCCCTATCAAAACGACATGCTGTTTTTCTTCAAAGCATCTCAGGACTTGAGGACATATAGGTGATTTATGACTCCTACATGCCTTTTCCCTACTGATATGGGCTATGTATCATTTTCTATCTGCCTTGATATTTGTGTTGATATCATTTAAGGAGAATTATAGTATAAGGATACTTAGTACATTTTTAGGTGCCCAGCATCTGAACTCACTTTCCAGTGTAGGACTACCATTAAGATATCTATATCTTCAACATAGTTCAGCATATATTATGTATCATATGTGTATCTCACTAAGGTTAAACTTACTAAATAGTATATAACTATTTAGTCCAAAAAGGCATATGCTGGAGATCAAATCCAGTGGTAATCAATTCAAGATGACTCAGGGTTTCTTCTAGCCTTCTTCTGATCAACAACATGGGTTTTATTTATCAGTGCACAGAATGTCAGAAAAATGATTTTCAGTGGTGAAAGTAATAGCTTATTAATGGTTGGTGAAATTTGAAGTGGTTCAAAAATATAAATTTGTTAAAAATACTTAGATAATCCCCACCCTTGCATATAATAGTCTAATCTAGATTTCTATGAGGGTCACTGAGAAGACCCTAAGGATTAATTCCTGAACAACGATTATCCAGCTATTGATTTAAGGCACTTCTAGTCATCTGTAGCCAACCAAGAGCACAGATCCTACTTCTGGAACAAGTTCCATCTGCACCTAGTGAACCTCTTCAGATGGGCTGTGGTAGAGCATCACAAAGGAGAGCACTGAGATTCTTTCAAACTTACAGAGCAGGCTGTGTAAATTGTCTTTTGCTTCCTTTCTAATGAACATTTGTCTAACAACTTTTGTGTGCATGGCATAATTTGATTTGCTCTCTTTATAACCTGATAGTGATAGTCTAGAAGAGTAGCTAAACCTCAACCACTTCAAAATGTGTCTAGCAAAAACAACCTTTGAAGCAGAGTGGCACACACTTTCAATCCCAGGAGGCTGAGGCAAAAGACTCATGAGTTCAAAGCCAGCCTCAGCAATTTAGGTAGGCCTTAAGCAACTTAGCAAGACTCTGTCTCAAAATAAAAAGGGCTGAGGATGTTGCTAAGTGGTTAGACTCCCTTGGGTTCAATCCCTGATTACAAAAAAAAAAAAAAATCTGTTAGTTAGGCAAGCCCAAATTGAGTTGTTCGATAATTTTTAATATTTCCTGTGA
The DNA here is from genome assembly GCA_028644305.1 of Xerus rutilus. NCBI lineage: Eukaryota > Metazoa > Chordata > Mammalia > Rodentia > Sciuridae > Xerus > Xerus rutilus. Next base: position 31,884,735 of record CM053399.1, read on the forward strand.
AGCTGAAAATACCTGATATTTGCTTTTGAGCTAAAATTAACTGGTCAGAGTCACACATCTGGACTTTGAATGAAGACACAAAATACAAAAAAGGAGGATTGTGGGGGAAATGCTTACTGATGTTGATGGCACCAGCAATAGCTACAACCAATTTCTAGAACACTGGTAGACCATCACTGATGTCCCAAGTTGAGTGCCTCAGAAGATAGGACTGTAAACTGTGGTATTTAATTGTTAGGAGATGGTATTACTGTTTTTTTCAACGGAGTAAAGGTTAGAATTTTTTTTCTGGTTCTGGCTGCAAATATCTGAGCTTGATTTACCAGTCTTCCCAGACAGTCTCTGTATGTGCAATATCCTTTCAGTGAATTCCTTTTATGCTTAAATTATCCAGAGCCAGTTGTTTTTTCTTACAGTCTATAATCTACAAACTCTGACTGATACAGGAATTACTGCCAAGAAAAATTGCAGTGATACCATTTGATGATCTGGTATTTATTGTTGTGTAGTAAATCAACACAAACTTAGTGAGGCAAAATATCATTCACTATACTCACAAATTCTGTGGGTCAAGAATTCAAATAAGGCATAGCAAAAGATAGCTTATCTCTGCTCCGTAGACCTGGGAAGACTTAACTGAAGGGATTTACTCAAGTTGATACAGGCTAGAATCTTCTGAAGGCTTCACCAACATCTATGGCAATTTGGTTGGAATTATTTGAAGCCTAGGATCAATTGAGACTGCCTACCATACTGCATATATGTGGTCTCTCAATATAGTTTAAGCATCTTAAAACACACAGGATGTGATACATGAAGAAATATCCTGAAGGTAGCATTTACAAAGACATCAATACAGAAGTTGAAGTGCTTCTTCTGACCTAGCATCAGAAACTGCGTGGTCTCATGAAAGCCATTCAGTTTTATAGGAAGAGAAAACCAACTCCACATTGTGAGGGGAAAACAGCAAGGTCACATCACAAAAGAGACATGTAGAACGTGAGATATTATCATGGTCATCCCTGAAAAATACCATATGCCACTTCTTCAAAATTGGTAAAATCTAGGACTGGTTCTGTGGTCTAATTAGGACTGGGTAAAGTAAAAATCACAGCTAAAATTATAGGATAGTCTTTATAGATATGACACACAGTGATAAAACAAATAATTTATTGCTGGTGGTTGCATAAAATAAATTGTCCACTGAAAAAAAGGGGTGGGGAAACCAATTGCTATAGCCATAGGATAATATGAAGGGCATACATAATGTAAGGGTGGTGTGATAAAGTGTTTAGTTCTTAGGGACTGACACCATAGGCTAAAATAATCTCCTCTGTACTGCTATTTCAGGGAAAAAGCAAGTTGGTTCTTTCGGTTATTGAATTATGTATAGTCAGTTGATTATTCCTTGCCAGGACTCTTACATGAAACCAGGAAGGGATACATGCTGAAAATTAAAATTTATATGTATGGGCAGAGTCAGAGGACACAGTAGTACCTTGAATCTCCATCACCTATTAAACTGTTAACTCCTGTCCAAATACTTCTTACCTGTTAAACCAGTCTCTGCCTTGTTTTCACTCTAACGAAAGCACCTGAGAGAGTCATCTTGTAAGTGGCAGGCACTATTCTTCATCTTCCTCCCCTACTTTCTTCCCTTGTGATTTCTTAAACTTTAGAGCCATGCTCCCATCATGCGCTAGTAAAGGAAATTACAAACTAAGAGAAGAAAGCATATACAACAAGATCATTTCCATACTCAGATGATTTATATTAGTAAAAATAAAATTAGGAATACATGTCAGAAGGAGGTAGAAACATAATTCTTAGTTGGAATACATTGGTATAGACACGTTTACCAAAGACATAAGGTTAAATGTGTTAATACCAGCAACAAAGAAATGTTCTAATTATTTGTTTGGTGAATAGACTAAAACCTGGACTCATCAGTGGCCCATACTAACTGAATCTGAGTATTAAATTCCTGGTATCATGCAGAGGAACTAATCCAAGACATAAGGGATTAAAATATTGGTATAGAACTTTTTTCTGTGTGACTCATACATAAAACTCCAAATATGTCTTGCAAGAGGTCTCAGAAGAACTTCTGTTAAGACATTAAGAAATGCACTGATGAGAAGCACACCAGTACTATTGAAAATTACTTTTTCAATTATTTTCTATAAGCCAAAGTTGTCATTGAGAGGTGTCATTTGGTTCCTTGATTCTAAGGTCCTGAGGGTGATTGAGGTCAAGTGAACATTATAAATCAAAGGCAGTTTTTATGAGGTCATTATAATAGCAAAAGAACTAGAGGATTCAATGAAAGGATTTATACATTCATGGGAATCATTGATATTAGCTAATTGATTAGGGTCCCTGACTCTGAATAGAAAAAAAAAAGTTCTATTTGACTGGCATAACAAAAATAATTTTAAGTCCATCAGTCAGAGAATAGACTTGGGGCAGCATAACAAAGTAAGATGCCTCATTCAATTCCCAGTTTACTACTTAAGAACCACTAAATAAAAAAGAGACCACATACACTCAATAACTGATTCTGTGATAAGATCACAAGTATGTATGGAAATGTGAATCTTCCCATTACCCTCCCAAAGGACCTGTGACAATTAAAGTGTGCAATGGGAATGCAAAACAAAAGAAAAAACAGACTGAGAACATTTTCTTTGTTGCTGGTGTTAACACATTTAACCTAAAGTCTTTGGTAAATGTATCTATATCAACATATTACAACTGAATAAGAATTATGTACTACCTCCTTCTGACTTGTATTCACAGATATTTTTACCAACATAAATGAGTATGGAAATAACACTGAGTGTGAGTGAACACTAATCCTGAGGTCTAGACTCCACCATAGTACTTGCACAAAGTGAAAATTAATGGGGATCAGGATATTAATGAAATTTTGACAGAAAACCATTTAAATGATAAGCAGAGATAGAGCTCCAAATTCTCTTCTGTTTATTTTCCTAGTTATTTATTTTGAAATTATAATTGATATGACCTATTGGCATCTTCATAATGTATCTCTGATTTGTGTAGTTGGAAATATATAGTAGGAAAACTCAGTAGAAACACACACTCTACCAAAAAGTAAATGTAAAATAATACCACATCCCTCAAGGAATCATACAGATAAGCACCACCATAAAATATGCAGAATAGAGATTGTTAATACACTCGTATCTACCTGATACAGGGAGATACTTGAATAATGACAATGGTTAAACAAAAATCTATCAGCTATTGATTCCATTTACTGTTGCCCTCCTAAGCATAGTGTCTTTATTGAAGCCTTGTAACCTGGTAACTATAACCCAGCTGTATTTCCTTTATGGAAGGTGGGACATTATTTTCTATGAAGACTTTACTGTCTGGGTAGGAAAAAAATGAGATAGTGATTTATAGAAGTAATTACACAATATAATAGCAATAGTCATAAGTGGTTTGCCATGGCTCTGTGAAGGGATATATATTTTTCCCATAGGTGGTAAAAACAAAGAGACATCATTATTTACTCCAATGATGTAAGGATCCATACTATGTCATGATGGGCAGTGGTTAGCAGTTTGACCAGGTGGTCAACATCTTCTAAGCAACAAATTAGAATTAAATCACCTGTAATCAGGTGATTTAACAACGAAATATGTGGATGGACTTTTCAGAACAGACTACTACTACACTATTTGTGTTTCACATGAATGCTTATCAAAAAGCCCCACTAAGGAATCAGCTCTTGAGAAACAAATGAATAAGACAAACTACTCCGTGCACATCAATTGTCCTGCTTTCCCAAACACTGCAGTGTTACTCAGATCGATCAATAATAAAGTGCTCAAAGGGACATGGGCTTAACAATATGGATTTTCTTCCACCAAACCTGGTCTGGATCCTGTAACAGTCAAAACCTGAACCCCTGATATGGCATTATAACCTTGAGTCCCAGAAAGTCACTGGGTTTTATAAAGATGATGTGATTTTTTTCCTTTCTGAAATCTACATAGCTTTCAGATTGGAATTCCTTTCCTTATCCACTGTATATTTGGAAACATCACTATCATGTGACCTTTCTTAATCCTTTATACACTATGTTAGCATCTCACATAGCATTGTTTCTGACCAAAGATATCATTTTATGTATATGAAGCAAGATGTAGATGCCCCTGAATATCATTGCCCTTATTACATATCATATGCTTCAAAGAAATTGATTTCAAAGAATCCAGGAATGGGCAATTGCAGACTAGTTACAGCATCAGCTGAGAGAAAACAACTTGTTAGGCTGGGATTCTGTCCTGCAGAAAGTAATAGAGGACCACTGTTCAAAATGTTACATTTCTCTTAGGCTAAAGACAAAAGTTCTGTAATCAAAGTCAGGAAGTACAAGGGGCACTCTATTACTTCAAACATTTCACTTGCAAAATGTTTGTTTTCTCTCCCCTTAACTTTGGATACCACGTGATTAAAGTTTATGTATTCAAAGGTGAAAAGCTTCCAGCAGGGTACCCCAAGTAGTTTCACTCAACTGGAAATTGAATCTGCTAAATGGTTATCCTAGAATCTTCATTATACTGACCACACACTCACACACACATTGTTGGCTGAGGTCATTGACCTAATTATTCAAATATGTGATGGGAGATGGGAAAAACTCAAACTCTAAAAGACCCTCCTGGTGGGACTACCCACTATGAAAAATATAATAAAGTCTGTGTCAATGTTTGGTGAATGGATGAATGCGTGGGGAATAGGTAGATGGATAAAGAAAACCTGGTTTCTAAAAAGTGAAATCCTGAGTTCAAGCAAAAGCTTCTATTTCCCAATATTTAGTGGCTTAAATCAAACATTTTATTTTTTTTGCAATTTCATGAGCCAGAAATTTGGGAAGGGTTCAGCTATATGGTTTGTCTCTAAATCACTTAGAATAAGCTGGGGCAAAGGGGCTGGAAGATCCAAGCTGATTACTTCAGTCACTTGCCTATGCCTTGGCAGGGACAGCTGCAAGGCTGGTCTTAGCTGGGTTCACTTCCCTCTCCATGCCATGTCAGAGCCTCTACACATTGTCTCTCTGGCAAGGTATTCAGACCCCTTACACAGCAGCTCAGGGCTGCTCATTACATCAGGTCACTGAAGAACCATATCTAGAACTGAAACAGCATAATATCCAACATATTGGTCAAAATAATCACAGGCAATGGGGATACAGATCCTACATCTTGATGAGAGGATTATCAAAGAATATGATGCCACTGTTAATCTGCTAGTTTCTTTACCCCAGGCAGAAGAAGGTCCATAAACTAAGGAGTTGCTCTTGCTGCCACCCTCAATCAGACTTTCCTCGTGGAATAATTTTCCTTTCCCAAATATCAGTAAATAATTCTATAAACCCTTAGATTAAAATGCAATGAAGCTTGGATGCATATCTGAATTAATTTCCATGCTTCAGTGACCATGTCTCAGGAGTAATATAGGAGTGTCTGTGTTCTAGTTATTTAAGGTAATTCAAACTTCTCCAAATCTGGTGGGATCAAACAGCCCAAAATATCATTACAGCTAAAAATTTACTCTACAGGAAAGTGTCATTACAAATCAACTCTGCACTATACACCTCCTGGGCATGCAAAAAAATTCAGCACTGCCACTTTCAGGATATTTTAGCATCTCAACAGGGAGTTTGGCAAAGTAAGAACTAAAATAGCACAATGATCCCAGAAACCACATAGAAGAAAGGAAATACAAATAGCACAAACAAGTGCAGGGCATCTCAGACAGTCTCATAAAGAGCTGAAATTCATTCTCAACACTGATTTCTACAGCCTCTATGTTTAAGGAATTTTACTTCTGAAGTTTTTGGTGACACCTACTCTCCCAAACTATTTCCACAGACATGAGGATTATATTTTCATTGTGTCATGATCTTAATTTCTACCTCTCATAAGCATTTATACTATACATTTATTTTCAACGGCCTAGGATTTTATTATCTATTAACTAATTAAAACGAGAAATTAGTTGGATTTGTCAAATGCAAATGTGCAGTTGGGTCATCCTGGCCCACAGGAACTTTCAATATAAGGGCTCAGTATATTAGGGAAGAAAATAATTTATAGTTGCAAAATATGCTATCAAGTTTGGTAGATTTAGACACAAAGCATGTGGAAAATCTTGTAATACCAGAACAGCAAAGAGAATAAGCAATATGGCATTTATAGAGGCTACAGATGTTAGCCCTAAAGAAAGTAGCTGAGAGAACTTCTTGATGTCTGATGGGACACAACGGTTCTAGCCCCAGAACTGAAATCCCTCTTTCCTAAAGAATCCTTGGAATGCAAGATCTATGAGGACCAAGACCTTGATCTTTTTGTTCACTATTTTAGTCTAGATACCTAGAGAAAACACCTGGTACATAATGAGCACCCAATAAATATTTTTTCAGTTTTTAAAAATGAATCTCTTGAGATTAGCTAAAAGGAATTCAGGAGGTTAACTGAATTTGGGTATAGTTACTAGATATCTATTCATGCAGCAGGGACCCTGATCATGGTATAAGAAAATGGAGTAAAGATACCAACAAATACTGGACAAATCTCAGGGTCCTTGAACAATAGGCAGAGGGTAATGAGGGGCTCTACAGTGTGAAACAAAGCAACCAGCCAGAGCTAAGAAGAGTGACCCAAGCTGACACCTCCATTATGTGACTAAAATGAGGAAAATAGACAAAGGACACATCTATGAGGTTGCTACAACCCTGCTATCACTTAAGCACTTAAGATAAAAAACTTGATGTCTAGAAAAGAGAATGAGGTTGGAATAGATGGGCAATCACGATCCAAGGTGTGATACATGATGTAATTCCAAATGTCACTGTACTCAAAGCATAGGGGTTATGTGAGGAACATCATTTGCCCTCTTTTTTTCTGGCTTAACTCAGAAACTGAGTGCCATGCCTGAGTCAAACAGAAGAGGTGGGCATACATAGGTAAAAGGAAAAAGTACGGGCTGACATGGTTCATTTCAGCCTGTAAAACATATATTCAATAGTCTCTCACGTTCTGAGATAGTCTGATTCTAAATAATTTTTCAACAAGAACGTATGTAACAGCCAGTCTCAAAGTTTTAAAGCATTAAGAAGAACCAATCTAAGCATTAGATGACTCAATATAAAAGAAGAAAAATAAATCTCCAAATCTAAGTAGACCACAAAAGATTTAGTCATTATGTTTTGGTTTCAATGGGAAAGAAGGGAGGAAGGAACAGAAACCCCACTATATTGCAAAAAATAAAGGAAAGGGGAAAAAGGGGGGAAAGTCTTTATTCAATACCTTATCATCAATACTGTCAGTAGTGATGAATTAATAGTGAATGAAGGACTTTGGCCATGCACATGGAAAACATTTTTCTAATGCTGTCAGAAGCTCTGCCTCCAGTGGTTTGTGAATAACAGATGCTGTGCTCCCTTTTAGACAAGCTGCTGCCACTGGAAATGATTCTGCAGGCTTGGTTTCCTGACTCTGCCAGCCTGTGGTCCTTTCCATGACTGTACCCTCCAATGCTTTTCATCAACTAATCTCATGAAGAACTATATTCAGTTGGGCCATAAATTAAGGAGGAAACATTAAACAGCCTGAGAGGCTCAAAGTTGATCAAGGAAGAGAATAGTATTAAAAATGAGGAAATAAGGTAGAAAGGAGTGAAGGGAGAGGAGGGGGTATGGGAATAGGAAGGACAGTAGATTGAATAAGACATTATTACCCTATATACATATATGACTACAGGACCAGTGGAATTCTACATCATGTACAAGAAGAATGGGAAATTATTCTCCATTGAAGTATGATGTATTATAGTGCCTTCTACTGTTATGTATAAATAATTGGAAAAAATAAAAAAGAGTAAATAGGAGTAAAATGACATAAGTAAGGTAATAGTTATGAGTAGTTGGTAAGAAAAAAAAAACAAAATATTTGAGATACAAAAGGATCTTTTAAAGTAAAATAAAATTTTATCCTAACACGTAAAAAACAAAACAATAAGGATGAAATCAGAAGGTTAAAATAAATAACAACAGGTTTGTGGAGGATAAAATTTTTAAAAGAAATTTTCTATGGGTGGTACAGTGGTTAGTTACAATTAATAGACATCATTTAAAGCCATTTTTTAGAAAATCAAAACATAATGCATTGGTATGCAAGAAAATCTCATTGTCTATGTTAAACAACATGGTTATCATAAGATATCAGTCTGGTTTTTTGAAGTTTACAAAACCTGGACTAGGAAACAAGGATTTTACATCTCATTAAGATAATTAGTTGGCCTTGGTATATACCCAAAGGACTTAAAAATAGCATACTACAGTGACGCAGCCACTTCAATGCTTATAGCAGCTCAATTCATAATAGCTAAACTGTAAAACCAACCTAGATGCCTTTCAATAGATGAATGGATAAAGAAACTGGTATATATACACAATGGAATAGTACTAAGCAATAAGAGAGACTAAAATTATGGCATTTGCAGGTAAATGGATGGAGTTAGAGAATATCATGCTAAGTGAAGTAAGCCAAGCCCAAAAAACCAAAGGCCAAATGTTCTCTCTGATAAGTGGATGCTGATCCATAATCGGGGAGAGGACACAAAAAGAATGGAAGAATTTTGGTCAAAGGGGAGGGAGCGGGGAGGGGGCATGTGGGCAGTAAAGATGGTGGAATGAGATGGACATCACAGCCCTAGCTTCATGTATGACTGCATATATGATGTGATTCTACATCATGTACAACCAGAGAAATGAAGAGTTGTGCTCCATCTGTGTACAATAAATCAAAATGCATTCTGCTATCATGTATACCTAAGTACAATAAGTAAATTTAAAAAAATAAATAAAATAAAAGTTATAGAGATTAAGAAAAATAAAAAAAGATAATTAGTTGGTTTTTCTGCTTTATTTGCCTTAATCTTCCTAGTAATATTGAGTCCTTCAAAACTATAGTTTATTTATACATCCATTTTGTTTAAAATTATTTAAATTACCACCTTGTAACACTAATTAAATTTGATTATAATTCTGGTTAAATGAACATTTATTATTTTACCATGATATATAGTTGTCTTGTTAATTGCTAAACTGTCATCCAAATTCTAACGATGAATTTTCTAAATCTTTTGTCCATTCATAGTTTTGATTCTGCTTTGAAACACTGAAAAACAGATACATGAAAAATATTCTAGCAATTGTTCTTTTAAACACAATCTTTTTGATTTAAAAAAAGGGGTGGGGAAATATGGGAACATATATACATAGAAAAAATTCCAAGAAAATTGCCAGAGATGAGTAGAAGAACTATGGATAATTTTTAAATTTTTTCCTTTGTGCACTTTTTATATTTTCCTCAAATATCATGTTATTTTTATTTTCAGAAAGTATTTTAAAATTTAAACATATACCACTTTATTTTCATAAATAAAAAGGGGTGTGTTTATGTGTATGTATACACATGTACACTTGCATTTACATAGGAAAAAATCTGAAATTCCAAGCATTGAAACTAAATAATGGCTAAGTTTGGGAATGTGGTTGGGGTAGCAGAGATGAAAGAAGAGGTAATTCGATTCTATTCTTTAACTTTTTTGTAATACTTGAATTTGTATTTTACAGTAAGCACTTATTTTATAAAACAAGAAAAATGATCAACTAGAAAGATTTTCTAAATTGGTAGTTTGGTAGTCAGTCAACAAACTCAATACTATAATAAATTCAATGTTATAATGAAGTATGTTATTGCTATGTAGTTATAGACATAATAATATAATTTCATTTACTATCATTGCTATTATAATACTTTACATGTGTATATGTTAGGTTCATTTTATTTATTTAAGTTAAGTTAAAGAAAAGAAATTTGAGACATGTCTGATACAATCCAATTTTCTAAACAGAATGAAGGGTTTGTGAATTGCCCGTGAATCCTTCCTAAACACAGGATGGGAAAAAATGTAAGATCTGCTCTTTGAGGAAGTTATTTGAGCTACCAGGCTGACTTCACACAGGGAGCTCCAGAGCACCAATGTGGAAGCTGCAGACAGAATCACTTTCCCTGGAGGACTTTAAAAATAGGCTGGCATGTCTGTAAGAGTGGAAAAGTGTTTCTGCTGAAGGACAAGCACATGGACTAGGTGATCCCTCAAGTTGCCTTCCAGTTCATTGACTCGGGCTTACAATGCTAACTCAGGTACAAGAGCCCCTTCCCACCCTAGGGTCTTCACCTGAATATACTAGCTGCTTCATCTCAACAGGCTACACATCCTACTATGCTATATCTAGAATCCTGGAGATTAACTCACATCTGCATGGACAGCCTAATAGCTATCTCTTTTTTTGTTGTTGTTCTTTTTAGGTATACATGACAAAGTATTTTTACATATTATACATACATGGAGTATAACTTATTAGGATCCAAACTGCAGTTGTACATGATGTGGAATTTTACTGGTCATGTATTCACATATGATCATAGGAAGTTATGTTTGATTCATTCTACTGTCTTTCCTATTTCCATCTTCCCCTTTCCCTTCATTCCCCCTGGTCTAATCCAATAAACTTATATTCTTCACTTCCCTCCTCCCCCTGCCTTTTCCCTCCTCCCCCTGCCTTATTGAGTGTTAGTATCCACCTATCAGAGAAAACATTCAGCCTTTGGTTTTTTGGGATTGATTTATTTCACTTAGCATGACAATCTCCAGTTCTACCTAATAGCTATCTCTTGCAAGAGGTATGTTACTTAAAAATAGAGTCAATGTAAGCTCTCTAAAGCCCAAATTGATGGACAGACTATAAAATGATTGGCTTGTAACTTTTAAAAATGTCATTGTGTAAAATAAAGTAAGGCAAAGGAACATTGAAGATTAAAGGAGACCAAAGGGACATGAAAATTAAATGCAATGCCCAATCTTGGAGTGGGTCACACAATGGAAAAAATGCTCTAAAAGACATTAGGACAATCAGTGAAATTAGAATGTGGACTGTATATTAAAGTATCATATTAGTGTTTAATTTGCTGGATTTGATATGGATTATATGTATAAGGAAATAGACACTAATGTATTAAGGAGTAAAAACACACACTGAGATGAGTCAGTGACAAAACATTGGGAAACCTGAAAAAGGGTCCACAGAAGTCTTTTTTTAATTTTTTAATTTTTTTAATTTTTTCTATAAATTAGAAATTATTTCAAAATAAAAATCTTTACATAGTGAGTTCTACTGTTGGTACTATGACTTAGGTATACCCCTAAGACCTCTTTTCATCTCTAAACACTAGGAAAGGCATCATCTTAACCAACTTCAAACACCACTCCCCACTTTGTCCTCATCTATGGGACTGTCAACAGGGCTGCCCCTCAGCCTGTCCCCCTGTTCAACCCTTCCCCCTCTAACCAGACTTTTAGGAATCAGGACTCCAGTCAGTTCCTGAATCCCAGTCCCAATATGGCACTCCCACCTATCAAGGCTCACACCCTGACATGTCATCTGGCTACATTGACCTGAGCAAAGCAAAATTAAAAAAAAAAAAAAAAAAAAAACTAAAGAGAGACAGACAGACACAGAGGGGCTCCCTTATATTCACAGTAAACCTCAAGGGAAAGACTGCTTATGATTTATCTCTAGGGTGGAACTAGTAACCAGAAAAGGAGGTGACTTTGGAAGGGAGGATAATAAATAATATTTATGGGTGCTACCACCATGCTAAGTGTTTAATGTACATTATCTCAGTTAATCTTCACAACATTTCCCATGGCAGGTTTTACTGTCCCTGTTTCATAGATGAGAACATTGAGGCTCAATGGTGACTTGCTCAAATTCATGACTACTAAGAGATTAAGCCATTAATCAAACCCCAAACCCAGGTCTTCATGCTTCCAAAGCTCATTATCTAAATGACTTCACAATATGCCATCCCAATTCTATAGGCATATAGTCAAGTAGTACTGTTTGAACTGATTAATAATTAATAATGTTACCCTAATCTATTTTGTTAAACTCCGATAATTATAAACCAGTTTGAATTGATCTTTAATTTGCATCTTCTACAAAGCCGCTAATGAAATTCAACCTATCTAAGGGTGTTATGGTTTGGATCTAACATGCCCCACAAAAGCTCAGGTATTGAAAACTTAGTCCCCAGTGCAGCAATGTCCAGAAGTGGGGTTTAGGGGAAGTGATTGGATCATGAGAGTTCCGTCCTCATCAGTGGATTAATCCATTAGATAGAGTAATAATTTGGGTGGATTTACTGGAAGGTGGTAGAAACTATAAGCAAGTAGGACCTAGTTGGAGGAAGTAGATCACTGGGGATATGCTGAAAGAGTTTGTCTTCTCCCCAGCCTCATCATCCCCTCACCCCATCCTTCCTTCTCCTTCCTGGCTGCCATGAGCCATGGTTTCCCCTGCCATGGTCTTCCACCATAATATTCTGCCTCACTTCAAGCCCACAGCAATAGAGTTGGTTGATCATGGATTAAAACCTCTGAAAACATAAGCCAGAATAAATCTTTCTACCTTTAGTATTTAAAGTATTTTGATCACAGCAACAAAAAACTAACATACCAGAAAAAAATAAAAAATTATTTTGTTATTACTACTGGTGGGAGTATAATTTGATCTACTCCTTTTGAAAAGTGACTTGACCATATGTAGCTACAACCTCAGAATGTTTATATCCTTTGATCCAACAATTCCTGGGTATCTATCCCATATTTTAACTATAGAGAGTGGGTAGCTTTATGTACCAAAATGTCCCTTGCAATGTTATTAACTAACTATAGACATTTAGATTATGACTAAAGTATAGTCTCAATGTCCAGTGGTAAAAGTCTAGGTAGGCAAACAACAGCATCTCTCCCCATATAATAAAAACTCTTAAAAAATCTAATTAAAAAACCTCAACCATTAAAAATTATGTTCATAGAGATTTTAATGAATAAAAAATTTTATATCATCGAACCAAGTGAAAGCAAGAAAACATAAATACAAAGAATGACTACAGTTTGAATGAAATCTTTAATGTTTTAGAAGATTGTGTTATCTGTTGGGTGGAGAATAGATTATAGGATTGTAGGTCAATCATTTATAAAACTATTATATTTGGCTATAGGTATGGCTCAGTGGTAGAGTACTTAACCTAGCTTGCATGAGGCCCTGGGTTCCATTCCCAGCACTGGAAAAAAAAAAGAAAAGAAAACCTACTGCTTTAATCTGAGAAAGCAATGGAGTGGAGTGGGTTGGATTTGGGTTTTAGTGAGTGAGGCAGTAAGAATCTATTAGATTCTCTTAGATAATCTGAAGTAGAGTTGACAGAATTTCCTGATAGGTTTGTCACATGGTTTGAAAGAGTGGAGTCAAGAATGTCCTGGAGTCTTTTGGTTTAAGCAACAGGAGATACTATTTTATGAGATGGGTGACCTGAGAAGGAACAGGATGGGGGCATCAACAATAAGGCTTAGATTTGGAGTACCCCTCCTTAGAGTTGCCACTTGACATTCTTGTGAGAAACAACTAGATGTAGGACTTAGGAATAAGAAAGGTCATAGCTATGACAGGAATTTGGGAACTGTCTACTTAAAGGCGACATTCAAGCCATGCAACTTGAGGAGATCATTACAAGTATGCAGATAGGGAATAGAGGAGGGCCTAATGCTGATCCCCTTCAGTCAGATGTTGGGAAGATGGGGAGAACTGAGCAAGGGAGACAGTAAAGCAGCTGTAGGCAGGTAAGAGGAATAATGAGAGAAGGTGTACTTCAGAAGCCAAGTCAAAGTGGGATATTACAGAGGGAATGCTTAGTGGTGTCAGAAGATGCTGATAGGTCAAGCAATGATTATCAGTGAGTGTTGGGCCTTGAGCATTTGTAAAATTCTATCCTTTCCTGTTAGAAATCAGAACAGTGGTTGCCTGAAGTGAAGAAAGAAGGAATGTGATAGAATATTCTACACCTTGTCTAGGATGTGGGTCAGAATGGTGAACACTTTTCAAAACTCAAACTGTACCCTTAATATCTCTGCATTTCATGAACTATGGAAATTACACTTCAATAAAAATAAAAATAAATTCTAATTTTCACAGATCTGCATTTTCCAATATTACTATAATGAACATTCACTACTTTTATAATAAAAAATAAACATTTAGAAATGAATGTTGGATTACTGCATATGTCAAACTTCTTTGAACTGTAAAGGTAAGAATTAACAGAATATTATTTTTCCCTCAAACAAAAACCAATGTAAATAATATTTGAATAGTGTACATAATGAAAACTTTGCCATGGATTTTCTAGGGAAACTTATTTCTGTAAGTAAAAAAATAATTTTTATGTACAAACTAGGAAATATCTACTTCATGGTTCAAAAATATATAGCTCTGGTGATTAATGATGTTTGCATTTTGCAAATGCAACGCAATAAAAAGGATGCTAAAATCAGCATTAAAAGCTAACATCAAAATGTGGCTTTGTTTCTTTAAAATGTCAGGTAAATTCTGCGTCCATGTTTTCTCCCAAGTAGTCATACCATGAGATTATTCCATTAGCTAATGACGAAGAGAGCTATTTGTAAATCGTAACTCCACAAGTGCAGGATCTCAGAAATAATACAATCAGAGGCCATGGGAATCTCCGTCACTCTCCATGGAATGTGCCCTTCGAAGGTAGACATGAAAAACCTCCTTTCCTGGAAAACTATTCCAGAGCAAATTCCCAAATAACTGGGAACCTGAAGCATCACCTTTTTACAGTCAGTGCATTTTGTAGTACAATCATAAGTTCTTGAGAAATTGTATAATGACTCTCTCCAACTCTAATCTTCTTTTACTGCACATCAAGTCCCACTAGAACAAGAGCCTCTTGTCTTCTTAAGTTAGTTGAGAAGAAAACTTTAATTTATCTAAAAGTTACATCAACTTTCAGATGTCCAAAAATGAAATCTCTTTCTCCTATCCCAACCTACAAAACCTGTTCATTTTTCTTTGGCACATTTCTCTTATCTCCAAAAGTCACGCTTGAAGAACAAGAAATAATCAGTATTTTCTAGGACAGCAACCTTGACCACGAAATTACAGGAAAGACCAGAATGATAATTTGGGTTGATTGACAAGGCTTCAAATACCAGGCTAAATGCTGTGGATTTTACCTTATGGGCAAATGGGTGTCATTGAGAGACTTTGAAAACAATGATATAATGTTTAGAAAATAAGTGATGTTTTAGCAAGATGGATTTGGCTTCGGTGTACAGAATGGATTGAAAGGGGATCAAGCAATAGGAGAACTCCCAGATGAAAGTGTACTCAAGTGGTTCAAGTAGTTGGTGGCGAGGTTGTGGGGGCAATGAGAATAGAACAGAAATTTTAAAAAATAAGAAATAAGATACAGTTGTGATGAAAATGAAAACATGACTTAGAATAGGGTACATGTAAGGTGACAGTGGATCCAAACAGAAATGTCAGGTAGGTATAATTGAAAGTGTAAATTGCCACATGTTAGCAGAGCATGTCGGTTCATTGCCCACCTGTAGAGTTGACAGATACAAGAGATGGGAGGCAAAGAAGTACTAGAGTGTCTTCAAACATAATTAACTCAGGAAGAGCTTTCCGTTCAATGTAGTTATAGAGGCTCTTGTGTTTACATCTGCCACAGAAGTTCGATGA
Source organism: Xerus rutilus (assembly GCA_028644305.1). Lineage (NCBI taxonomy): Eukaryota > Metazoa > Chordata > Mammalia > Rodentia > Sciuridae > Xerus > Xerus rutilus. Next base: position 31,900,453 of record CM053399.1, read on the forward strand.
ATTAAATATATTTAGTAACATTTAACCTATAGATCAGAAATATTATTTTAACACACAGGCAATATTAAACATTATTGGAATATTTTATGTTATTTTCTTCTATACCCTTCAAAATCTGTTTTTCATAGACTTCAAAATCCAATGTGAATTTCATACACATAGTGCATCTCAACTTGGGCTAGTCACATTTCAAGAACTCAGTAGTACTATGGATAGAGGGCTGGAGGAGAAGAAAAACTGATTACCAATACAGAATATGTTAGAAGGTAAATAAAAGTGCATTTATATGTGTACAAATGTCTGCTTGTACTTACATGTGTACTTAAAATCATAATCATAGGGTTTTTATTATGTGCCAGGCAATAATTTAGCACTTAGGTACATTAGTATGTTAACTAGTTGAAACAACTCTCTAAAGTCAATACTGTGAATATTATCCCTATTTTAAAAACTAAGAATAGTCTTAATAAGATTAAGCTACTTGTTTTTTCAAAATTATGCAGTAATTAAGTAACTTTGAGAAAGTTACCTAACCTTTTTCAACAAAGCTAGTATCATTCCAGAATCCTTGCACTTAACTAATATTAAGATTTGTGGGATTTATTTACTGACTTTCTTTGGTGGCAAAAAATTAAATGTTATGGCTATTATAATCTTCTAATCCATTTTAAGCAATTTTTATATTAAGCAATTTTCAAAATCATGATTGTATGATTTTATACCAGATACATTATATCACACAGATATATACATATGTACAGATATATACATATGTACATATGTATATATCTATCCATATTTAATTAACCGATTTCCCTTCTCTGATCTTTTATATCCTCTATAACATGTAGGACTTTTTCATTTAGCAACACAAATAATTGGTTTATTGGTTTGACTGGGAGTGCAAAAAGATAGAATAAAATACATATTATAAATTAGACTGGTTACTATTCAGTGTGCCAAGCATGGATTTCCATGGGGGAACAGAAACATAGCTGTAACACTCCATGTCTCCTCACGCCAACTGTCATAGGTCTTAGCCCAGGTAACTAAGAGACTTGGCAAAAGCCTCCATGTCTGTCCAACATAGGCACAGCTGACAAATATAGAGACTTAGGAGCAGCCCTGAAGACAGATATGTCAACTAAATGCCAAAAATGATGCCAAGTCAGAACATCTCTTGTATCTGTCAACTCTACAGGTGGGCAATGAACCGACATGCTCTGCTAACATGTGGCAAGTTTCCAAACCCAAGGCATCTCCTCCAATTGAGAACCAATTAGGCTGAAAGTACTAACGATTAAATCCCTCCTCTCGGTACATCCATAGTCCCATAAAATTCCAACAGGTAATTGCAGTAGGAGTAAAAAAGATCCAACTTAACAGGGCTTATAAAACACATTGCCAATGACTCAAGGCTATGTGATGTTAGTAGGATTGAGTGCTCACTGAACACCTTTCCTCCTCTGCCCCCCATTGTTCCCACCTACAAGGATAATGTGGGAAGACAAATATACAGCTGTTAAGTAAAACATGGTACCATCAAGTTCAAGTTTAGGCACATAAACAGAAAAAATTCAGTTATTCTAAATCATATTGACTTCTTGGCTTGGGAACTGAGTTTTTGGGAGATCTTACAGAGCACATCTGTGACCCTTTCATCTCTGTTGTCCATGCCTTGGGTATATTCCCAACATAGTGAGCTTTCATTATTCTTGTGTTAGCAATAAGGTTAGTGGGAAGTTTCTCAGAACTATATAACACAATGGGCACCTCCTGGGATTTTCTAGGGAAAAAAGTAACCTTGACAAAATTTTCAAACTTAATGCATGCTCTAACTCCTTTTAGGACTTCAATTGTTCCCCTCATAGATCCAAAAAAAAAAATATTGTAAGTTATTGCTAAAGAGAAAATATTCTGAACAAAGGTCTAAAGATGTCTAGCAAAGGGTGACTGCTTTTTTTTTTTAATCCCGTCTCTACTGGATCTTATATAGTTCATCACAGTACTTATAGCACCTTATAGAACATTTTGGGTTTTGTTTTTTGATTTAGGTGTTTTTTTGTGTGTGTGTATTTTATACAAATACATACACACATGTGCATATACATACAAATTAGTGGGTAGACTAAAGAGTGTGGTCTGCAGACCACCAATATGAGAATAATGAGAGTGGTTGATACAGTATACTTTCCTAGGCCCAATCCCATGCCACCTAAATTAAAATGTCTTTGGAGAAGCACAGTAGGATTAAATAATAAAGTCTGACAACTGCTGCAAGGAAACCTAAATTTCTCAAGTGCAGAGAACATGTCTCAACAGAGAGGAGATATTTGGGACCAAAGGGATTCCTGGGTCTATCTGATCCTAGAAGAGACTATTCCTTTCTGTCTATAAGAAGTAGCTCAGCCCCAGTGGGCCTGAAAATACTCCACTTGACATTTTTGTCAATTGTCTAGACCATATATTTGTTTTGTTAGAAACTCTGAAATACTTTATAAATAAAGCTTCTGGTGAGCACGGGGCACAATTTCTCAGTCTGTGTTAAAGTCTTTGAGCAAGAACAAAAACTAGAATAATAATAGAACTGAACTCTTCCAAAGAATCACTATTAAAAGTAATCATAAAATATTTTAAAATATAGAGTAGAACTTTTTAAAATAGGAATAAAAGCCTGGATTTGGTTCATTTTAACTCATCCATTCATTTATTTACTTATACATTTGTTTAATTTTCATTCAATAAATATTTACTGAGCACATAAGATTTACCAGACACTGATCTAACAGGTAAAGAAAGATACACAAGATAGACGAGTTCCTTCCTTGCCCTCTTGTGGCAAACATTGGGTTCATTAATTCACTCATTCATTCATTTATCTAACAAAGTAACTAAACATAATATTTGGAAGAAACTAGTCTGGGTACTGTGAAGAATATTTAGACAAATGCTGCCTCAATCATGTGCTTGAGCAGCTATAACATAGCTGGGGTGTCCATGATCAAAATGATCCATTATAGTATAGACAAAATACAATGCACACCAAGTGCAAGAATTAGATTGCTTCTGACTGGGGCTGACTAAAAAAGAGAGATTTGAGCAAAGCTGTAAATTGAGGCAAATTTTGACATTCATATATGAAAAGAGTCTTCAGCTGCTAAATTAACAGTGGCAAAGGCAAATATGCACATATTACTTGAGAAAATATAATGGTGAGTGCTACACAGGGAAAAGCATCTGAACAGGTTGGAAAATACCTGGCTAAGGATTTGTTCTATGCATCCCTATATGTGCATCTTCCATTTCCATTTGTTTATTCAACTACTTGTTTGAAATACGGAGTGAGCAACTAACAGTTTTAGGTATCATATTAGGTGAGTATAAACAAATGATATCTGATCTCTGTCCTTGAATATCTTAGGGAACAAGAGATAATGGTGAATATATAGCATATGTGCTACTACTTCTATCCCCTTGCTCTTACCAATTAACACAAAACCCTTGTTTACTGAGCCTATACATAGCCTCTGAATGTTTTAAAACATAGTAGTCCATGCAGATATTTATAAAAAACAGATTCTATGTTAAGACAGAGGCTGAGATTTTTCTAACCAAGTCCGTCCTGGATCTGCCAGCTCTTTATAGGCTCCTAAGCCCTGGTGCACTGGCTTACCTCAGCTCTTCAAAAATCTTCATTCAGTCCATAGACTTTCGAGAAATAATAAATGGTTGTTATTTCAAGCCACTGAGTTTTGGACTGGTTTGTGATGTACAACAGCAAACCAATAAAGAATTTGGTAATGGACTTGCATTCTGCCATAACTAAAACTTAGAATATGTGATGCTGGCTTTGGGATGAAGTAATGGTGAGAAAACTGTTAGAGAAGTGGTGGTCCATTTCATATAATGGTGAAACTACTGGTAAAACTATCATCTGTTGTATCTGAGAAGATAAAAAAAAATGTGCTGATGAACTTTGGATTTTAGCAATATGATTCCCAGGAAGGATGTTGAAAGTGCTGACTGGCTCTTATTGGCTGTGTTATACACTGCTACAAGGAGGAAATGTTTTTAAGGAAAAACTATCAAATTTACAAGCAGATCACAGAAAAAAGATTGAGGGTTCATGATTTCCTGGGAGGCAACATAAAACTATTTTCATATTTAGCTTCTCTGGGGAGGAAAAGAGTTCTCAAAAAACATAGCCTAGGAACAAAGATTAAGTTACAGGTGTGGCTATAAGACCTTTTATAAAGATCTGTGAAAGAATTGAGGCAGGGCTTAGTAGAACTTCTAAAGAAATAGGGCTTACAAAGGCAGGGAATTTGTAGCATCTAACTCATATAAGAGAATCAAATCACATTCAAGGAAATCCACAATGTTTTCAATTCATCTGGAATGTCAATGTTTTGATAGTCTGAGCTGAAAAAAAAAAAAGACTGCAGAAAAAGGTCTGTAACTTATAAAAATACTTTTGTGCTCCCAATTGTCTATAAGAAAGAAACAGGAATATTTTTCAATACTTTTCAGAGGTAGCCTAGCAGAGTGGGAAATAAAGACAGAACAGAATGCAGAGATAAGAGTCATGGAGAACAATAGAAGCCATTCCCAGAAAGCAGAACTAAAATTCTAATAAAACAACAGTCCATCTTCAGAATAGGGGGAAAGGGGCAAAATTTACCTAGGAGTTCAGAGTTACTATGAACCAATGACTACTGTGTATTTTCTATTCTTTCTTTTTCCAAATGGGAATGCTTATATAGGTTAGTTTGTCCTCATTTCATCACTGAATGGTGGGTGTGTTTGGGGAAGACTTTTTTTCCCTATATAACTGTCTGAATCAAGAGGAGCCTTATACCTTTGACTTCAAGCTTGATACCAATGACTTAAAAAGATTTGGGAGGATACTGGGATGGGAGTAAAAGTATTTTACATATGACATCATGTTAGTATTTGTGCCCAGAAAGCAGACTATAGTAGAGTAATTGAACTAGTGGCCCCACATTTCCATGTTTCCTATAAGCATGCCCTTTGATACTATTTTCCACCTTTAAGTCTGGGCTTAACAGTATGTCTTGTTCGGGCAGTACAAAAAAAATTGACACCAATAGAGGCTTAAAAAGGTGCTGAAGTATTTCTGTCTTCTATCTTTGATCCCTGCTACTGCCATGAGAATATAGCTGAGCTAGCCTGCTGAAAGAAATGAGACACGTATAGAAGAGAGCTAAGTTGCTCTTCCATAATCTATACTAGCCCAGCCCAACCCATCCCCAATTTGCCAGCTCACTGCAGATTCTGTAAGAGACTGGGAAAACTAGGCTAAGCCTGGCCTACAGAGGCAGAACCACTCAACTTGCCTGCAGACCCACAAGAAATAATGACCACTAAATTTGTGGTGGTATTTTAACAGTAAGATCAAGCTGATACAGACAGCATGTGAGATAGAATCCATAACTCATTACTAGAATTTCCTTTTTTTTTTTTTTTTTTGCTTTTGGTACCGGGGATTGAACTCAGGGGCACTTAAACACTGAGCTATGTTTCCAGCGCTTTTTATTTATTATTTTGAGACAGGGTTTTGCTAAGTGGCTTAGGACTTCTTTAAGTTGCTGAGAACCTATAATTCACCTTCCTCAGCCACATGCCACCACACCTGACTGTAGAATTTCCTTTCAAAGGAGTTTCACATTTGAATATCTTCCCAAGTTAAGTGAATTATCTTTATAATAATATCCATAAAAATTTAATCAGCTATTTCACTGCTGTGACTAAAACACTCAACCAGAAGAATTATAGAGGACTCACAGTTTCAGAGGTCTTAGTCCCTAGAAGGCCGGCTCCATTCCTCAGGGCTCAAAGTGAGGCAGCACATCATGGCAGGAGAGTGTGGTGGAGGGAAACAGCTCACACAATGGTAAGAAAGCAGAGAGACAGAGCTGCACTTGCCAGATACAAATATATACTCCCCAAACCATGCCCCCAATGCTCTACTTCCTCCATCCACAACCCACCTGCCTTCAGTTAACATTCAATTAATCCCATCAGGTTATTAATTCACTGATTTGGTTAAGGCTCTCCTAACCCAATCATTTCCCCCTCTGAACCCTCTCGCATTGTGTCAGACATGAGTTTTTAGGGGAGCACCTCACGTCCAAACCATAACATAGGTGGACATCTATGAATTTAGAAACAGATATAAAGAATAGAAGAAAAGCTAATACCAACATAAGAATTTAACAAGCCAGTATCTGAACCATTGAAAACAGTTTTGGTCAGAGATGTGATTATTCTACCAAAACGCAGCTCAGTCTCTTCACTGCAGAATAATGATCAAGGAGACTATTACTTAGAAAGATGTCTACTTTAATGATATTTCATAATTAGATAATTCTTCAATAAAAATCACACTTTAGATGAATGAAGGAGATTCTCAGTAGGATTAGAGAAGCTAAGTGTGATCTATGAGACAAAAAAAGGAAAGTCAAGAATCCTATGATAAGTCCCCTGTGGAGACATGGTTTGTTTGTTGTCCAGTAAGTTGTTAGTTTAACTCTTTCCTAGAGTGTCAATACAGACCTCACGGAACATAGATATTCTTTTCCCTCTGTTTGTTTACTTTTTAAAGTTTTAAAAGCAGACAACTTCCACCAGTGTACCTAGTCAATTCTGGGTACACTTAACCTTTCATAGTTGATATATATTTAATGACAACCTTTCATAGTTGTCATTAAATATATTATCTCCCCTAAGACATGGTAGTTTCTGGAAAGCTGGGATAATCTAAAGAGAACTCCAGGTGTTAGTAAGACAAAACTGAGAAAAGAGCCTCAGCTGAGAGACTTATTAAATAAAACAGAATAGGGCAAGCAACAGGAGAAAGATGCAGCTCTACTTTAGACAGACCAGCAGAGCTTGATAAGGAGGCAGGTTGTAATATAGGCAGGCAGACAGTGCCACACAGGAGTTAAAAATGAATGCAGGTAGAATCAGGTGGTGAGTATTCCAGACAAAGGTAATATGAACAGGTGATCAGCATCAGAGACGTAGCAAGCCCCAGCAGGGCCTGGGCTTCAGGAACAGGACTCTAGTTATCAGGATAGAGGAAGAAGGTCTATTGGTGATAGACGCTTAGCACAAGAACCCAGTACTCCATTACAGTAAGTCTCTTGCGGGGAGTGATGATCAATTAGAGGTCATGAAAGTAAAGTCTGGGGAGGAAAGCAAAAGAACAACTTGCTTGAAGCCCTGAGGCAAGAAAAATCATAATTCTTACCAATTACTGAATGAAGCTCTGTGTGACAGGGGTACAGAGCAAATGAGGTGAGAGGAAAAAAATAAGAGATGTCACCAGAGAAGAGGGCAAAGGCACAGTTATGATTATGCAAGGCTGGGGAGGTCACAGTTAGGAGTTGGACTGCAGGGCCAGGCTAGGGAAGATTTTAAAAAGTGAATAATATGACCATTTGTGCATCTAGAGAAAATTACTCTGACTTCTGGGCAGAAAGATGGACAGATGGATGAATGAATATATGGAGGGATGTAGGAAGAGATTATAGATAGGAAACCAACTCTTGCTCTTCCTACTGTATAGAACAGCTTCAACTCTATTTCAGTCACTTCTGCTTTAACTTTCTTTGTTGTTATTAACTATATTATCTTCCCAAAGACATGATAGTCTCTGGAAGGCTGGGATCCTCTAAACAGGACTTTGGGTAAGTCAGTAAGATAAACTGAGAAGAAAATCAGCACAGCTTCCCCTCAGTCTTCTACTGGGGCCTAAACTCCAGAAGACAGTCCCAGAGGCCAAGTCTCCCAGCAGGAATAGGACCATATGGGAACTACAACTGGTTTTCATTTAATGATGGTTTCCTTTCATGCTCTGCATGGGCTCTCATGTTCACATACCAGCCAGTAGGCCTCCACTGATTTCTGAAACTATGTGCCCAGATTTTATAGCCCTGACAAGTCATCTACAATCCTCCACCGCTACTCCAGTAACTGTAAACATATGTTTTCTGCTTTCCCCACATTTTGGCAATAGTGCCACAGGTAATGGCTCACACAGAAGAGAAGGGGCATAGATAGATCTGGAATGTTTGGTGTGATCACAGCCATGCAAAAGTCTTGGCTTTATGTGCTAAATCATACCTTCTACACCTGTCAGTGAAAGAAGGAGAAAGGGTGTGTCTCTTCTGTGTGTAGTCAGAGGGTTTTCTCCAAGCACTAAACATGCCTATTTGAAGCACAGGTTGTCAGGGGCCACTTCCTTCACCATCACATATGTTTTAACAATCAAAGTGCTCATAGAACATAAAAGTTCTGTAACTATCAGCTTTAAAGAGCCTTTGATAATGTTTTTCTGAAGAAGTTTTGTCTAGAAAACTCATGGTTTCATTGAATTTATGCCCCTCTTTGCTTCCCTCCCACATATCTTTGTCATAGGTACATGCCTTCTCTACCCTCTTATCCCAAGCATTTCTATATGCAGAAAACTAAACTATCAAGAGGAGGTCTCTAAGAGTGACCCAACTTAGGTACTGGTAGACCAAGCAAGTGGTGATGATTTTAGGTCTCTTTTTACACAAAACTGTTCAACCTAGAAAAAGAGAACAAATGTTTAGAAAGAAGGAGACAAGTAACAGTTTAGACATTGTGACTTCTCTATAGCATCATGTTAAGGCATTTTCATTAAACCAGCCTTGTTGACAAGACTAGTTTAGGACATTCTTACAGTCATTACATCTACAAAAATCATGCAAAAATGATAGATGCTAATGCCAACATGCAGAACATTCTGAGCTGTATAAAGAGTTCTAAAATGTAGAGTGTTATGGCAAATTTTCTCATTAGTCTCATCTAGCTATGACATCCAACCTCCAGTCAATATCCTATCATTCATGTTCAAAATAGACCCAATGAAAAGAAGCACTTCACCTGCATGAAACTCAGCAATCTCACAATTTCACTTTCCTGAGGCAGAAAGAAAGAAAGCAAAATGGGCCACTGACCAGGCAAAGGTGATGTAAAGCTCACGCACTTTCTCACAGGAGAATTCCTGGAGCGCACATGTAGAGTCAATTTACTTGTATTTTAGGCACAACTTTAACAAGCGTGATCATCTGGCTTCCCAGTTCAAGAACCCCAGAGGCAGCAGGTCATCAGAAAGACACACGCTGGTAGCATCAAAAAGTGACAGCTGGTAGCCTGAGAATTGATGAGGAGGACAGGTAAAAAAAAATTCTAAAAAGTTGGTACCAAACTCCAAACTGGATCTTTTACAAGTTCAAACACAGAGCCCTGTACTCATAGGCTCTATTAAACCCGTTAGAATAATTTATGATTGAGTCATCAGGACAAGATCAAATTAGAATGTTCTATTTAATAAAGCAGGGAAGTATATATACATTTTCAAAGATGTTCACTAAAAATAGTTTAAATGAACCTATTTTTATACATATGAACTTTGTAACCAGAACAACTCATTTCCTTAATGTTTCAGATAGATGGTTGACATTTTACTGTACATTAGTTATGTTCCAATTTTAATCCCAAGCCACCTGCCCCTCACTGGCCAGGGAGCCATGCTCAGGAAACACAGTCATTATGCTAATACTAGTTTAAACTTAACAAAATTAGGTAGAGAAATTTCTCATTCCCTCTGAAAGAATATCACACACTTCGACCCAATCCCAAATGTATGGCTCCAGGGTTATGTATAGTGCTTGCCAATTGTATGCAATATACATTACTGTATATGCTGACCAGATTTAAATCAGATTTCAGTAGACCACTGAAGAAGATAACCTCCTAATCTAACAGTTCGAGTTTTTGTGTGGTTTGATTTATATTTGAATTCTTAGAGTCAGATTCTCAAGAAATCAAATTATTGCCACTCAAGGTTATTGAACTCTTGAACCTAAAAGAGAAGACAATAAATTGATGCCTAGAAAGGGAAGTGAAAACTGCAATAGTCCACGCCAGAGTTCCTGCCCACCAGGGAGAGCACAGGCCAAAGCCCAGGACCACGGTCAGGAACCACCATGGGAGACCAGCCAAGGGCAGACTTGAGACTGCTAGCCACTAGTCACAGGGGAACCCAGACAAAGGGGAAGGACTGCCTACAGGGACCCTTGTGGGAGACCTGGCCTAAGTGAGGCCCAGGACTGCCCCCAGTTCCATGCCAGTGTTCCTGCCAACCAGCAGGAGCATAGGTCAAGGCCCAGAACCACCTTCAGGAACCTCCAGGGGAGTCCAGCCTAGGCCACTCCCACTGCCATCTTGAGTTACTTCCACTACCTCTGCCACGATCTTTAGTGGCAGTACTATCCATCTGGGGACACCTGCTGGGGTCTGGAAGTGAACTCCAAGGTGAGATATAGGTAATCTGTAGTGTCACTAGAAGATTATAGGATAGAAAACATAATACCTCAGATCAGCATTGCAAGAAAGGAAGATAAATAATCAACATGAAAAAGCAAGGGAAGAAAGTGACCCAAATAAACCTAGATACTACAGTAATAGAATCCCTTGACAGCACAGTTGATGAAATGTCAGAGAAAGAATTCAGAATGTATATAATTAAAATGATCTGCAAATCAAAGAATGACTTAAGTGAGAAAATACAGGCAAAAGTTTATCACTCAAACAAAGAAAAGAGCAAATAAAGGCAACCATTAATCACTCCAACAAAGAGATAAGAGAGCAGATACAGGGAGCAAAAGATTACTTCAAGAAGGAGCTAGACATTGTGAAAAAACAATCAGAAATTTTTGAAATGAAGGAAAAAATATACCAAATAAAAAAAATCAATCGAAAGCATCACCAGCAGACTAAATCACTTGGAAGACAGAACCTCAGATAATGAAGACAATATGTACAATCTTGAAAATAAGTTGACCATACAGTGAAGATGGTAAGAAATCATAAACAGAACATACAAGGATTATGGGATACCATCAAAAGACCAAATCTAAGATTTATCAGGATAGAGGAAGGCACAAAATTTCAAACCAAAGGAATGTACAATCTCTTCAATGAAATAATATCAGAAATTTTCCCAAACATGAAAAATGAATTGGAAAATCAAATACAAGAGGCTTGCAGGACACCAAATGCACAAAACTACAACAGATTTACACCAAGGCACATTACAATGAAAATGCCCAGCATACAGAATAAGGATAGAATTTTAAAGGCTGCAAGAAAGAGGAATCAGATTACATAAAGGGGGAGACCAATTCAGATCTCAGCAGATTTTTCAACCCAGACCCTCAAAGCCAGGAGACGACGGGACAACATATACCAAGCTCTGAAAGAAAATGGATGCCAACTAAGAATCTTATATCCAGCAAAACTGACCTTCAGATTTGATGATGAAATAAAAACCTTCCATGATAGACAAAAGTTAAAAGAATTTACAGCAAGAAAGCCTGCACTGCACAGCATTCTTGGCAAAATATTCCATGAGGAGGAAATGATAACCAACAATGAATATATACAATGAGAGGAACTACACTAAAATAAAAAAAAGCCAATCAAAGGAGAAACCAAGTCAAGGTAAAAACCAAATTTAAACCACAATGACTGGGATTACAAATCATATTTCAATAATAACCCTGAATGTGAATGGCCTAAACTCATCAATTAAAAGACATAGACTGACAGACTGAATGAAAAAAAAAAAGACCCAACAATATGCTGCTTTCAAGAGACTAATCTCACAGGAAAAGACATCCACAAACTGAAAGTAAAAGAGTGGGGAAAAATGTATCACTCACATGGACCGTGTAAACAAGCAGGAGTTTCCATCCTCATATCACATAAAGGGAACTTCAAACCAAAGTTAGTGAAAATGGATAAAGAAGGGCATTTCATACTGCTTAAGGGAATCATACATCGATAAGACATAACAATCATAAATATCTATGCCCCAAACAATGGGGCATCCATGTATATAAAACAAATCCTTTTCAACTACAAGAATCAAATAGAACACAGCACAATAATACTTGGTGACTTTAACACAGTTCTCTCAGCACTAGATAGATCTTCCAAACAAAAACTAAACAAAGAAACCTCATAACTCAATAAAACAATCAATAATTTAAACTTAATAGACATATATAGAGTATTCCATCCATCAACGAGTGAATACACTTTTTCTCAGCAGCACATGGATCCTTCTCCAAAATAGATCATATGTTATGTCACAAAGCAAGTCTTAGCAAATACAAAAAAATAGAGATACTACCCTGCATCCTATCTGACAACAATGGAATAAAATTAGAAATCAATGACAGATTAAAAACATAGAAACTACTCCAACACCTGGAAACTAAATAATATACTATTGAATAATACATGGATAACAGAAGACATCAGGGAAGAGTTAAAAAAAAATTCTTAGAGGTAGATGAAAACTCTGATACTACATATCAAAATCTCTGGGACACCATGAAGGCAGTGCTAAGAGGAAAGTTTATTGCATTAAGCTCAATCATTAAAAGAAGAAAATGTCAACAAATAAATGATTTGACTCTACATCTCAAAGCCCTAGAAAAAGAAGAACAAACCAACACCAAAAGAAGTAGAAGACAGGAAATAATTAAAATCAGGGCTGAAATAAACAAAATTGAAACAAAAAAAATTCAAAAAATTCACAAAACTAAAAGCTGGTTCTTTGAAAAAATAAACAAAATTGACAAATCCTTAGTCACCCTAATGAAAAGGAAAGAGAAAACCCAAATAACTAAAATTTGTGAAGAAAAAAGAAATATGGCAGACACTACTGAAATACAGAGGATAATTAGAAACTATTTTGAAAATTTATACTCCAGTAAAATAGAAAACCCTGAAGACACTGACAAATTTCTAGAGGCATATGACCTACCCAAACTGAACCAGGAGGTCATACACAACTTAAACAGATGAATTTCAAGCAAGGAAATAGAAGATGCCATAAAAAGCCTTCCAACAAAGATGAACCCAGAACCAGATGGGTTCTCAACTGAGTTCCATGAGACCAACAAAGAAGAATTAACACCAATACTCCTCCAACTATTTCATAAAATAGAAAAGGAGGGAACACTTCCAAACTCATTCTATGAGGCGAGTATCACTCTGATACCAAAATCAGACAGAGACACATTAAAGAAAGAAAATTTCAGACCAATATCCCTGATGAACATAGATGCAAAAATTCTCAATAAAATTTTGGGAAATCACATACAAAACATATTAAAAAGATAGTGCACTGTGATCAGGTGGGGTTCACTCCAGGGATGCAAGGTTGGTTCAACATACAGAAATCAATTAATGTAATCCATCACATCAATAGACTTAAAGATAAGAATCATGTGATTTTATCAATTGATGCAGAGAAAGCATTTGACAAAATACAGCACTCTTTTATGTTCAAAACACTAGAAAAACCTGGGATAGTAAGAATATACCTCAACTTTGTAAAAGCTATGTATGCTAAACCCAAGGCCAACATCATCCTAAATGGAAAAATTGGAAGCATTCCCTCTAAAAACGGGAACAAGACAAGGATGCCCTCTTTTACCACTACTATTCAACATAGTTCTTGAAACACTAGCCAGAGCAATTAGACGGATGAAAGAAATTAAAGGGATATGAATAGAAAAAGAAGAACTCAAACTATCATTATTTGCCGACAACATGATTCTTTACTTAGAGGATCCACAAAATTCCACCAGAAAACTTCTAGAATTAATAAATGAATTCATCAAAGTTGCAAGATATAAAATCAACATCCATAAATCAATTGCATTTCTATACATCAGTGATAAACCCTCTGAAAGAGAAATAAGGAAAACTATCCCATTCACAATAGCCTCAAAAAAAAAAAAGTAAAATATTTGGGAATCAATTTAACAAAAGAGGTGAAAGACCTCTACAATGCAAACTACAGCACACTAAACAAATTGTACAAGACCTTAGAAGATGGAAAAATCTCCCATGCTCTTGGATAGGTAGAACCAGTATTGTCAAAATAGCCATACTAGGGGCTAGGGTTATGGCGCAGTGGTAGTGTGCTCGCCTAGCATGTGTGAGGCACTGGGTTAGATCCTCAGCACCACATAAAAATAAAATAAAGATATTCTGTCCATTTACAACTAAAAAAATAAATAAATATTTTTTAAAAAATGGCCATACTACCCAAAGCGCATATAGATTCAATATGATTCCAATTAAAATCCCAATGACATTCCTTATAGAAATAGAAAAGGCAATCACAAAATTCATTTGGAAGAATAAGAGACCCAGAGTAGCCAAAGCAAGAAGAGTGAAGCAGGAGGCATCACAATACCAGACCTTAAACTATACTACAAAGCTATAGTAACAAAAATGGCATGGTATTGGCACCAATATAGACATGTAGACCAATGGTACAGAATAGAAGACACAGAGAAAAATCCACTTAAACACAGTTATCTTATACTAGACAAAGGAGCCAAACACATATACTGGAGAAAAGATAGCCTCTTCAACAAATGGTGCTGGGAAAACTAGAAATCCATATGCAGCAAAATGAAACTAAACCCCTATCTCTCACTATGCACAAAATTCAACTCAAAGTGGATCAAGGACTTGGGAATTAGATCAGAGACCCTATGCCTAATAGAAGAAAAAGAAGGCCCAAATCTCCATCATGTCAGATTAGGACCTTATTTCCCTAAAAGACTTCTATAGTGCAAGAAGTAAAATCAATAAATGGGATGGATTCAAACTAAAAAGCTTCTTTTCAGCAAAAAAAAAAAAAACAGTCAATGAAGTGAATAGAGAGCATTACATTCTGGGAACAAATTTTTGCCACACGCATGTCTGATAGAGCACTAATCTCCAGGATATATAAAGAACACCAAAAACTTAACACCAAAAATATAAACAACCCAATCAATAAATGGGCTAAGGAGCGGAACAGACACTTCTCAGAAGATATACACTCGATCAACAGACATATGAAAAAATGTTCAACATGTCTAGCAATTAGAGAAATGCAAATCAAAACTACTCTAAGATTTCATCTCACGTCAGTCAGAATGGTGATTATCAAGAATACAAACAACAATAAGTGTTGGCAAGGCTGTGGGGGAAAAGTCACACTCATACATTGCTGGTGGGACTGCAAATTGGTGCAACCAACTCTGGAAAGCAATATGGAGATTCCTTAGAAAACTTAGAATGGAACCATCATTTGACCCAGCTATTCCACCTCTCGGTTTATACCCAAAAGACTTAAAAACAGCATACTACAGTGACACAGACACTTCAATGTTTATAGTAGCTCAATTCACAATAGCCAAATGGTGGAACCAACCTAGATGCCCTTCAGTAGATGAATGAATAAAGAAACTGGTATATATACACAATGGAATATTCCTCAGCAAGTAAAGAGAATGAAATTATGGCATTTGCGGATAAATGGATGGAGTTGGAGAATGTCATGTTAAGCGAAGTAAGCCAATCCCCAAAAACCAAAGGCCAAATGTTCTCTCTGATAAGTGGATGCTGATCCATAATGGAGGAGAGGACACAGGAAGATTGGGGGAACTTTGGTCAAAGGGGAGTAAGGGGAGAGGGGGCATGGGGACAGTAAAGATGGTGGAGTGAGATGGACATCATAGCCCTAGCTTCATGTATGACAGCATATATGATGTGATTCTACATCACGTACAACCAGAGAAATGAAAATTTGTGTTCCATCTGTGTACAATGAATCAAAATGCATTCTGCTATCCTGTATACCTAAGTAGAATAAATTTTTTAAAAAACTGCAAGAAGTGGTATTTTATTTTGCATGAGAATTTTCACAAATATTAACAATGGAAAAATCAAGGTCATCAAAACTAGAAGAAACTTGAGATAAGCATTATGTTATACAAAGAGGGTTCCTAGATACCATCAATAGTTGAATTAAGAATGTAAAAGTCCAGAATAAGTCAAAAGAGAGATGTTCAAAACTTAGGAGCCAATGTTCAATTAGGAGCAACATACCAAAATGTTAGTATATTGCTAATGAGAAAATAACTCCACAAAGAAATGCTTTCCAATGCTATGTATAGACTGTGATTTCCCATTTTATAGGGTAATGGAATGAGTTATGTCAGTCAGGACAATGTTATACTGATCAAACAAGCCCCAAATTTCCAAAACTTAAAATAACAAAGATTTATTTTACTTGTGCTGTCTGTCCATTGCAGGTCAGATGAGCTCTGCTCTCTGTTGCCTGTTCTCACTCCAGGATCTAGGTAACAGAGTAACTATTATCTGGTCCTTGAAATTCTCAGTGTCAGAAGGAAAGAAGAAGTAGCAAAGCAAAGGCTATCTTAAAATCTCCACCTGAAGGTAGTCATTGCCATTTCATATCACATTTCTTTGGCCAAAGTAGTTCACAGGATGAAGCCTAACTTGGGAGGGTATAGGAAATATAATCCTCTTTCTGGGAGTGCTTCAAATACTGGTGTGCTGGAATGCAGTCATCACAGGCTGTGGGGCAGAGATAGCTTGCTATCTGTCCACCAGAAATTGTGCTCCCATTTCACAGTGTGAATTAGTGCTTTTCAAACTTGAGCATACCTAAGAATCATGTGGAGGGCTTTTTAAATATAGGTTTCAGGTTATCTGGGGTAGGACCCAAGAAATGAGCATTCCAGGTGATGCTGATGTTGCTCTGCGGACCAGACTTGGAGCTGAAGTAGTATATAGCACTTTGCTGGGAAGAAATCTCTAGACCGAAACTACAATTTCCAGCCTGACCCTTAGAACCAGTGGAGATCAAATGACTAGTTCTCACATGGAAATGTGAACAGAAGCACTGTGTGTCACTTCTTTAGGTGGTTAAAAATGCCAACAACATCAAATGCTAGTGAGGATGTGGAGCAATAGGAATTCACATTCATGCCAGTGGAAATACAAAATGGTACAGCCACGTTGGAAGGCAATTTGGTGGTTTCTTATAAGCTAAACATAGTCTTATCATACAATCCTGCAGTTGTGCACCTTGGTATTTACCCAAATGAGTTTAAAGAAACCTTACGTCAACCCAAAAATCTGTAAGCAGATATCTTTATCAGCTTTATTCATAATCTCTAACGCTTGGAATTCACCAGGATGTGAATTGATAAATAATGGTATATCAAAAAACATGTGATTTAGTGACAAAAAAAGAAATGTATCATCAAACCACGTAAAGATGAGATTTACATGCATATTGAAAGAAGCCAGTAGGAAAAACTATATGCTGTATGATTCTAACTACATAACATTCTGGAAAAGACAAAGCTATGGAGACAGAATATCCATAGTGGCCTAGGGCTGAAGGGAGGGAGAGTGATGGGGCAGAGGATTTGGGGGCAGTGACACTGTGCTATACAATACTATAAAGTGGACATGAGCATTGCACACTGATCAAAACCTAATGAATGCACAAGATGGAGTGAACCATAATAGGAACCATGGACATCACTTCATTGCTATTGTCTGAATGTCCACTCTGACACTCATGTTAACACTGCACTGCCACTGCAGCTGTTGATAGGCAGGATCTTTAAGCAGGTATGTGGTCTTGGGGGCTTTGCCCTCATGCATGGGTTCATGTCATTATCCCAGGAGTAGATTCTTAATAAGCAGCATTAGTTTGGCCTGAAAAAAAAAAAAGCAGATTCTCTGTTCTCTCACTTCCCTCTCCTATATGCTTTCTGTATGTTGATGCCGAAAGAAACATTGTAGCCCATGTTTGCAGTTCAGTCCTTTATCAGCCTGGGCTTCCTTATCCCACTGCCAAGAAATACCTGCATCTTGGGGCTGCGGTTGTGGCGCAGTAGTGGCGTGCTCGCCTAGCACGCGGGAGGCACTGGGTTCGATCCTCAGCACCACATAAAAATAAAAAATAAAGATATTGTATCCACCTACAACTAAAAAATAAATATTTAAAAAAAAAAAAAGAAAAGAAATACCTGGGGCTGGGATTATGGCGCAGTGGTAGCGTGCTCGCCTAGCATGCGGGAGGTACTGGGTTGGATCCTCAGCACCACATAAAAATAAAATAAAGATATTGTGTCCACCTACAACTAAAAAATAAATATTTAAAAAAAAAAGAAAGAAATACCTGCATCTAAATGTTATGTGAAATATAACAAATTTATGTTGTGATAAGCCACAGAAATTTGAGTTTTATTTTATTTATTTATTTTTGTTATAGGAGGTAGTATATTACCTGAACCAATATTGGAGAGACTCAGAAGAAGGTGAAGAGAATCTTGACTTTTCTTTCAACGTTTATTATTTTCTTCTCCTTCCTTTAAATGTTGCCTTCTTTGATCCCCCTTTATTGTATCTATTTTATTTAATGTTCTGTAGCAACCGATAGATAAAATTAAATGGAATGAATAGAATTAGAGGGTGGAGAAATTCAGAATCACTCTCTTCAGTTAAAGAATTAATCCACACATAGTTTAGTCACTCACTAAAAACAAAAGACAAAAAACAAAAAAAAAAACCCACACCTTAGGGCTTATTTACCTATTTCTGCAACATAGTACTGTCTTCAAGGATGACCTATGTAACCTCCCTGCCCCACCCCTATATTCATGGCAGATACAAGGGCTTTTTCTCACTAGGTCCAGAGGCAGCCTTAGAATTCTGGACAACAGAATGCTCCTAAAAACATTACCAATAGACTTGTAATGGTGGTCTTATCATGTGAGGGAGGAGGAGGAGGAAGCAGTCTGTATCCAAGTTGTTTCTATTTGTATCTCAATAAATGTTTCCCAAGATGTTGCAAAGAGGTTTGGATAACCTATAAACACACACTTCACAATCTACTTCTAATGTATCTTCCCAAGACTATAAAAACCAAATTACATTTGCATCTACATATCCACCCTGATTTAGATCTGCTAGGAATGCATAACTGCATGATACCTGAAATGCAGAAATCATCAAAGTGAGATGGTAGCATGAAGATTGTTGCATGAAGATTGAACCTCCTGGCAGGCACATTTGCAGCTGGAGACTCAGCTCTAACACTTCGCAGTTCTGCCACTTTGATCAAGCCATTTTAAACCTCTCTGAACCTGGTTTCTCAACTGAGGATTGAATAAGATAACATGTGTACATAAACCTCATTGAAAAACACTATGCAAATGTAACATTGCCATTTCTAAAGCTGAAACCAAAGGAAAGAGCTAACAATGGCTAACTCCTGAGGTATATTCCCTGTGGTGTATTCTCAGATGCCCTTTCTTTTATTCCCTTCAAACAACTCTCCTCTACACTTGAAAACTAATTCCACTTTCCTAACTTATGACTCCATTAGGAAATATTTCTAGAAAGTCATTCAAATGTTTCTACTTTGGTACTTTTTTTTCCTTGTTTTACAGGAAACCATTTTCTCCCTTGCTTGTTATTTAAACTCTTCAAGAACTTGTCAAACATTATTATGTCACACTCACCCAACTCAGGGATTCAATCACATACTTCTTCCACTTCAAGACATATTCATTTTCTAGAGTATCCAATGACCTCATTCCCAGTAGCAGAGATAAGAACTCAAACATTTAAGTTCCTCTTGAATTTTCTTGATTTTGTGAATCTTAGGGAATCTTTCAGAGCTATAGTAATGAAACCTTCAAATAGCTTTCACAGCATGATTTGTTTTCTTTTTATTATATTTTTTCAGATTAAGAACTTACTATGATAGTAATCTATGCTAGCAGGAAGATGAGCTATCTGTGGTTTTATAGACTGGGATAGGTAAACATTTTAAATCATTTTGATGGCAACTTTCAATTAAATGCCTAAAACTTCATAATGATATGAGAAAGTACTGCATTAAATAATTTCTATGTAAAAATATTTTTCCAGTTTCCAATTGTCTCTACCATGTTGTTGGGTGAAGTTCTAAAAACTAATTCCAGATCAGCTGTCTTCTGACTGAATTTTGGCAAAAGAAGACACGGGAAGAGACTGAAGAGTATGGAAAAGAAGCCAAGGTATTCTTCCTCCTTCCTCTTTAGCCCCAGCAGCTCCTTGAAAATTGATTCTTCTCTTCTGCTACAGCTCAAAACCTTCTTTCACTGCTTGGCAAGTTTGTCTTAGTTCTAGGTTTCATCAGATGATGCCTGCCTCTGGGAAGGAATATGGTCTACATCCTTTTCTATTCACCCCACAGTACTGGTTTCTTGCTGTTTCATATTTGATTATATTACCATCCCCTCTTGGTTCTCACCAACTTTATTGCTTACATAATAACTTCCCTGAATTAAATTTGCTCTGTTGAAAAGTCTTAAAGCAGTTTCTGCTTTCCCAAGCAGACTCTGATTGATAATATAATGAACTTAATTATGAAACAATGCATATAACTATTAGTGCACCAATTAGAATGATAAGGAACTAAATGCTACATTATATAGAACTAAATTGTGGAAAATCTGTCCCAGCAAAAAGAAGAACTGAGGAACAGGATATGAATCTGGAGACTTTACCTTTTCCTCCCTTCAGGTGAAACAATATCCAAATGAGAAGTGGATATATCAATAGTCACTGACTATTTAAAAGTAGATATATCATATCTACTTTTATCATTTTTTATATCGTTAATTCAATCTCCAACATGGTAAAAATATGTTCATTAAAGCAGCTTATAAATATATCTGAAAACATTAATTCTGGCTTGTTAGCAAAACAAATGCCAAATAAGGTACAGGCCCTCATGGAAATATTTGCCCTCAATTTTATTTAATTCTTTCATTCACTCATTGAGATACCTACTATTTGCCAGATACTCTCCTAGGTCCTATAAATACATCCCTGAATGAGGAAGAAGAAGTAGCCTTTGCTTTTATGAAGAAAAAGGAATCATGAGTATTTGAATTTGAGATCCATTTTATCCTTTTATTTTAGTAAGGATTGCTTTTCATGTGAAGAAACCACACTACAGATTTGCATATATGTTATTGTGTATTACCTGCAAAAATCATATCCTGTAGGAAACTAATACAAATCTTTTTTTATCTCTAAGTGCAGATGTGCCTTTCCAGGATTAGTTTGTAAAACATTGTAGTTTAAAAGTTTAGATTGAACACTGCCCCCCCGCCCAAAAAAATAATAAAAGGATCTTAATTATAGGGAAAGAATACTAAACCTTCTTATATCTGAGGAAGTAAAAATGGTAATTTGGAGGCAAAGAAAGCAAAATTACCTGATAATCTCTGGATAAAATAGGTACAAGGGATAATGAGCCCACATGTAAGTGGGTATCTTTTTCCAGTTTAAGTCAACAATGGAAAAATCACTTATTTAATAGAATTTTTCACATGTGGCAAATATAACTATTATGTTTAAAATATTAAAAATTTGGTCTTCTCAAGAGACAAATACTTGAAAATTTTAAGGTATTTCCTTCAGGTTTTGATATCCATGAATACATGTGTGTGTTTGTGTGTTGGTGTGAAAATCATATGTATATTATAAATTTGGAATGATACTTTCAGTATAATGTCACATCTCTACATGTCACTAAAAATAATACATGTGCTATTCCACATCATTAAATGGTCTTTGAAAAATATAATTTTGATAGCTGTATAACATTTTTTCAGATAATTTTCTTATCCAGTCTCTATTATTAGAGATTATATTGTTTCCAATTTCAAAGTATAATTAATAAATTAAAAATTATTCCCTTATATGATCATTTGTTTGCAATACCTTTCTGAAGTGGAAATTGTGAAGTTTGCAAAGAGAATTGACAGCACATTAAGCCACTATAAAGGAGAAAGAAAAGCTACTTTTATCTAGAATGGTTTTCATAATTGAATTGGAGCACGGGGTATGCCAAAGCAACAATCCTTCATAACGTAGTTGCTGTTTCCAACAACCATTGGAAACAGGACTTAGACTGGAGACCTGCAGTACTAAAACAGACTTATCCATAGGAAGAGCTACTGAACATCCACTGAGTGGGATTTTAATAGATGTTAATATTTAAAAAGTGTCCTGAGGTATAGTGATTTTGGGAAACACAGATTAAGTCAAATAAGATTTGTTGCTATTATGTTTTACTATAGGTCTTCCCAGAGCCTTTAATATTTTTACATGTTTTTTAACACGCCAAAGGAGAGATACATGGAACATTTCCCAGACTTATTTGACCACAAAATACTTTGTGCACTAAGCATCTCAAGAGAAAAATGTTCTGTGGAACACCAGATTGGGCAAAATTACTCTAAAGGAATTGAGACAAAGCAAACTGTAGTCAAGGCCAAATGGGAAAAATATGTCAGAATAAGTTAGATCAAGTTTCATGATCATAAAGCAAGTATTGCATGTCTTGAAATATTGCTACTAATTTAAATTTCTTATTTATCTTTTTGAAAACACTGGATGATTATACTCTTTTCTTCTCAGTTCATAGCTCTAGGTAAAAGTAATATTTAGTGAACCGAACTTTATCTTAACATGACATGCTTTTGAGGAAGCCACATAATACAGTGAAAAAGTCTCAGCCTAGGAGTTAGGACAGAGTGGCTGGCTTGGACACTAGCTAGCTTTGTGACAATTAACTGAGCCTCCATAAGCCTCCATTTGTACACTGTACAATGAATGTTCAATGAATTATTTAAAATAGATATTCATAATTTTTTAATCATTCATGGACTTCAAAAGATCTAACCAGCTTCTCTATGACTAGCCTTATAAATCCTAATTCCCATGTAAAGTTAATCTCTATTTAATATCATATTTTTAACAATGATTCTATACTATAAAGACCTAAATCAAGGGGAGGACAGATTGTTATTCAACTTCTTGATTGTGATTCAAAAATAAATGTAATTCTGTCCTGCCTTTTGCCTGAACAAAAATTTGTGTCTCAGGGATCATGGACCTTGCTCACCTATATTTTATGCATTATTTCAGCAGTTCTAGGCTGGCCAATGGTTTTTGTTGTTGTTGTTTGTTTGTTTTTTGTCCTTCACAATAAAGATATTTAACCTGGGGTAACTAAGCCTTCAGGTGCCTGCTATGGTCTGAATGTTTTGGTACCTCCAAAATTCAGATTTTGAAACCTAATCACCAAGGCAATAGTGTTAGAAAGTATGGCCATTTGGAGATGATTAAGTCATGAGGGCACAATCTTTATAAATAGGATTAATGCCCTTAGAAAAGAAATCCCAGAGAACTGCCTTGACTCTTCCACTATGTGAGGATATAGCAAGATGGTACTATCAAGGAACCAGGAAGCAGGCCCTTACCAGGAACCAAATATACCAGAGTCTTGATCTTTGACTTTCCAGCCTCTGTAATAAATTCTTTTGTTTAAAAGTCACCAAATTATAATATTTTTAATTTTAGCAACCAAATGAAATAAAACAGGATCCTCAAAACCCATTAAGTTGTGTATATTATTTTCTTTGTGTATGTGTGTGTGTGAGTCTCCCACAGACATACAGTGGACAGACTCCATAGCTTTCAACAGATGTTCAAAATGGCATTTTTCAGTCCTTCAAAAGAGTTTCAAGATATTGCTTATAGGTTTCTTAAGGTTTGGAAAGGTTACAAACACACACACACAGAGACACACACACACAGACACAAACAAGCTACAGTCTAATGCTTAAATTTAAAATAGTGGCCTAAGTTATTGCTACAATAACAAATAAGGAGAAGGAGGAGGAGGAGGAAGAAGAAGGGGAGGAGGAGGAGGAGGAGGAGGAGCAGCAGCAGCAGCAGCAGCAGCAGCAGTAGCTATTTAGAGACATTTTTGCCACTGCATTGAAAACTAAAAGCCTGCAGGAAAAATGTCCTAATGATATGTTATAAAAACAGCTATTAACCAGATAGAAGTACTATCATTGGTAAAAAATAAATGAGATAACATTTACCCAATTATTAGTCACATTACTAAAGTGTTTAAAAGAAACATTTCCAGGAATTGTCTGTCCTGTGATCAGAGCATCTATGGCACAGTCTACTATGATTGGTCCTTAATGGAGAGAATGCCCCCAGAAAAACTGTGCATAGGATAAATTGGCAATCTTTCATCTAATCCTGACTAACTTTGGTCATATACTGTCTTTTGCTTGCTCCTGAGCTCTTAGACTCAAGTTCTTAACCCTTGTTC
This sequence comes from Xerus rutilus, assembly GCA_028644305.1. Taxonomy (NCBI): domain Eukaryota; kingdom Metazoa; phylum Chordata; class Mammalia; order Rodentia; family Sciuridae; genus Xerus; species Xerus rutilus. The sequence goes on from CM053399.1 coordinate 31,924,601, forward strand.
TAGATTCAAATCCCACAAATACCTGCATAAACCATTGACCATCACCGAGTGACACAGACATTGATGACGAAAATGTGGATGATGGTGATGGCAGCTAATATTGATCTAGTATTTAGTATATGCCTGTAAAAAGCCTTTGAAGTAGTTACTATCATTAACAAGTTTATAGACAAGGTAACTAAACTGCAGAAAGTTTCAGAAATTTATCCCGCATCATAGGACTAGTAAGCAGTCAATCCAGGATTAATGCCTAGTTAGAGTCCAAAGCTTATTATACTATTTGGCTTTGAAGACATAACTCAAGAATTTGCTCATATGTTCCTCATTTTTCATCGTACCATTTTTTCTTTGTTGTTTCCACCTTAGCTGTCCTACTCAAGATTGCCCTAAAGTTCCCTCTGCATTCAACTCCAGCAACTTTCAGCATTTTCCCTGGCCCCAAAGATGTGATCATCCCAATTCATTACTAGGATGACCTTGGAGGGACCTTGACTACCAGACTTAGTGCTGGCCAAATATGCCTGATCCCATCTTTTGTGATAAGAAATGGAAGTTGGAACATTTATGTTCCAATGACCTTATCAAGGCTGGAGTTAAGTTTTGAACCATCCCATTTTATAGATAATATGTAGAGGTTAAAGATTGAGTGTCTTATGTTGGCTAGTAGTAGACTCTCCATTTTGAAAATCTAATTACCTCTTTGTATAAGGCCATAGTCCAAATATGACCATTCACATAACATCTTCATAATTTTTTGGTCATAGACTGCTTTAGTATTTACTTAATATTTTGATTCACATATGCTTATTGCTTTTGTAGTAAAACAAATATATTTATAAATGAAGGTTTATTTCACTAAGATAAAAACTATTACCATATATGCTAGATGGTAATTTTAAAAGTCCACACAATAAAATAAAACCAAGTTGTAAAGGCTAGATTTTATTGTCATCTAAGGTTCTGATTCTTTCTCCTTGCTAAAAAGATAAATTAGATAGTATTAGAGGAAAAACTAGTACTAAACTAGGATTTCTCTTTGATCTAATCAGAAGGCTTTAAAGGAAATGGAGAATCATTTTTATTATGATTCACTCTTCTTTTTTTAAAAAATATTTTGTTTAGTTGTAGATGAACACAATATCTTTATTTATTTTATGTGGTGCTGAGGATCGAACCCAGTGCCTCACGTATGCGAGGCAAGTGCACTACCACTGAGCCATAACCCCAGCCTCGTGATTCACTTTTCTTTAATACCATGTCTTCACATCACCTAAAACTCATTTTGAGCAATACTGTCCAGTGGATACATAATGTGAATCATATATAATTTTAAACTTAATTCTAGACACACTAAAAAATAAAATAGAAAAATAAATTTCAATATTTTATTTCAGCTCATATCTGAAATATTTAACATGTAAAATCAATATAAAATATATCTCACTTATTTGTAAGACATTTTATACATTTTTTGAATATTATCTTTAAAATCTGTTCCTAATCCATACCAGCCACATTGAAGTATGTGGTAGCCTCATGTGGCAAGTGGCTACTTATATGAGCACAGGAGCCTTATATGGCACCCATTAGGAAATACATGATGAAGTTAGGATGCTTGGGCAGTGAGACCCTTTGTGGTTAATGTGGACATGATGTCTGGTAATCAGTTAACCTTTCTGGAACTCACTTTCTCTGGCTAGAAAATAGGAGAAATTCATTGGCTGTTCCTGTGGTTTCAAGCTGATCTTCTCTACTATAACTACCACTTGTTCCTTTCCTGTTAAATCTCTCCATAAAGCCTCATTCTTACTTTCCTGGAAACCTTCAAAGAACAAGTTGCACTACAGCCCTCCAAAGAGAACACATCATCCTCCAAACAGAGGTGTTTGATGAGACAGTGTCACAAATGCTGTGACTGAACTCCAAAGCTGCAGGAGTACAGAAGTGGATCTCCTTATTCATCTGGAAGTTTCTGGGAGAAGGCGACTGTGATAATGCGTAGTGTGCATTTGGCCTTTATCCCTGTTTTCTGATATACAGCTCAAAAAATCCTCTAGAGTGGTAAGAGTGTTTCATGTTAATGAGATAACTGGTAGCTGGGGGCCCCTACATAGCTTCATGATGGGGGCTAGTAACCAGGAAGGGGAGAAGGAATGATGGTTGAGTTGATCACCAATGGTCAGTGATTTGACAAGTCATGCCTATGGAATGAAGCTTCAATAAAAACCCAAAAGGACTGAGTTTGGAGAGCTTCAGTGTTTGTGAACACATCTGCTTTGCCAGGAGAATGGCACACCCCAACTCTATGAGCATAGAAGTTCCTGCACTCAGGACCCATCCATACCTTGCTTTATGTAGCTTTTTGGCTGGCTATTCATCTGTATACTTTATTCTATGCTTTATCAATAAACCAGTAAACATAGTGCTATGGTTTGGATGAAAGGTGTCCTCCAAAAGCTCACATGTGAGAAAATGCAAGAAGGTTCAGAGGAGAAATGATGGGGTTGTGAGAGTCTTTACCTAATCAGTGAATTAATCCCCCTGATAGGGATTGACTGAGTGGTAACTGAAGTGGTAGGGTATGGCTAGAGGAGCTGGGAATTGGGGGTGTGGCTTTGGGGTATATATTTGTATGTGGCAAGTGGAGTCTCTCGCTTTGCTTTCTGATCATCATGTGAGCCACTTCCCTCTGCTGCACTCTTCTGCCATGATATTCAGCCTCACCTGGAGCCCCTGGGGAATGGAGCTGGCTGTATATAGACAGAGACCTCTGAAACCGTCAGCCCTTAAGTAAACTTTTCCTCCTCTAGTCACAGCAGTGAAAAAGCTGACTAAAACACAGGTTTTTGTGAGTTCTATGAGCTGTTCTAGTAAATCAACCAAATCCAAGAAGAAGTCACAGCAGCCCCAATTTATGGCTGGTTTTAAGAAGTACAGGTCACAACCTGTGCTTGTAGTTGGTATCTGAAGTGGGGGACAGTCTTGTGGGACTGAACCCTCAACCTGTGGAATCTGATGCTATCTCCAGAAGACAGGGACAAAATTGAATGGAATTGCAGGACACCCACTGGTGTCTACAGGAAAACCTGTAGATTGCTTGATGTGTGGGGAAATTCCCTGTACCTCTGGTGGTAGAAGTGTTGATTGACTGTGTGAGAGTAGAGAACAAAGGGGAACACTTTAGGTTTTTCTTGTACCGTATAGTAACATTTAAACTGACTCCTGCATGATGAATAGGAGGTAGCCAATGAGCAAGAAAATGTTCCAGGCAGGAAAGTGGCAGATGCAAAATCTCAGAGCAAGAGCTACATCTGGGGAACTTCAAGAGATTGAGTGTCATCAGATTTCAAGGAGGAAGTAATAATGAGAGATGACAATGGAAAGGTAGTAAGTAGGTAGTAAGGATCTTGAGTGACATTTAAGGATTTAAATTTTATCCCAAAATCAGGGGCGCACCAGAGGTTATAAATTGGGTTGGGGATTAGTGATTAGGATCACTCTGGCTACAGAGCAGAGGAGAAATGAAAGAGTGCTAAGGCAGAATAATAGCAAGCGGGCCAATTAAGAGGCTATCTAGCAATCTGGGTCAAGAGAAGAAAATGAATTGGAGAAACCTTTAGGAGGCAGAACACACAGGCTATTGTGGCCCCTTGCTGTGGTGAGAGAAAGAAAGGATGAAGGATGGTGCTCCAGGTTCTGGTTTAGTTAGCTAATATATAATAGTGAGTTTCTCTAAAATGGAGGACTGAGAAGTAAAAACAGGTGTTTTTTTTTTTCACAACTTATTTGATCTACCTCGAATATTTTGTAAAAATTCTGGAACCTACCAAAGCAGTTTTGGGTGGGCTTTGGAAGGCTTCATGCAGATAAACTGGATGCTTCCTCGTAAATTACATGTTTATTTTATATTCACTGACAAGGAAAAAAAAGGGGGTCACTAAGTACACAATTATTTGGAACTTCATAATTTAAAATTATAATTCTTTCATAGAGAATTTGGACCATACTAACAGTAAGATAAAGTTGGCAGTAGTGACTTCTCTGAGCTATATCTGCAGTATCTTTGTACAGGAGTAATTTGGCCTCTAGAGCACGTGTATTACAAGGGGGAAAGTTTTTCTTAGTCTCTTGTAGCCAAGATAAGAATTGGGATCTTCATCAAAGCCAAATAAGAGTTCCCTCAGGGATTTGGGAAGGGCCAAGTGCAGGTCTGTGGGGCATTCTGAGAGCATTCAACCATCTATGACTTTTGTCTGGTACTGGCTGCCTTGTGTATGCTACACTGATACTACTGCCTACAATCTTCATTGAAAATAAAAAGATTAGAAAACCCAGCTAAATTACATGAGACAGAAATCGTCAAAACAATTACTCAGTAAAAGAGCAGAGAGCCAAATAGTATAGTATGGTCAACAATAGGAAAATAAACACAAATCAGACATACATGAGAGAATACCAGGAAGATTTCTTCTCTAAACTTGGAAAAATGAAAATAATAAAAACAAATCTTGAGTAATGATTGACTTGAAAAACAGGCTAAGGGATTACTTCTTATGGGATATCTATAAATAAAGGTCCCCAAAGGGAAATCATGGGCATTCATGAATAGAAAACCATAGGCAGCTGATTCTTCTACGCAAGTAATAACAATTCCAATGAAGATAACTGATTCCCTAACTTAGGCATTTCACTAAATTGAATCCTAAAACATAGCAGCCTCCCTTACACTGAAAACAGTAGATTCTTATCAAAGTTAAAATGCCAACATGAACCACTGGGCATGTCATTTATTTGGGGGAGGCAGGGTTATGCCTGGTAATCTATGTTTTGCTCTAATAAAAACTTGGCCATTTTAAAACATGACTGGCAATGACTCTCTTTGACTGCTGTTCACACACAATAATTTTTGTTCACAGCATAGATTTAATGTCCCTGGTCCAAAAGAAATCTTGCAGTTAACAAGACTTCAAATAAGTCACTGCTTTCAAGTATTTTCAATTCTGTTCAATTCGATGGTGAGTGAAGCTGATTAGGGAGAAAAATACTTGTCTTCCAATTTTAGTGTTCTGAAAACACACTGTTGTGGTTAGTAAGCATTACAAGAGCCCTCTAAATTTAGCAAAATTTTCATTCCCTTGACCAAGCCCACCCACAAGAGTGAATAAAAATTTGATTTCATCTACACTTGGTGATTACCTCAAACCCACTAAGCACAAAAGTTGAGTGCAGAAATGTCAGGAAAATATGGACCCTCTGGGCTTAAAGAGGGGTAGCGGGTGGAGCAACTGATCCATTGACAAACTTAAGTTGGTGTTTAAACTGTTTCTCACATTATTCACATCAGATCTCTGTTTGCTAGAGAGAACCTGGAAAGATGCCTAACAGGGGGAAGCCATTCTGATTCTTTCTGAGGTGCTAGACTTTAGCACTTTGCTTTGCTCACATCTAAGTGGGAGGTCAGTTCTAAGTGTCATATCTCCACTCTCCATTGATAAATTTAAGTGATGTCATGCTATCTTAAAGACTTGAAAAATAAGGAAGCTCAATCTGTGTGTTGGTGAACACCTATAATCCCAGTGGCTCAGGAGGCTGAGGCAGAAGGGTCTCAAGTTCAAAGCCAGCCTCAGCAATTTAGGAAGGCCCTAAGCAACTTAGTGAGATCCTGTCTCAAAATCAAAAAAAATTAAAAAGGGCTGGAAATGTGGCTCAGTAGTTAAGTGCTCCTGGGTTTAATCCCTGGTACCAAAAACTAAATAAATAAAAATGTGGAGGCTCAAAGTGGAACTTTGGTTAATGAAGTCAAATGAAGCTGCTTTGTATGAGAGCTTCAAGACAAAGTTGCAGAGAAAGACAGAAAAAGAAAACTTGTTTTACCCAATACTACACACAGTAAGCTGTCAATGAATGAGGACTGAATAAGTCACAATAACTTGCAACCATCATTAAGCAGAATGCTAAACCTATGATGCTGAATCAAATCTGTAAGGTCATGTTTCTAACTTCAGTGTGTAAGTACAACAAAGACTGTGAAGAGATAGAAAAGAGGATGATTTAAAATGAGTAGAAACCAGTTAACTGCAGGGATTTCTTTAGTCTTTTGTTCTATCTTAAAAAGCAAATGCAAACTTTGCACTTTATGTTGAACTATAAACATTTAGCTTATGACTTCCAATACACTCTTGCTAAATAGTTGGAGAAATATGACAATTTATCATTCTCTCTCATCATGTTACTCTAAGAAAAGTTTAGAAAAGAATCTTGGAAATGACTTAAAACTACCTGGAATTTATACAGACTTATGTTTGTGCAAATATTATGTGAATTTTTTAAATTTTATTTTTGGCATTTATTATCAATAGGTAGGTGAAATTTGATGTTTGAATAGAAAGACTTTATACCTGAATATACAGAATTGTGTACTAAGGGAGAAAGGTATGGAACAAAGTAAGTAAACTTGTATTAACACTTTGGTGAGTATCTGTTTCTACTATAGTATTGAATTAGATGTTATAAATATTAGCCAGCTAATTCCAATGTAAGTGCTATGAGATGAGTGTTTGTTATGGTTTGGATGTGAGGTGTCCCCCAAAAGCTCATGTGTGAAACAATGCAAGACAGTTTAGAGGAGAAATGATTGGGTTATGAGAGCTTTAACCCCATCAGTGAATTAATCCCCTGACAGGATTAACTGAGTGATAACTAAAGGTAGGTAGGTTGTGGCTGGAGGAGGTGGGTCCCTGGGGGTATGCCTTTTGGGTATATATATTATTATCTGGCAAGTGGAATCTCTCTCTCTGCTTTCTGATAGACATGTGAACTGCTTCCCTCTGCCACACTCTTCCACCATGATGTTCTGCCTTACCTGGAGCCCTGAGGAGTGAAGCCATTCTTGTATGGATTGAGACCTCTTTAAGTATAAGCCTCCAAATAAACATTGTCTCCTCTAAAATTGTTCTTGTTGGGTCTTTTGGTCACAGCAGTGAAAAATCTGACTACAACAGAAATTGGCACCGAGAAGTGGGGTCATTGCTGTGACTAACCTGACCATGTAGTTCAGAAGCTTTTGTAGATTTTTTTTAATTGGTGGGCGGGAGGAATGTTGGGATTAGAAGTACAAGCTGGAAATGCTTCAGATTGTTGTAAGAAGAGCTCAATCGGTGATTCTGGTGGGAGCTCATAAGACCAGAATGCCAATTGGACTGTGCACAGTAATAACTGAGCTCATGAGGTTTTAGAGGAAAAGAAGGACACTATTGGTAATTAGACTAGAGGCCATTCCTATTACATTCTGGGTGAGAAGTTGTCTGCATTTTGCAGACAACTGTCCTGAGACTTTCTGTGAGGCTGATTTTAAAAGCAATGGACTTCTTAATCTGATGGAAGAAATTTCTAGACAGCATAGCATTCAGGCGGTGGCATAGATATTGCTGGCAGCTTTTAGCCAAATTTAATGTGATAATTAGAAGAAAGCAAAGCAGAAAGCTTTGAAAAACTTAGACTTGAATGGTGGGAGTAAAACAGGAGCTAAGGAAGTTGCAGTTGTTAAAGACATTACTGCCACTAAAGAAATGTTAAAGGTTTTGCCTAGAGACAATAAGAAAGATAGCCTGAGGACATCTCAGGAATTGGTAAGATCAAATCCTTGTCAGACTCAAGGAACTAAAAGTAAAAATTCTTTTTGAGAAGAGACCAGTTGGGTACCCTTATTGCACAAGGGACCTAGGAAGTATTTTTAACATGCTCATCTACCCAGGAACTCAGAAGCTGCTCACAGACCTCCCTGGAGGTTTGGCTACTGCTCCAGATGGCTGTAGACCTTTGGCATCAATCATGTAGTGCTGGTTCTGCAGGACTGCAGGATGCCGGAGTTAGGAGGTCATGGAGGTTTCCGCCAAGATTTCAAAGAAGGCCTGGGAGGCCAGAAAAAGTGCAGTGGGGTTGGAGATCTTGTGGGCAGCCCCCAGGAGGCAAAGCATGGAGATGTGAGGATTAAGCCTAAGCTGCAGTGGAGACCCCCAAGATTAAAAAATGCCAGTAATGTGGAACATTGTCTTGGGAAAGCTGCAGAAACTGAGCAGAGACAAGCCAAAAGAAAGGCCACCTGTGCTGCAACCAACAAGGCCATAGGGACAAAGCTACACAAGCCCTTTGAACAGAACATAACTATCCTATGTGCCCCGGATACTGGTCGTGGAGCTACAGGACTTGTTTGCCCGGTTGAAATTCGGTGTTTCTTTGGTCCTATCTCTTCTTTTTATGCCCCTATTTTTGTAAATAGAAATGTTTACTCTGTACCTTTATATATTGGATACTTGTAAATAGCTTTTGTTTTTTACAAGAACTCATGAGGAAAGTTTGCCCTGAGTCTCAGAGGAGACTTTAAACTTGAACTTTTGGGCAATCCTTGAACTGATGAGACTGAGGACTCCTGAAAATGGATAAAATGTATTTTGCATTGTGAGTTGGTCATGAGCTTTTGGGGGCCAGAGGCAGAATGTTGTGGTTTGGATGACAGGTGTCCCCCAAAAGCTCATGTGTGAGACAATGCAAGAAAGTTTAGAGGAGAAATGATTTGGTTATGAAAGCCTTAACCCAAATCAGTGAATTAATCCCCTGATGGGATTAACTGAATAGTGACTGAAGATGGGTAGGTTGTAGCTGGAGGGATTGTATCATTGGGGGCATGCCTTTGGGGGTATATATTTGGTGAGCTGAGCTTAGACTCTCTCTCTCTCTGCTTATGATCATAATGTGAACTGCTTCCCTCTGCCACACTCTTCTGCCACTCTGCTTCATCTTGAACCCCAGGGAATGGAGCCAGCTGTCCATGAACTGAGACCTCTGAAACTTTTGATCTCAAATAAATTTTTCCTTCTTTACAATTGTTCTGGTCAGGTATTTTACTCATAGCAGCTAAAATGCTGACTAAAATAGTGTCTTTTAGGAAAAAGCCTCATGCAAATAAAACATAAAAGTGTTATCCAGAAGTTTTCTTCAGAAAGATGAAAGTAGGGT
>CM053399.1:31933715-32041484 GCA_028644305.1 Xerus rutilus
GGAAGAGGTGTTGACTTAGAGTCCAGTGTCTTCTGAGATTGGTTTCGGTGCAGCTGGTGCTGTCAGATCCCTTCCGGTATGAGCCGAGAGCATCACTGGGGGCCGCCATCTTGGTGTGCTTGGCGCATGCGTGCTGTGTCCCACGCATGCGTGCTGCGCTCGTCGCATGTGTCGCATGTGTACTACGTTTGTCGCGCGCCACAGTGTGTGGGCTGGCTCCGGACGGTGATGGGAAAAGAGGAGGTCTCTAGAATTGTCTCCCAAGGAACTTCCTGGTGTTGCGTCAGCACAGTGCCACGGCTCAGCACCGCGCAGCACAGCAGGGGGGTCTGGTTTTCTGTGTCTGCCCGCCGACCTAACAGGGTTTCCTATTTCCTTTTTTACAATAACAACTACAAGTAAAAGCAAATGAAATTTCCTTAGTACTAGTGCACTGAAAATAATTCATGCTCATATCATAAATACTGAGCTCTAAAACTGGATATCCCTTTAGCACTGAGTTCTAGGTAAGTGAGATAAATACTAAAACAAGTACATTATATTTCTAGTGTTCAATTACATTATGCTTTATTAGTATTATAAAAAAAACTTACCTGAACTTAGGATACTCCTATAAAATATGTATATTAAAAGTTTTAAAATAAGCACAAAGTTGATACATATTTTCATAAGTTATCTCATAGTGGATACTCTATAACTATAGTGACTTCCTACGGGCCATGTTCCCCAGGAAAAAGACACTGGACTTTAGCGGGGGGGTGCTCTCAATGTCAACACGTAGGAGGGAGTGAAGGAAGAATAGGACAAAGGGTGAAGTGGAAAACTGAAGCAGTCACAACAAAGGCCCAGTTGATCCTTCTGGGGGCTCTGCAGCAGAAATGGCCTGACCAAGTTGTCAGAGCCCAAAGCCAGACTTTTATATTTCCATATTGACCAGACAGATACTGAATATAAGTGCCTCAGGAAAGGGAACACAAATTTAGGTGGGGCAGAAGTTTTCAAAATGAGGTCATTATCCCAAGGAGCCTCAGACATGAACTTTCAGTCACCAACACTTGATAGGTAAATTAGTGCTTCAGTCCTGAAGTCGATGGAATGGGGAGTTTGGATAATGCACTACAGTAACCCTTGTTGAATTTCTTGGGAGTTCTACCAGAACGTACTTCCCTTCCCTCAGAAGGTGGAAACAAATACTGACTATCTTGCCAACTCAGTGTGTTAGCACAGTGTTTGGAAGTACTAAGTGAACGTTTATTGACTGGCACTCCTCTGAGGATCAATGTCAGGTTCCTTGTGCTTCACTTGGTACTAAGTTCAAAGACAAGAAATCCTGGGTCATCAAAGTTTAAAGGCAAAAATCAGGTCCCTTTTAAAGCAAAAAGAATTTCAAAAATCTGATGTCAGAAAATTCAGCATACATAATATACATGTGGAATAAACTCTCCTAAAGTTGATTTAATTACATTTTATTATAATTATAACTGATTAACAAGAATCAGCTCACTGTTTCTGTTCATTTCAATAAGTGCTATGCCTCACAGGGAGGAATCAGTGTATAATCTTATATATGATTATTGTGACTAAATGATTTAATTCAGTCAGTTTGTACTTAATAAATATCTATTATGGATCAGGTACCATGATGTGTACATGAAAATAGGTAGCATCATAAATGATTCTTTCATGGTCCAGGGCAGAGACGAGCACAATCATAAGAAAACAATTTAAGAATTGTATTGGCAAAGCTATAAAAGCCAGCTCTAATTCAGAGCAACAATGATGTCATTGAAAAGCTAAAGCATCTTTAATATCTTTATGAGTACAATTCTCTTTCTGTGGAGAATCTTCTCATAAGAAGAAAAAATCTAATTATCTTCAATGCATGTAGACTTCCCAGCAGGTGAAAACTAGAACTGAAAGAATCCAAGAAACATTTTAGGGTGTTTTTAATTTTGAAAACCTTTATCCTTTGCCATCTCAAAGACCACACTCCTTTATAACTTCCATTCCTTTTGTTTGTGAGCCAGAATGTGTAAAATATCAAAAAGAGGACAAAAAGGAAAATTACCCAAGTACAACTGAACATGATCATTAGTTCAATGGAAATTGAGTGATGCCAAAGTTCACACACACATCCCTCAGCATTTGGTTGTTATGAAAGAAAGTTTTCCTAATTCTTTCTGATCCTTCCCAACTGCCTCTATGGAGATAATTTTTGTTAACCGTCACTAATTAACAGAGGTGGAATTCTTATGTGTCATATAGCATTGTGACAACCAAATTTAATTGCTCAAGATTGCTCCTTCCTTTCTTTACTGCTTTCTCTTCCTCGCTTTCTCCTTCCTTCATTAATCTTTGGACAAAATATAATTTCTAAAGATAATAAGGCTATGCACACTACTCAAAATGTGCTCAGAGTCATGGAAAAGTCATATGCATAACAGGTAATAATAACATACTGTATACATGTAAAACTGAATGTATATTGTTTTAGTCAGTTTTTGTTGTTGTGTTTGCCACTGTACCCAAAAGACCTGACAAGAACAATTCTGAAGGAGGTAAAGTTAATTTGATGCTCACAGTTTCAGAGGTCTCTGTCCATAGGTGGCCAACTCCATTGCTGAGGGACAGAAGTGAGGCAGAACTTCATGGTGGAAGGGTGTGATGGAGGATGGCAGTTCAGGACCTGACACCAGGAAGCAGAGAGACTGCTTTGCTCAACAGGAACAAAATATATCCCTGAAAGGATGTTCCCAATGACCCACCTCCTCCAGGCATTCCCTACCTGACTATAGTTACTACCCAGTTAATTCCTATAGTGGATTAATGCCCTTATTGGGTTAAAACTCTTATAACCCAATCATTTCACCTCTAAACTTTCTTGCATTGTCTCACACATGAGCTTTTGGGGGGGATACCTCATATCTAAACCATAACATATATATAGTTGTACATGTATACATATGTACACTTCCCAATAAAAGGAGTTTGGAAGGAGGAGTAGTTGCATAATTTGGGAAAAAGTTCAAGAAAGAATTCCCAGTGGAACAACTAGATAATAAGATCTGATAGGGTGGTAGTCAACCTTCAAGATGACTTCCAATGATCTTTACCTCCTGGCATTCACATCCTTGTGTAGTCTCTTCCAACAGTTAAACAGGGCAAATCTGAGTGTCCAAAAGAGTCTTCAGAAATTACAGTACATAATTTCCAAGGAAAGATCATAAAAGGCATTACAGCTTTTGACTTAGTCTCCTGGATGACTTGATCTTTAAGTAGCCAGTCCCAATTTTGAGAAGACTTTCAGGAACCCTGAGGAGAGACCCAGGTTGAAAGGCTACCTGCCAACAGCCGGTGCTGAGTTGTCAACATGACACTAAATCACTTTGGAACTAGATCCTCCAGCTAAGCCTTCAAATAGCCCCAACTGGCATCTGACAGCACCACTTGAAAGACTCTAAGCCAGAACTGTTCAGTGGTGCCATTTGCAAGTTTCTAAACAAAGAAACCTTGAACAATAAGTGATTATAATTGCTTTACACTCATAAGGTTGTGGATAATTTTTATACAGAGCTTCCTCCATTTTTTTAGGCGGAATCACTGTTCATTGTTTGTATATACATTGTTTGTATTTTCTTTACCTATTCATCCACTAATGGACATTTTAGGTTGCTCCACCTGTTCTCAATTCTTTTGGATATATATACTCAGAGGTAAGATTGCTGGATCATGTGTTTATTCTATTTTCAATTTTTTGAAGAAATTCCATACCATTTTCTAATGTAGTTGTGCTATTTTATATTTTCACCAAATTTACACAAGTGTTCCAGTACCTTCACATTCTTGCTAACACTAATTATTTCCTTTTTTGTTTTTGTTTTTGTTTATTTACACAGTGGTTATTCTAATGATTGTGAAGAGATATATCATGGTTTGATTTTCATTTCCCTGATCATTAGTGGTGTTAAATATCTTTTCAGAAGTTCTTTGACCATTTATATATCTTCTTTAAAGAGACATATCTTCAAGTTTTTAACAAATTTAAAAGTTGGGTTATTTTGTTTTTACTGGTTTAGGGTTGTGAGAGATATTTACACATACTGGATAATAACTCCTTTTTTTTTTTTTTTTTGGTACTGGGGATTGAACTCAGGGGCACTCGACCACTGAGCCACATCCCCAGCCCTGTTTTGTGTTTTATGTAGAAACAGGGTCTCACTGAGTTGCTTAGCACCTCGCGGTTGCTGAGGCTGGCTTTGAACTCGCGATTCTCCTGTCTCAGCCTCCCTAAGTGCTGGGATTACAGGCTTGCGCCACCACGCCTGGCTTACTAACTCCTTTTCATATATATTATTTGCAAATATTTTCTCCAATTACAGAGGTTGCCTTTTCATTCTGTTCATTATTTCCTTTGCTGCACACAAATTTTTAGGTTTGATGTGGTACTACTAGTGTATTTTTCTTTTGTTGCTTGTACTTTTGGTGTCATTCCCAAGAAATCATTGCCAAATCTAGTGTTTTGAAGCTTTTCCTCTGTTTTCTTCAAGTATAGTTTTGGGTCTTACTTTCAGGTTTTCAATCCATTTTTAAGTTGATCTCCAGTATTTGTACATATTTTGGGGGTAGAGTATGATAATTTGATGCTTGTATTGAATGTGTAAGTATCAAATTAGGGTAATTAGCATTTCCAGCTTATATGGTACGAAAATAACTTAATCATTCTACATTTAATATCCAGCTTTCCAACACCATTTTTTAAAGACAACTCTTTCTTCTTTGTGTATCCTTGGCATCCTTTTCATTAACAAGGCAAGGCTATTTCTGGGCTTTCTGTTCTGTTCCATTCATCTACATATTTGTCTTTATGCCAGTACCACACTTTTTTTTTTTTTGGTAATTAGTTATACATGACAGTAGAATGCATTTTTGACTCATCATACATAAATGGAGTTTAATTTCTCATTCTTCTAGTTGTACATGATGTAGAAGTACACCGGCCATGTAATCACATATGCACATAAGGTAATAGTGTCTAATTCATTCTACTATCATTCCTATTCCCATACCTCCTGCCCTCCCTTCACTCCTCTCTGTTTAATCCAAAGTACTTCTATTCCTCCTCTAGCCCCACCCCCTTACTGTGAATTAGCATCTGCATATCAGAGAAAACATTTGGCCTTTGCTTCTTTGGGATTGGCTTATTTCGCTTAGCATGATAATCTCCAGTTCCATCCATATACCAGCAAATGCCATAATTTCATTCTTCTTTAAGGCTGAGTAGCATTCCATTGTTTATATACGCCACAATTTCTTAATCCATTTATTTGTCGAAGGGCACCTAAGTTGGTTCCATAGCTTAGCTATTATGAATTAAGCTGCTATAAATGTTAATGTGGCTGCAAAATAGTAGTATGCTGATTTTAATTCCTTTGGGAATAAATTGAAGAGTGGGATAACTGGGTCAAATGGTGGTTTCTTTCCAAGTTTTCTGAGGCATCTCCACACTGCTTTCCATAGTGATTGCACCAATTTGCAGTCCCCCCAGCTATGTATGAGCATGGCTTTTCCCCACATCCTTGCCAACATTTATTGTTGTTTGTATTCTTGATAATTGCCATTCTGACTGGAGTGAAATGGACTTTCAGTGTGGTTTTGATTTGCATTTCTCTAATTGCTAGAGATTTTGAACATTTTTTCATATATTTGTTGGTTGATTGTATTTCTTCTTCTGAGCAGTGTCTGTTCAGTTCCTTACCCCATTTATTGATTGGGTTATTTGTTTTATGGTGTTAAGTTTTTTGAGTTATTTATATATCCTAGAGATTAATGCTCTATCTTGAAAGACTCTAAGCCAGAACTGTCCAGTGGGGCCACTTGCAAGTTTCTAACCAAAGAAATCTACCTGACCATAGTTACTTCTAGATTTTCTTCCATTCTCGAGGCTCTTTCTTCACGTTCTTGATTGTTTCCTTTGCTGTGAAGAAAGGTTTTAGTTTGATTTCATCCCATTTATTGATTATTGATTTTACTTATTGTGCTTTAGGAGTCTTAAGGAATTCAGTTCCTAAGCCAACATGGTAGAGACTTGAACCAATTTTTTCTTCTGTTAGGCTAAAGTCTCTGTTCTAGTGCCTAAATCCTTGATTTACTTTGAGTTGAGTTTTGTGCAAGGTGAGAGATAAGGGTTTAATTTTATTTTGCTACATATGAATTTCCAGTTTTCACAGCACAATTTTTTGAAGAGGCTATCTTTTCTCCAGTGTATGTTTTTGGTGCCTGTGGTATGAGAAAACTGTATTTATGTGGGTTTGCCTCTGTGTCTTCTATTCTGTATCATTAGTCTTTATATCTGTTTTGGTGTCAATACTATACGACTTTTGTTAATATGGCTATGTAGTATAATTTAAAGTCTGGTATTGTGATGCCTCCTGCTTCACTTTTCTTGATAAGGATTGCTTTGGCTATTCTGGGCACAATCTTTTAATTACTGTATTTTTGCAATATCTTTTAAAATCATTAGTATTTCAAAAGTATTGGGGCTTGAGCTTAGCTTTTCTTATTCAAGATTGCTTTGGCTATTCAAGATCAATATGAATTTTAGAATTTTTTGTTTACTTGTTTCTGTGGAAAATGACATTAATGTTTTGATAGAAATTGAATTGAATTTGTAAAGCACCTTGGATAGTGTGGATATTTTAACAGTTAAGTCTTTCAATTTATAAACATAGGAAATCTTTACATTTAGCTATGGTATCTTTTATTATTTCAGCAATGTTTTATAGTTTTAAGTGTATAATCATTTTGTTTCCTTGATTAAGTTTTATTCTTTTGGTGTTATTATAAATGAAATTATTTTTCTTAATTTCCTCTTTGATTTGTTCATTGTAAGGGCATAAAATGCAACTGATTTATTTAATACAATTACACATAATAATGGGCCTATTGTGACATATGAACGCACACACATAATTTGCTCTCTTTTATTCCCCAGTACTTTCCTTTTCCTTTTCCCTCCCCCTAACTCCATCCTCTACCAGTCTTCCCTCTATTTATTATTAGTTTTAATTGGTCCATTATAATTATACATAAAAATGAGATTCATTATGATATATTCATGCATGCACATAGCATAATTTGATGGATTACATTCCCCAGTAACTCCCCTTTTCCTCTCTCCCTCTCAATCCCCTTCATCTACTTCACTGAACGTTGGAATGCATGTATCACTATAGTATGCTGATTTTCATTATTTTTGATGAAAACCAAGGAGAATAGCTGCATATGGTGGTTTCATTCCTAGTATTTTGAAGAATTGCCATACTTATCTTATCCATAGTGGTTGTACTGATTTGCAATCCCACCAAAAATGTGTAAGTGTTCGTCCCTACATCCTTGCCAGCATGTATTATTATTTATATTCTTGATTACCATTCTAACTGGGATGAGATGAACTCTTGGTGTAAATTTGATTTTAATTTTCCTGATTGCTAAGGATGTTGAATTTTTTCATATATTTGTTAACCATTTTCATTTAGTCATTTATTGATTGAGTTATCTGGTGGGTGTTTTTTTTGGTGTTAAGTTTTCTGAGTTCTTTATATATTCTAGATATTAATCCTCTGTTAGAGCAGTGGCTGGCAAAGATTTTTTCCCATTGTATAGGCTTTCACATCGTGCTCTTGTTTGTTTTGTTTTGCAGAAGTCTTTTTAATTTTGTGCCATCCCACAGGTGTCAACTTCCTAAAGAAGACTCCTAAGCTCAAGTAATAGAATGAATATTGTTAAAATGTTCATATTAACAAAAATATATATAAATTCAATAAAATCCCCATCAATGACATTCTTCACCAAATTAGAAAAAGAAAAAAAAAACAGTGCATTTGGAAGAATAGAAGACCAGAATAGACAAAGCAATTCTAAGCCAGAAAACAATGCTAAAGACATCACAACACCTGACTTCAAATTATACTACAGAGTTATAGTAACAAAAACTTCATGGTACTGGCATAAAAACATACACATAGACCAATGGAATAGAATAGAAGACACAGAGATAAATCCGCATAGATACAGTCATCTTATCCTTCACAAAGATACCAAAAACATACACTGGAGAAAAGACAGCCTTTTTAACAAATGATACTGGGGAAACTGATTATCCATATGTAGAAGAATGAAACTTGACCCCTATCTCTCATCCTGCACAGAAGTCAACTCTAATAATGTGTGTGTGTGTGTGTGTGTGTGTATCTGTGTGCGCATGTATGTCATGCATACACATGCACAATATTTAGCATTTATTCTGCATATAAAATCACATTATCTGGAAATAATTTCATTTCTTCATTTCCAACTTTAATATTTATTTCTTTTTCTTGACTAATTGCTCTTACTTTTATTACCTATTTTTTATTTGCTTGCTTGAGGGTATTGTAACTTCTTAGCTGGTTTCTGGAGTTCTTCAAAAAACCTTTTGGATCATATATTGTTGTCAGTGTCTCTGTGGAGGAACAAGGGCAGAGGCTTCCTATTCTGCTATTTTGTTCTGGCATAGTGTTTTTAGAAAATAAAAGCCACTTACTCTACCCTGTGGATGGTTTTCATTAAAATCTCCTTTTACATTTTAGGGTAGCAAGTGAAGGCACAGGCTGGGGAATGAACTGGTTGATATTTATTGAGCTCTTACCATGAGTCAGGAATCTTCACTCATGGGTTTCTAACAATATTCTTATAAAGTAGGATTATTACTGTGGGTTATTTGACAGAAAATAAAAACAATAAAAGTACATAGTTTAAGTGCTTAAGTCTGTAAGGTAGGACAGGGAAACCTCAGATATAAACTCAAGGCTAATATGGCTTGAGAGCCAGTTTCTGGCCATTGACCAGTAGTGTTTGTCCTGGTAGCCATATCTTCTATATGTAAATTAGGTGAAAAAGAAAGAAGGAATGAAGGAAAGAAATATTTAAATGTTAAATATATTCACATACATTATTGCATTGAATCCTCAGATATATCCTGTTTTGTAATACCCTCTCCATTTATCAAGGAGGAAACTGAAAAATTAAGTGATTTATGTCAGTTCATAAGTGGTAAAGTTGAAGACCCATCTACAAATGCCAAATCTGTAGTCTTTCTAGTCGGTTCTATCAGTCTTGCTAGTGTCACACTCCTTCCAAAGTCCAAAAAAAAAAAAGTTCTGCCTACAAGGAGCAAGTAATGAAATGAAAATTGCTATGTGTACATTAAGACAGAGTATTATCATCACTTGTGAGGTTCTGCACATACCCATGGAGTCAGGTCCAAGTGTGCTGTTGAATGTGCCCCTTCTTAAGAAATGAGCCCTGGGGCCAGCCTGCTGGGCCTGCATCGGCCACAACTATGCCAGGTAATGCCTATTCTCAGGAGCACGCTCTGGTTCAGCCAGGGTGACATCTGGGTCTCCAATTAATTTGAAGATGAAAAAATTACGGCTTGAGTCTGGGTTATCTGCAAATGCCAAGAGACATCGGCATTAACCTATGAAATTATTCCAGCTTGCCCTGCACAATGACATTATTTACATGTTGTTTTCATTCCCAGGCCTTTGGTTTGGTGTGGTTCTTCTGGTCTGAAAATGCCGTGACAAATGAGAATTCATGCCACTGCTTTGACAGTAGCCGCTTTGGGCTTAGAGAATGCCAAGCTATTGTCAGCCCCAGTCAGAGCTACACACCCCACCTCTAGGACCTTTACTGTACAGAGCTCTCTCTCCTCCTCTTCATGCCTCCATACAAATATGCTCAAGCAATCTCATCTCTCATTATTTCTTGACTCTTTCAGTATTTCATACACAGTAGGCTTATGTCATACGTTCAACAAATAGATATTTATTCAGTGTCCACTCTGTGTCAGGCACTGTACTAGCTATCTTGAGCACTGCAGTCAACAAGATAGACAAAGTTTGATCTCAAATATCTTGAAACCCAAGGGGAAGAGATGGAAAATAGGGAATAAATACATACATGAACAAAATAATTAGACCGTAAAAGAATGCTCTGAGAGATAGAAGAAAGGTTATAGAATATCAAATATCCAGCAGAGCAACCTTTAGGTATAAAACAAGGAAATACATCTCTGAGAGGGTAACATTTGAGCAGAGATCTGAAAGATAAGCAGGTTCAAAGAGCTCGAGGTATAACATTACATGTAGTGAGAAAAGCATGTGCAGTGGCCCTGAGGTGGGAAATAGCTTGGTATGTTTGAGGAAGAGAAAGACAGACACTGTGCCAGAAGGAAAAGAGGGAAGGGAAAAAATGGTGTGAGATAAAAATGGTGTGGAAAGACATAGAAAATCCAAGTTTAGGGGAACATATAGGCCACAGTATGCACTCTTTCATTTGATCCTCTTACAAAACTGTTAAGTGTTAGTGTGTCTTTTCCAGCAGTGAAGAAATTGAGGTTTCGAGAATTTCATTAAACTAATGGTGGATTTTCTTCAAAGATCAAAAAGTCTGGACTTGCACAGTTGCTATTAACCTACAAAATTGTTTCAAATTGTCACATAAATGACATGTTTCAAATGAACTTTTTATTCTAGGTTCTTGTTGACAGGACCTACAAGATTCCAAAATCTGTTGAAAAGTGAGAATTTTTACAGTCTTTCAAAAGAGTTACCTTTAGAATATGAACTAGGGATGAGACTATTTCTACCTAAAGGTGATAATTAAAAATAGTTAACACAAGTTAGGATAAAAGGAAAAGGTGGTCTTGAGCTTTCTCTTTATGGACCTATGGCAATTACTGTATGGGTGAAGCAGGGAATGGGAGACATAGTCATCTCAAATACTTCTGCTGTGATTTTAAAAAAGCTGTTCAGCCCCAGTATCCCACTCAGTTCCATTCCATGTCTCTTGTTCCCTTCCACAATTGTTCTCAGCACCTTTCTGTTGGCAGCATAATTTGATACACTTGAAGCATACATGAAAGGATTAGAAATTAAATGCTGATTTAAAAATAAGTTTTGTAAAATTGGGAAAAAATATCACCCAATTATAGCACAACTCACCAATATCCCTTAAGCTTTATGTCACTTTATGAGTAGAAATATTTATTGCTCTGACCTTTCTTGCTTCTGTTTGTTGAATGAGCTGAACTAAGAATACAATAAAGTCAATTTTTTTGCTTCCACTGCTGCCTCCAGCCATTCTAACCATATCTTTCTTCTCTGTCCTCTCAGACCATTTCCACAGCTTTCCTGGCGATTTATGGGTAACATTGTATAGTGTTATTTTCAAATATATTTTAAAAAAACTAAAACAACATTCAGTCTCCCATTCAATTTTAGGTTCCTCTCTTTCTCAGTGTCATGTGACCCAATAATTCTATAGACTAACAGTGGGAAAATTGACAGTCTATTTCTTTACTTCTCCAACGTACCATTCTCCAACTTCTCCCCCATTATATTCCTCTTGGTGACACAGGCTGGGATAGGGGAAGGATGAAGAGGTAAAGGAGAAAAATGCCTTATCCACTGAGTTCTGTAGTGCTGGTACTGCTGAGCTCTCTGGACATTCTGTGCTCTGTGAGGGTGCTTTAGTGGGCTCTTCAGAGTTCTCATGCTGGGAACCTCCCTGGTGTAAGACATGCACTCTTCATTTGACGACTTCTCTCCCAGGTCCTGCTCCAATGGCATAACCCATGTAGTCTTAGTCCTTTGCTGTCTTTTGACAAGTCTGGAGATATGTGTGGTATCTTTCTTTAAAACCTAGAGGTACTTTTTACCCACTGTTTTCAGTTACAATTCCAAATTAGGAAATCTTACTTGCATCTTATTACAGTTATATACGTGGGAGGAAAAATTCTCTTCCATCTCAGTAAACACTCCATCTTCTTTACACAATGATTACATCTCTCACACCTTCTTACTATAGTTCGCTGGTTACCTTCTTCCCCTCAGAAATTCAGAGTTGGAGTTGTGAGGTATTGAGGATGTAAACTTGATCTGACTGTGGTTGTTTAGAGAGAAGGCCTTTTGGAGTTTATTAGGATTAGGAAGGTCTATAGAGTGGAGTTCAGATGAGTACTGATGGCTATATAAGAAGAGGAAGAAAAACCAAAAGACACATACATATGCCTGCTCCATTTCTTACCATGGATTGATGTGCACCACTTTGTCTCCACCAGCATGAGGTCACTACCAATGCATCTCCTCAACCTTGGATTAGAACATTGAGCCCAAAGAATCTCTTCCTTATAAGTTACTAAGCCTGTGGTATTGTATTGTTAGCAATATAAGATGGACTGAGACACAGGGCAATCTTGTTTGGATACTTCATGCAATAAATTTTACTCATTGAACAAAATGTGGTGGCACACCCTTGAAAGTTGTGATATATTATTGCCCTATAGCATATTTTCAGATGGAAATCAACATCCTCAAAGCTAAAGAACACCCGTCTCTTCAAAATGACTCCTTGTCAATAGATATTTTCCCAAGCATTCATTATCAAAAACAACTTTTTGACCCTTTCATGTCTCCTGAGCCCAGTTGATCATCACCCTTTTTCATGCTGCTGGGGCTCCTCTCCTGTAGACCTCATATCACCTTGAATCTGAAGAGCTATAAAAACCTTTTAAATGGAGGCCAAAATATGGCTAGATGTGGCTATATGACAAATTTTCCTTAAATTCTGTTTTCCTTGTGATGCTCTTGCCTTACTGAGATGCCTATTTCCATACTTATTCCTACCAACATTTCTAGACCTTTAGACTGGACTCTGCCCAATGACTTTAATCTTTTCTCTTGTTTTTCTACACCATATCACTAATACTGTAAACTAGGTCATTGTCCTTTGAATATTTATTTTTGACATGAAAACTTTGATTCTGGGACATTTTGCTATAAAAATTAATCCACTGAGCTATCATCAGTTTTTTTGTTGCCAGGAGGCCCAGAGATCTTTCCTCACCTTCTCTTGACCCACACTTCATTCATGATGCTTGGGGAGATGGAAAAGGAAGGGCTGAGGTAGAGAGGGAGATCAGGATCTGAGATGGAAGAGAGCTCAAAGACAGGATAAAGAGCAGGAATGAGGTGAAAGGGATGGGGAAAGGGTGAGGAATGCACATCAAACTAACTGGTTGAAAAATATTTTACATTTGATTCAAATGTGTAAAAATGGATGTAGTAAATTTCATTATTCGCATCCTGGATACATGGAGTTTATGGTAGCTGTAAGCCTTTTTGTTTTCTAAATGTCCTCTTGTCTTATTCAGGTCCACAAATTTAAACGAGTGTCTATTCTGCATTATCCTATCCTAGCTAGAGCAAGTAAAACATGAGGAACATTTATCATTGAAGGATCTCACAGACTACTGGGTAGAGAGGTAGGTTATTAAGTGTGATGGGGAAAATGCTTCAAATTGTTGTGGAAGCACCAGTATGAGAAAGTTGTTGGCTGAATCATGGATCAACTATTTTTTGCCTAAGCATTCCCTTCTCCCAGCAGAAAGGTCAGGCAGCTTTTTCTCAACCTGTGATATGAAGAGGTGCAGGTTAGGCCTAAGAAATCTCCAAGAGTTCACATTCTTAAGCTCAACTTGCATAGGAAGGAAGTGAATTTAATGTAGATAAAATAATAAATTATTATAGAGAGTTATAATACCTATGTCTACTGTCTTGCAATTTTCTTCTTCAGAGCCAGCTGTCACCTTTGTAACCATGACACTCTTGTGAGGGAAATCAAGGCAGAGAGAATAAGAAATTACTTCACAGCTCTAGAAGTAAGCCTCCAAGCAGAGTTCATAAACCTCAGAGGATTTGCTGAAACCTTGGTTTTAGAACCTTCCTGACCAGGAGCTGGCCTTACTTAGGACCTCAGTGCTGGCTATGATGGCTTACTAGGGTGTACATTTCCTGCCACACCTCCTCCAGTCTTTATATATGAGTGATAAATACTGTTCTGTCATATTTACACTGCCATAAGTTTATACTTAATTATTCTCAAATGCAGGACATATGTGTCATATTATAACTTAGGCAGCAAACTGTTCAGACTGATAGGGATTATATACTCCCTTAAACTTGGATAGCATGCCATGGTTTACAGAACTCTCTCATACATGCTTTAACTTGCTCAATTCCCAGTGATGAAGATCTTGTTATAGAGATGTGGGTTAGGGATCTACAAAGAAGATTCCAGATATTCATGTTGCTTAGTTGTGTTGATGAATCATTTTTCATTTTTGCCCTTTTTAGTGGGGATTAAACCCAGGGGTGCTCTACACTGAGCTACCTTTCCAACCTTCAAAAAAAAATTCTCACTAATTTTCTCAGGCCAGCTTCCAACTTGCAATCCTCCTACCTCAGCCTCCTGAGTTGCTGGAATTACAGGTGTGCACCACCACACCTGGCTGGATCATTATTTCTAAATGCATAGCTCTGAATAATTCATCCCAAATTCCGTTAGTTTTACAAGTAAAATAGACCATGCTGCTATTGCACCACTGTGTAAGAAGAAAGCAGTGGAGTCATGCCACTTCCACATTGAATAAACTTCTCAGATCTGGATAGGATATGGAAAAATGAGAGACCGTTGTTCTGAAAAGTTACTTGGTTACCTAGTCTGAGCATATTTTAATACTTAAGGTAGGAAGTGTTTGGGTAAGAGTTTGCAATTGCTGCTTCTCCAAATTTGAAAAATTTTTAAATTTTTTTATTCTAATTAGGTATACATGATAGCACAATGCATTTTGATTCATTGTACACAAATGGAGCACAACTTTTCATTTCTCTAGTTGTACACAATATAGAGTTACACCATACGTGCAGTCATACATGTACCTAGGGCATTGTTGTCCATCTCATTCCACCATCTTTCCTGCCCCATGTCCCATTCCCTCCCTTTGACAAAAGTTTCTCCATTCTTCCCATGTCCTCTCCCCATTGTGGATCAGCATCCACTTATCAGAGAGAACATTTGGCCTTTGGTTTTTTGGGATTGGCTTACTTCACTTAGCATGATGTACTCCAACTCTATCCATTTACATGCAAATACCATCATTTTATTCTATTTTGATGCTGAGTAATATTCCATTGTGTACACATACCACAAGTTCTTTATCCATTCATCTATTGAAGGGCATCTAGGTTTGTTCCACAGCTTAGCTATTGTAAATTGAGCTGCTATAAACATTGAAGTGGCTGCACCACTGTAGTATGCTTTTTTAAAGTCCTTTGGGTATAAACCTAGGAGTGAGATGGCTAGGTCAAATGGTGATTCCATTCCAAGTTTTCTAAGGAATCTCCATACTACTTTCCAGATTGGTTGCACCAATTTGCAGTCCCACCAGCAATGTATGAGTGTGCCTTTTCCTCCACATCCTCGCTGACACTTGTTGTTTGTATTCTTGATAATTGCCATTCTGACTGGCATGAGATGAAATGTTAGAGTAGTTTTGATTTGCATTTCTCTAATTGCTAGAGATGAACAATTTTTTCATATATTTGTTGATCAATTTGTATATCTTCTGAGAAGTATTTATTCAGCTCCTTATCCCTTTTATTGATTGAGTTGTTTGTTTTTTTGAGTTCTTTATATATCCTGGAGAGCAGTGCTCTATCTGATGTGCATGTGGCAAAAATTTGCTCCCAGAATGTAGGCTTTCTGTTCATTTCATTGATTGTTTCTTTTGCTGAGAAGCAGCTTTTTAGTTTGAATCCATCTCACTTATTGATTCTTGCTTTAATTTCTTGCACTTTAGTGATCTTGTTAAGGAAATTGGGGCCTAATCCATCATGATTAAGATTTGGGCCTACTTTTCCTCACTTAGGCTCAGGGTCTCTGGTTTAATTCCTAGGTCCTTGATCCACTTTGAGTTGAGTTTTGTGAATGGTGAGAGATAGGGGTTTAGTCTCATTTTGCTGCATATGGATTTCCAGTTTTCAAAGCACCAATTGTTGAAGAGACTATCTTTTCTCCAATGTATGTGTTTGACATCTTTGTCTAGTATAAGATAGCTGTATTTAAGTGGGTTTGTCCCTGTGTCTTCTATTCTATACCAGTGGTCTACATGCCTATTTTGGTGCCAATACCATGCTGTTTTTATTATTATAGCTTTGTAATATAGCTGAAGGTCTGGTATTGTGATGCCTCCTGCTTCACTTTTCTTGCTAAGGATTATTTTGGCTATTCTGGGTCTCTTACTTTTCCAAATGAGTTTAATGACTGCCTTTTCTATTTCTGTAAGGAATGATGTTGGGATTTTAATTGTAATTGCATTGAATCTGTATAGTGCTTTGGGTAGTATGGCCGTTTTGACAATATTGATTCTGCCTATCCGGGAGCATGGGAGATTTTTTCCATCTTCTAAGGTCTTCTTCAATTTCTTTCTTTAGTGTCTTGTAGTTTTCATTTTAGATGTCTTTCACCTCTTTTGTTAAATTGAGTTCCAAATATTTTTTTTGAGCCTATTGTGAAGGGGTAGTTTTTCTAATTTCTCTCTCAGAGGATTCATTACTGATGTATAGAAATGCATTTGATTTATGGATATTGCTTTTATATCCTGCTATTTTGCTGAATTCATTTATTAAGTCTAGAAGTTTTCTGGTGGAATTTTTTGGATCCTCTAAGTAAAGAATCATGTCATCAGCAAATAATGATAGTTTAAGTTCTTCTTTTCCTATTTGTATCCTTTTAATTTCTTATGTCTGATTACTCTGGCTAGAGTTACAAGGACTATATTGAACAGTAGTGGTGAAAGAGGGCATCCCTGTCTTTCTCCTGTTTTTAGAGGGAATGCTTCCAATTTTTCTCCATTTAGGATGATGTCAGCCTTCAGTTTTGCATAGGTAGCTTTTACAATGTTGAGGTATGTTCCTACTATCCCTAGTTTTTCTAGTGTTTTCAACATAAAAGGGTGCTGTATTTTGTCAAATGCTTTCTCAGCATCTATAGAGATAATCATATGATTCTTGTCCTTAAGTCTATTGATGTGATGAATCACGTTTATTGATTTCTGTATGTTGAACCAACATTTCATACCTGGGATGAAACCCACTTGATCATGGTGCACTATCTTTGTTTTTGTGTGTAATTTGCCAGAATTTTATTGAGCAATTTTGTGTCAATGTTTATCAAGGATATTGGTCTGAAGTTTACTTTCTTTGATGTGTTTCTGTCTGGATTTGGAATCAGAGTGATACTAGCATCATAGAACAAGTGTAGAAGGGATCTCTCCATTTCTATATCATGGAATAATTTGAGGAGTATTGGTATTAATTCTTCTTTGAACATCTTGTAGAACTCAGCTGAGAATCTGTCTGGTCCCAGGCTCTTCTTGGTTGGTAAGCTTTTGATGCTGTCTTCTATTTCCTTGCTTTAAATTGATCTGTTTAAGTTGTGTATGTACTCCTGATTCAGTTTGGGCAGATCATATGCTTCTAGAAATTTGTCAGTGTCTTTGGGATTTTCTATTTTACTGGAGTATAGATTTTCAAAATAGTTTCTAATTATCTTCTATATTTCAATAATGTCTGTCATGATATTTCCTTTTCATCTCAAATTTTAGTAATTTGAAGGCTGGGGTTGTAGCTCAGAGGCAAAGTGCTTGTCTAGCATGTGTGAGGCCCTGGGTTTGATCCTCAGCACCACATAAAGATACATAAATAAAATAAAGTTAGTGTGTCTCTATCTGTTACAGTATATTCTATTTTTTATTTTATTATTCATTTCTAATTTCATCCCATTATGATCTTATAGGATGCAGGGTAGTATCTGTAGTTTTTTGTATTTGCTAAGAGTTACTTTATGACATAAAATATAGACTATTTTAGAGAAGAATTCATGTTCTGCTGTGAATAAAGGGCATTCACTTGTTGATGGATGAAATATTATATATATATGTATATATAGAGAGAGATTGTAGCTCAGAGGCAAAGTGCTTGTATAGCATGTGTGAGGCCCTGGGTTTGATCCTCAGCACCACATAAAGATACATAAATAAAATAAAGTTAGTGTGTCTCTATCTGTTACAGTATATTCTATTTTTTATTTTATTATTCATTTCTAATTTCATCCCATTATGATCTTATAGAATGCAGGGTAGTATCTGTAGTTTTTTGTATTTGCTAAGAGTTGCTTTATGACATAAAATATAGACTATTTTAGAGAAGAATTCATGTTCTGCTGTGAATAAAGGGCATTCACTTGTTGATGGATGAAATATTATATATATATATATATGTATATATATATATATGTATATGTATACATATATATATATATACATATATATATATATATGTATATATAGAGAAAGGTTGTAGCTCAGAGGCAAAGTGCTTGTCTAGCATGTGTGAGGCCCTGGGTTTGAACCTCAGCACCACATAAAGATAAATAAATAAAATAAAGTTAGTGTGTCCATCTATAACTTAAAATACATTTTTAAAAAAAATTTCATAATTTGAGTTTTCTCTCTCCTTTTCACTAGCATGGCTAAGGGTTTATCAATTTTATTTATTTTTTTCGAAAGCAGCTTTTTGTTTTGTCAATTTTTTGAATTGTTTCCTTTGTTTCAATTTCTTTGATTTCAGCCCTGATTTTACTTATTTCTTGTCTTCTACTTCTTTTGGTGTTGATTTTTCTTTTTCTAGAGCTTTGAGATATAATGTCAGGTTGTTTATTTGTTGACTTTTTCTTCTTTTAATAAATGAGCTAAATGCAATGAACTTTCCTCTTAACACAGCTTTCACAGTGTCACAGAGATTTTGATATATTGTATCAGAGTTCTCACTTACCTCTAAGAATTTTGTCTCCTCCCTGATATCTTCTGTTATCCATGCATCATTCAATAGCATATTATTTAGTTTCCAGATGTTGAAATAGCTTTTATTTTTTATTTTATTATTGATTTCTAATTTCATTCCATTATGATCTGATAGAATGAAGGGTAGTGTCTCTATTTTTTTGTATTTGCTAAGACTTGTTTTGTGACATAACATATGGTCTATTTTAGAGAAGGATACATGTGCTGCTGAGAAAAAAGTGTATTCACTTGTTGATGAGTGCAATATTCTGTATATGTCTGTTAATTCTAAATTATTGATTGTTTATTCAGTTCTGTTTTCTTTGTTTAGTTTCTGTTGGGAAAATCTGTCCAGTGCTGACAGAGGTGTGTTAAAGTCACTCAGTATTATTGTGTTGTGGTCTATTTGATTCCTGAAATTGAGAAGGGTTTGTTTGATATACATGGATGCTCCAAAGATATGATTGTTCAGGGCATAGATATTGTTATGTCTTGTTGATGTAAGCAGTAGGAAATGACCTTCTTTATCTCTTCTGACTATCTTTGGTTTGAAGTCCATTTTATCTGATATGAGGATGAAAACCCCTGCTTGTTTATGTGGTCCATTTGAGTGGTATGTTTTTTCCTATTCTTTCACCTTCATTCTGTGGAGGTCTTTTTCTACGAGATGAGTCTCTTGAAGGCAGCATATTGTTGGGCCTTTTAAAAAAATCCAATCTGCCAGTCTATGTCTTTTAATCAATAAGTTTAGACCATTAATATTCAGAGTTATTATTGAAATATGGTTCGTATTCCTGTTCATGTTGGTTTTTGTTTTTTAACTTGACTTGGTTTCTCCTTTGATTGGCTTTTCCTTTAGTGTAGTTCCTCCCTTTGCCAATTTTCATTGTTGTTTTTCATTTCCTTGTCCTGGAATATTTTGCCAAGAAAATTCTCTAGTGTAGGCTTTCTCATTGTAAGTTTTTTTTTTTTTTTACCTTTGTTTATCATGGAAGGTTTTTATTTCATCATCAAACCTGAAGCTTAATTTTGCTGGACATAGATTCTTGGTTGGCACCCATTTTCTTTCAGAGCTTGGCATATGTTATTCCAGGATCTCCCAGCTTTGAGGGTCTGGGTTGAGAAATATGGTGAAATCTAAAGTGGTTTCCCTCTGTATGTAATCTGAACCTTCTCTCTTACAGCTTTTAAAATTCTATACTTATTGTGTATGTTAGGCATTTTCATTATAATGTGTCTTGGTGTGGATCTGTTGTAGTTTTGTACATTTGGTGTCCTACAAGCCTCTTGTATTTCATTTTCCAATTTATTCTTCATGTTTGGGAAATTTTCTGATGTTATTTCATTGAAGAGATTGTTCATT
Organism: Xerus rutilus; assembly: GCA_028644305.1. Taxonomy (NCBI): domain Eukaryota; kingdom Metazoa; phylum Chordata; class Mammalia; order Rodentia; family Sciuridae; genus Xerus; species Xerus rutilus. The sequence continues at coordinate 31,953,863 of CM053399.1, forward strand.
CCTTTGGTTTGTGTCTCTGTGCCTTCCTTTATCCTGATAATTCTTGGATTTGGTCTTTTCATGTTATCCCATAATTCTTGAATATTCTGTTCATGGTTTCTTACCATCTTTATGTGTGGCCAACTTTATTTTCAAGATTATATATTTTGTCTTCTTTATCTGAGGTTCTGTCTTCCAAGTTATGTAGTCTGTTGATGCTTTCTATTGAATTTTTTATGTGATTTATTGTTACCTTCATTTCAAGGATTTCTGCTTGTTTTTTTTTTAAGAGTCTCTATTTCTTCCTTGAAGTAATCTTTTGCTCCCTGTATCTGCTCTCTTATCTCTTTGTTGGATTGATCAGTTGTTGCCTGTATTTGCTCTCTAATCTCTTTGTTGGATTGATCAATTGTTGCCTGTAATTGCTCTCTTATATTATTCTGTGCTTCACAGATCATTTTTATTATGTCCATTATTTTTATATACTCCTTCTCTGACATTTCATTTACTGTCCTATCAATGGATTCTATTACTGTAGCATCTTGGTTTGATTGGAAGTATTTTCTTCCCTTGTTTTTTCCTGTTGTTCATGTGCCTTCCTCTCTGGCAGTGCTGATCTGAGGTATTACAGTTTCTACCCTATAATCTTATAATGTCCCTGCAGGTTACCAATACCTTGGGGATGGTCTTTCTGCTCCTGGCTGTTGTCTCTAGATGGAAGTAGACCGGGAGAGCCACCTGTTGGTAGATGAGGGGGTCACAGCGTGGTAGGTCTCCTCCTCCACACATGCAGCAAGTTTAGGTCTTCTCCAATTTGAAATTTTAAGTGTAATTTATTTCTCTAAACAGGAAATATTTCTCCTTGAGCACAGAGTTTTGTCTCATGGTGTCCAATCAGTCAGTAAATACCTGCTGATTGACAGCATCAATTTGATACTATATTTGTGCCTTTTTACAATGTGCTGCAATTATGCAGCACAAAATGAATTCCTAATTTAGGGCCAGTTGCTTGACCATAAAAAGATATAAAGGGAAAAAAAGTAGATTAAAAGAAGGAGTATATCACCATTGAGAAAGACCTGGCTATAATCCAAAACCTTCTACCCAAAGCAATTTTATTTCTAACTGGATTTTACCATTTGAGGAACAATTATTTCAGCATACTTGGATTGATGCAGTGATTAATAGATTTATATTATAGATTATGGATGACCTTTTTTTGTTAATGCCAGATATAATTCTGTAATACAAGTATTTTTATTTATTGAAAACCACACGTAAATTGTGAAATAGGAATTCTACCCTACTTGTTATTTCTCATTTCTTTTAAATGCCTCTGAAATTATCCTTTTAAAGATCAATGGATTTGTGAATTCTGACCATTATTCATAAGGCAGCAGCAAGAATCTATGGCCATATTTTAAAACAATTCTATGAATCAGTTTATGGTGGTCATCTCTCTTTTGGACACAGGAATTGTTTCATATTTATCTAAAGCCCCTGGATCATAAAGCGCATAATGGCCATATAAGTAGACATTTTAAAGAAAAATACCTATAGAAGGAGTAGAGAGGGAAGGTCAGAGCTTGTATCTAATAGCCTGTCTCTTGGTAGTAGCTATTTCTGTTGTAGCAACACAATCAGTTGTAAGGAAAAGAGAGTAAGTAACTCTCCATACAATATCCATGAACATCCATGAACAATATCCATGAAATAACTTACTGCCACAAACTCCTATCATCAGTGCAAAACCTATGTGCTGTTCCATATTCCTTACATCACTATTACCAATTATAATCTTAATTTTTTATAAATTTTTTCCTTAAAAATATTTACAAAGGAAGCAAAAGCAATTTTGATACAAATCAAAATAGCTGTCTATAGGAAGTAGGGATTGATTGGGACTTTCTAGGGATATATATATACACACACACAAACACATATGTTAAAAACTTTGAATTGCATACTTCTGAACTGTACAGTTAAAGTATGGAATTTTTCTGCAATTCAAATATATTTAAGTAAAAGAAATAGATCGGGTAACTTTAAACATTCACAGTTAGAGCAAAATATTCAATTTTAGATACTATTACTTATAAAAGACTCTAAACCTGACACTCCCTCCTTTTAAAACATATCAATAAGTGTTAAAAAAGGATAAAGATACAATAGTAGCTCTGTCTCTTCCTCTTCCCTTTTCTTTAAAAATTATTGGTGTCATTCCTTTTGTTGTCAAATAGCCATGAGTCAGGCCTGACAAGGGGGTCTTCTAAGGTAGAGAAGGCAGATCTGTGCAAGGGCAACCTAAGCACAGGACATGTTCATTTGCAAAGAGGGTAGTGGCCCAAAATTATCAAAAGATTGACTATACCTAGAGATATTAATCAAGCAAGTAAATATATTGAAAATAATGAGAGCTAGATTTCCCATTATTAAAAAGAGTTAAAAGTATGGGGAAAAAAAAAACAGAATAAAGCCAGTCAGTTTTAGATAAAAAATTGTAGGTGTAAGAGTGACTTAATAGTTTCCATTAGAGGTAGATACAGGAATAAAATAGATGTAGATATAAATGTGTGTGTAGAAGGCCTGGGAGCTGAGGTACCTCTGTGGCAATGAGCACCTAATGCTTACATTTTGATTTCAAATATAAAAATGAACCAGGCTCACTGAAGAAACATTGAACCCAAGGCTGAGACTAAGTAAAAATGTGATGAGGCTGAACATCGTTTATAAAAGAATGTAAGAATATGCTCAAAGAAGGGTGAGGGTTTATCAGAAGAACAGAGATGAGCTTAAAGGGGGTCCCCCAGCAAAAAGTGTATAATCATAGCATTAAAATAATGATGTAATAAGGAACTAGAACCTGTTGATTAAACTAGTATCTGACCAAAATAAGTAAGTTATGGCTAAATAAAGGGGAAAAGAGAAAGCTCTTCCTTATGATAGAAAGCCTCCAATTAAATGTAGAAGGAATACTGCCTTAGAAAAGGATAATTTGTTAATAAATACAATAACAATCAACCCAGATAAGAAACACCAGTACTCATTCTAAAATGAGTAGGTGAAAGTGAGGTTTTAAAGGAGATTTTTGACATAGTTCTAAAGTAGTTCCCTACAAAGAAATTTTTAAATAACAAGATAACAGAAAGTGGAGAAACCTGATGGACATCATCCTAATAAAGTGACCAAAATGGAATATTATCAGAAATGAGACAATTAGATATCATGTGTAATATAAGATAAAATGAAAAGAATATGGTAAGCATGATAGTATGATTGAAATATGCAATTCAGGTCATACTATGAGGAAACATTAGAAAAACCCAAATTAAAGGATATGCTGAAAACCAATTGGCACATCTTCAAAAATGTGAAGGTAATGAAAGCTAAGTAAAATATGCATGGAAGACAAGATCCCTGTCTTAATTTTGCATAGAGGTGTCAGGAAAGGAGAATTAAAGGAGGTAACTTAGATGTAGTCTTGTATAATGAAGCAGTTGCTATATAAACTAGAGAGGAAGTCATTATAGGCAGAGGAGACAGCATTTTCAAAGGTAAAGAGTCCTGAGTACAACAGCAATTTGGGTGAACCTGGAACACAGAGAAAGATAAAGGAAGCCAGGGAAATGAGCTGAGGTCAAATTATAAAGGACCATTTTCTTCTGCCTTCTTCTGTATATGTTACAAGGACAGAGAATTTGAGTGATAAACTCTGGAGGAGGTGGGAAAGGCATTTGAATTGATATATCACTCCATGTCCTCTGAGAAGCAGATGCCAAGTCAGGATTAAATGCACAATGAGTTTATTAAAAGAAATACCTGCATGAAAGGGAAACTCAGGGAGAGACATGATAATTGTAATATAAGTCTGAATGAAGGAGAGAGGTAAGGAAGTTTGAATGGAAGGCTCAGTGAAGTCATTTGTGACTTCTTGAGCTAAAGTCAATGACAAAATACTTGCGTTTCCAAGAGACAAGCCCATCTCAGCATTTCTACCTAACTTAATCATCAGGAGGAAATTTTGCATGATAGGCATGGCCTTGGAATGCACTTCGAAGTGCAGCAGCATGGATCCTTTCATCAATAATATGGTGCATTCTCATGACCACCACATGTGTTTTGGAAGATGAAGATTTAACTGGATGATCAAGGAGAGGGTGAAGAAAATTGAATTCAAGCATTTTAGTACACCATCTTTGATCTTTTTTTAAAATCAATTTCCTTTTAGTTATATAGAAGTCATAGATGTTTTTCAGCTGAGCTGTGACATTTTTAAATCTTCACTTAATAAATAAGGAAAAAATCCTGGAAAGTCTATGAATTTACACCAGCTTCTAATGTGGTTAAATCTTCTGTTTTTAGTCTCTGGTCTATCTGTGGAGGCTAACCTAAATATTATATAACTGTCTTTTCCCTGGGGTTGATTCATAATGGAACACAAATTGTATGTTGAACAAATAGGTTAGTAACTGAATATGCCTTTAATAAAAATAGGGAGATAATTTTATTTCTATTCAATAAAACATTTTTTTCTTAAACATTGGGTTAATGTTGAAGATAGATATTTGTAACATGGAACAGCAAAAGTATCATAAATCTTGAAGAGGTTGAGAACAGCTGATATCAACTGAGTCTGTTGAGGTCCTGAATCCATAATATAATTTCAAGTTATTTTAGTCTATTCTTAATCATAAAATTTCTAAAACCTATTAAAGAAAGGAAATGGTCTTTCTAGACTCATTTTATCAACTTTGGAGTCCCCTTATTCTTTATGAAATGTTTGAAAAGCTCTCCAAATTGCATAAGAAACAACTATAAACTATGACTCATTGCATTTTTCAGTGAGTAATGCAATTAACATTGTAATATTGTAGCCACTACTTTAAAAAAAATCTTATTAACATTTATTAACTGCTAGCATTGAGATTTTTTTAACTCTGAGAAAAAGATTCAATATGCCCAGTATTGCTTTAAAAAATCTTAACAATGTGCCCTTTCTTCAAAAGATGCTATGTCTGTTCCAAATGATGCCATTTAAAAACACAACAGAGCACTTAATTGGGTTAAAAAAAATTAGTGCCTGAAAGAATTTTAGGGAATTTTTTTTCATTTAATGGTGAGAAAATTGTTATTTCAAAAAACGAAGTGTATAAAAGAGATAGCTTAACTGAGGAATTGTGGTAAAGATGTGTTTCTAAAATAGCTGCTGCATATGAGCTACAGTTATGGCATTTTGTCTGCTATAGGTTTTGGCACTTGGTCTTCAAAACCATTTCATTAAATGCTCTATAATACGTAAGTAGTACAGCTTGTGTGTGTGTGTGTGTGTGTGTGTGTGTGTATGTGTGACTATAAAATGCCATTCTTGACTTCATATGTGCCATGGTTATTTGTTCTCATCAGGATGCACTGATTTAACCAGAATATACACTCATCATTTAATTATAATCTGAAGGACAACGTTGTTGTGGTCAGACTGAAGTCATTTTTAGTGAGGATCTTAGCACAAGTCTGCTTGACACTGAATGCAGGCATGATGATTTGTTTTGATTATTTTATTTTTAAAGCTGTATTGTAGCTATACTAAGTCCATTGGCCCTTGGAGAAAATTGAAAATACACAACTTCTTCATGGGTTAGGGTGACTACATTGCATTTCAGGGGACATGGATTCTATCTTCTTATATACAGCTATATATTATACTCCTTTTTCTTTGAGGTAGAATTATATTTCCCAGAATTATATATGGCTTTATTGAGTTAGAAAACAGAAACTATATATTCATTTTTTTTTGTCAGATAGTTATTATGGGAAAAGAGTGTTCTTAAAAGTGAGAAAAAGTGATCATTGTTATAACAAACCCATATATACCTGTAGTGACTGAGTTCTTGAAATGAAGCTAGAACAAATTGAAATGTGCTTATTGTTAAAATACACACAATTTTGAAGACTTAGAACAAAAAAATGTAAAATATCTCATTTTTACATGGATTACACGTTGAAATAATATTTTTTAATAAATTGGTTTTAATAGACTATACTTTTAAAATTAACTTCATCTGTATAATTTTAATTTTCTGAATGTGGCTTCTCAAAAATTTAACATTACAACATAGCTCAAATTTGGGACTTGCATTATATTTCTACTGAACAATAATAGTACAGGATATTTAATCTACTGAAGTCCTTAGAAATCATTTAATTTTCCATTTCTTTTTTTATGCTTAGCACAAAACTGCTTAGGGAGTACAGGTTAGCCTTGTTGTAATACTGACCATGTTGAATAATGCCAAAATAGAGATCCTCTAAGCCAGCATACTGGAGCTTGAAGCAACCAGACAGAAGGAATCAAATGAAGATAAAAGGTAGAAATACGTAGCCTTTATTCTTTGACTAGGGGTCACCTCTGGGAAAGGTGTTGTGAATAGAGAGCTATTTATCTAGTGCAGTAGTTATTGGACTGGAGCTCCTAATGGATCTGAGGGGTCTTCATAAATTCCTTTATGGTATATATTAAATTAGTATACATGTGCCTTTTTCATTAGAGAGGCTGTAAATTTAATTAGGTTTTCAAAGGGGACCATGGCTTCAAAAACATTAAGAATTCTAATTCTAGAATTAGAATAACCTGGCTTATTCTGACAGGTTATTATTTTATAATTATTGTAAGATGGTCATCCATTCTAATATTAGTATTCTTTTTTTTTTTAAAGATTTTTTTTTTTAGTTGTAGATGAACACAATGTCTTTATTTTTATTGCTTTGTATGTGGTGCTCAGGATCGAACCCAGGGCCTCACGCATGCGAGGCAAGTGCTCTACCGCTGAGCTACAATCCCAGCCCCATGTTAGTATCCTTAATATTGGGAACATATGTGTTCACATATGGAAATTGAATTGTCCTACAGATAGCTGTCCTACAGACAGCATTCTGAGAAGAATATATCATGAAAGTCAAAGTACGTGGATATCAACCAACAATAATAACAAAGAAAGTGTAAGACAAGAATACTATCAAAAGTATAACAAAAAAAGGTCACTTGATGTTAATTGTTGATTATATTCCAGGAAACCAAGCTATTGATGAATCACTACAAAATTATTTAGCTCTTACCTAAAAAGAAGGTTGTAAATTGACTTCTGCTTGTAGGAAAACTCACTTCTTTATTCCTTTGGCCTCCCATTGTAGTTTAACCTCTGCTATAGAATTTACTCTGTTATGGGTCCAGCTCTTCAAAATTTATGTATTTGTGTCACTCTATATTACAGCATGGCTATCCAAGAACAAGGAAAACACTTTTTATAAAAAAAAAAAAAAATTTTACTATCTATGCCTAGCAAATATACACTGAATGACATGTTCAGCAAAATAATCCATTAATAGTTGTTGCCTGATCTCTACACATCTCAAAATGAAAGATAATCTATGAAAACATATAGTTTTAAAGATTAAAGTTTAATGAGGGGCTAAACATAAGGCTAGAACTGTACAGTTTTAGACAAATCAACCCGAGTTAGCACTTGACCCTGTTTGATGTTCCTAAGCTGAACTAACCTGCAGAAAGACTATACACAGGCTGCAGTTGCGACACACGTCTCCAAACTGCTGATTCATTCACCACAGTCCCTGAGTGAAGGAAACAAACTTTTATGTTAGAGAAATATAAGCAGTCATAGATCTTGGAGTCATCAGGAAATGTTAGATACTTTAAAGAACTGACTGAAAGTTAAACAGGTTAATGTGACATTTCAAAGGGATTTTGAAATTCAATAGCTTTTCGAAGCAGCTGATGTTTATTCTCTGGTTGTAAGGCAAATGTTGAATTTCTTCAAAGAAATAACGAGAGATTCTAGAATAACTAGATAGGTTCAACATTCACTATAGTTTTTTGTTTTTATTCTTCTCAACCCTTCCCCATTCCATTAAAAAAAAATGTAAAATGTGTGTGTGTGTGTGTGTGTGTGTGTGTGTGTGTGTGTGTATAAAAGAGGAAATGGGAAAATCATCTGGCTGTCTCATAAAAATATTATTTTCTTCATTACCAAAGGGGTTTCTGTGTGAAAACAATGATTTTATAGAGTAAGAAGCATTACTCTATAAAAGAGAAAAGAGAAAAGCAAAATAAAAAAAAGAGAAAAGCAGAATAATAATATATGTAAATCTAAGAAAAGGACACATTCTCTTTCTTACCAAATCAGTACTATGCAGGAATGTTAAGTTGTTGAACTTTTTTTTAGTCAGCACTTTATGGTTTCAGAGATCTCAGTCCCCAGATGGTTGACTTCATTCCTCAGGGCCTGGGGTGAGGCATAAGTGTATGGCAGAGGAAAGCAGAGGTGGGAACATGGCACCAGGAAAGAGCGGGGAGAGAAAGGGGGAGAGGGAGAGAGAGACAGAGAGAGCGTGCCCCCTCACTTCACTATGGACAAAATACAAACTCTGAAGGCACACCCTCGATGACCACTTCCAGCCATACCCTACCTTCCTGTAGTTACCACCTAGTTAATCCCTATCAGCAGATTAATGTACTGATTAGGTCAAGATTCTCATAATCCAATAATTTTACCTCTAAACTTTCTTGCATTGTCTCACACATGAGCTTTTGGGGAGCACCTAATATCTAAACCATAACAACCATCATTTAAGTGAAAGTTCTGTGAGTTGGATAGTCTCAGATGTATATCATCAAATGTGGCTAAAAAGACTAGTGACAAAGATGTCACATCCACCTAAATAAATCTGAGGAGTACATTTTATTGCTTAGAAGTTAGGAAGTGAATTTTAAATTTTGCAAAGGTTTATTAAGATTATGAAAAATCCCATTTAGATAAATCAGTTAAGTAAAGTCAAAGAATATTACATTAAAGAATTTTTAATATTCAGATGAAAGAAGCTTCTAAACATTATCTAATCAGTTTTTAGTTTGATTATGAATAATAGAAACCCAATCTAAACTTACTTTATTTTCCAAAAAATAAATAAAAACAAAGGAAGGAGAGAGAAGGAATTTAATGGTTTATGGAAAACAAGAGTGAGTTGCACAAGTAAATCATACCAAAAGTATGGATACAATTGGGCCTCTGGAACAACAAGAATCAGAAAAGTGACTGCTCCTAGAAGAACCTCTCTAATTCCTGCCTTCTTATTTTCTCTATGCAAGTTAGAGTCACTCTTCCTTATATAGCAGGAATGTGGACCTGAGAATTCTTAAGTTTTATATATTTCAGACACTACAATAAATAATCACCTTTTGTTCACATTGAATTTTTTTAAAAATTAGGAAAGGCCTATATTGGATCAGTTACCTGTAGCCAGATTAGCATAGATTATTTCAGGGTCTACTCCTGAACCAAGTAACTGTGACAAAAATTAACTAAGAGATTTGGGAGGTGATGGGTGGTCATGGAATAAGATGGCAGATTGTAAAGGCACCATGAAGATGGGAGTCAGCTGCAGGAAAGTAGAGGGTATCATGATGGGATATCCAGATACAAATTCATCATTTTCTATGTAATCAGAGAGATGTGTTGTTTCAGTTTAAGCAACATACTAGTGAAACAGATGGGACTAAATAAAAAATAAATATACTCATTGCTTTCTGTATGACTTCATTACATGACTTATACATTTATTTATGTTTAGTACAATGACCTGATGAAATAGGTACCAACATCCTTACTATTCAGATAAGTAAACTGAGGCTCATAGATTAAGTAAATTTTCTAAGGCTATTCAGTGTCAGATTTAAACACAGGTCTTATTTCAAAACAAGGCCTGTGCCAAAACTGATACTCTGAAAAATAATATTAATAACAACTAAACTGTTTTTGTAAAATACATATACATTCATTATAAACATTACTTAACACAGGAAAGAAACATTTTCAAACAAGAATGACTAAATACCCCACATCCCTGCACTTAGAATTAAACATCATTAACAGAAAATCTTTTATATATCTCTAAGGCTAGAAGAGTACATAGAAAAAAATGTTTTTAAAGAGCACATCAGACTTTTTAGCTTATTTTTGAATTTAGCTTATTTTTTTAATTTAACATTAATTATACTTAAATTTAATTGAAAAGAAACTGAACCTAAATTGTTTTTTCTACAAAAGAATTATGAATGTACAAAAAAGTTTGGAACCATTTTAAGATTACATGTTTCACATTTGACAGTAGACTCCTTGCTTTCTAAAAATATAGAAATTAGTAACCATACTTCCCTGTCTCCTGAACCCTCAGTTTCATAGTTTCAGTGGATTTTGTTAATTTTACAATTTTGAGACATATATTTGTATTCTTCTTTAACCATAAACCCCAAGGTCATTTACTTAATTCTATATTTGCAGATACCCAGGTTACCACAGTATATTTTAAAAACTTGTCTTCTTCTTATTTTATTTTCTAGTTTGCTGGATTTCATCATTAAGTAGTTCCCCTAATGGCTCATGTGAACTCTATTCCTTGAAAGTATCTATTGTCCTTTGCAGATTTTACTATGCTTTTGCTAGGATGATTCAGGGCTTATTGGATCTGTAGCTTGATGTCTTTCATCACTTCTATGAAATTCTCGGCCATTTTCTCTTCAAATATGGCTCTGTTGCACTTTGGCTTTTTTGTTGTTTTGTTGTCTTCTCTGTTAGAAATTTCAATAACACTTGAATTAGACTCTCTTTGTAATTTATATGTCTATTAGAATCTGTGGTGTGTGTTTTCTATCTTTTTGTCACTCTCTGCTTCATTCTAGATATTTACTTCTGGAATATCTCCCAGTTAAGCTATTTCTAAACTACTCTTAAGCCCATCTACTGAATTATTAAATTTGAGTATTATACTTTTAAGTTTTAGAATTTTTATCTTATTCTTTTATAGTTTTTGTCTTCTTTTTATTTCCTTAAACATATTTAGAACCACATGTCTGAATCACTCATGTATTTTCTAAAAATAATTATTTGTTTTTTTCTCCCTTTTCACAAAAAATCATCTTATTTCTTCATGACTAGTAAATATCTAAGTTATGGACACCAAATATAAATAATTACAGAAACATTATTATTTTTCTCAAAGATTTAAAATAGCTTTTTAACAGGCAATTAAGAACTGTAGCATCCAGAATCAATTTAATCCAATTCCAAGGACTAATATGATTAGAAACTAAGCTTTAGTTCCTTCAAGGTCCAGTTAGCTTCAAGTTCTGGTGTTCTTCCAAAACAAATGTCAAAATTTCCTCTGAGTTTTTTAGCTACCTTCTCTGAGACTCACAATTGGTAGCTGTACATGCTGGGCTAATCTCTTTGAGGTTTTCCCCTCTTTTAGATATTTTTAACTCCTTATATCTCTCATCCTTGAACTTATATTTCAAATAAACATGTTTTGTACATGTTGTTCTTTGTGGGGTGGTTAACCAAATTATATGTCATTACTAAAGCCAATGTGCTAATAAAAATACTTAATTGGATGTCAAGTTGAACTCCTTTATCTTTCTTATTTTAATATCTACAAAATGACTTTTTTTCCTATTCCAGGAGAACTCCCATCTTTGTTTGTTCCACTGTTATCCTGATAAAAAACTCATCTGTCATACAACTCCATGAATGATCATGAAGTGATTTTACAGTATTGCTTCCACTGAAAAACATCCTAGAACTATTTAACACTTCGTAAAGAATTCACATTGGCCATAGTCTGCCTTGATGGAACACAGAGGGGAGGAGAATCCAGTGAACAAATCACAATGTTAAGGAGAAAGACCCACAGAAAGAGTGATTTTGGAGAATGAAATGAAAACAAGATTTTTATGGGGGAACTGATGAACACTCTCAAATGCTACAGAGAACAAGTAGCTTGAGATGGTAATTAGTCTTTTGAGTCTGGAACAAGTAGCCAACACTGATTCTTAAGAGAACAGTTTCTATACAGAATACACGAGAATTAAATGAACAAAAGATAGGTGATGAAGTAGTGTAGATTCTCTGAAGAAATCAAGTATGCAAGAAAACAGAAAATGGTTGATATTTTGGTAAGCAGAGTCAAGTAGATATTTAGTTGTTATTGTTTCCATTTAGCATGGAGACCTTTCAAGTATGTTTGTAGACTGAAGGAAAAACACCAGAAGAGAAAGGATTGAAGAATGGAGGAGGCAAACAAAATGGATCAAACTGTCCTGGAAAAGACAGGAAGTGGGGGGAAAAAGCAAGGACATAAACTGTCTTCTGAAACAGGAAAATAAATTAGAGATCAAAGAAGAGATTTATAAATGCTGAGATGAAGGTGAGGGGATAGGAATTATAAGAATCCAGTTCTGATAATATCTATTCCTATAGTCTTTAAAGGTAAGATTATCAGCTCACTTGAAGTATCCTTAGTACCTTCACCTTCACCAGTTGTTTTCCCTTTAAGACTAGCAACATGTACATTTTAGTCCCTTAGCTTATTATCATTGGTTTTAAAGAAGTAGATTTTTCATACTTCTATAATCATCTTGTCTCTAATATTTTACAATTTACTTATTTCCTTTCTCTTCTAAAAATGTATTTTGGAGATTCTTACTATAACAACTATATAGACTGGCTACTCATTAATACAGACTCATAAGCAGATAAATAGTTTCTCCAACCTAAAGGAATGTTAAATAACTTCACTTTTTAAAAAAATATCTTGTCTTGTTTTCTTATACATGGAAATTCCACAAGAGCAATGACTTGTATTTTATATACCCTGTCAAGGTAGAACAAACAATGAGGGTGGCAAATAAATACTAGGAGTAAAATTCCAAATAATAAAACTGGCTATAAATCAGTTGCTGTTAGAGATGCAGACTACATTTAAAACTACCAAAATGAAGAATATGCATCCTTAATCACAGTGTTCAGCAAAACAATAGCATCACTGAATAATTAATATGTGTGTAGAATAGTACTAGTTATGCTTGTTATACAACCCAGTCTCTTTAGAGTATGATGATGATTTTTATAAACCATGCTCCATTTGACATCAACCATATGGTACATGGTTCTGAAAAAAATATATTAGGTTTTCTGTCATTAAATTTATATTTGTCAAGCTCTGCAGAAAATTCCCTTCATATTGTAATGCTTATCCATTTCTAATATAGAATACTGCTACACAAAAATATCTATTAGAAAGTTGTAGCAACTATAAAAACAGAATAGAAAAATAGCAACATTAAAGGAAATACAGAATTTTTTTTCTTTTTTGTATCATGGATTGAACCTAGGGGCACTCAACCACTGAGCCACATTCCCAGCACTTTTTATATTTTACTTAGAAACAGGGTCTTACTGAGTTGCATAGGGCCTCACTAAATTGCTGATGCTGGCTTTGAACTTGCAATCCTCTGCCTCAGCCTCCCAAGATGCTGGTATTACAGGCATGTACCATCATGGCAGGCCAAAATATTTTGGCAGGCCAAAATATAGAATTTTGCGATCCTCTAATGAATGGAAGGAAAAGGCAACAAGGCGACCACCAGGTCTCAGAAACTTCTGAGCTGTCTTCAATCCCATGTGGCGTTCATTGAGCTCACTGTTCACGAATATGTGAAGCGCTTGAAAACTCATGGGTACTGTACTTACCTTTGTTTCTCTAATGTCAAGTTCAGTACTTTCTGAATAACTAAATTAGAAGTGTATATTTACTAAGAAAAATGACATGTGAATTATGACTCAATCTCATCAATTTGTTATAGAATCCCCCACCAAGTGCTATTTTCCTGAATAAACTTTTTATCCTTACTATGCCTAGGTAGAAACATTAAGGGAGCATTAATTTTAGTACATTGAATAAATCAGACAGTTTTCTACTTCAAATAGATTCTGCTGAATTCTTTTGAATAGCTCAATAAAAATACAGGATTCAAACAAGTTTATATTATTTACTGATAGTGTTCTGAGTTATTAAAATAGATACAATTGATATTAAATATAAATTATGTGAAACACTTCTCTGTGATGGCTGTTAGGGCAATTCTACAGTTTTACTTTGGAATTTATGAAAATTAGCCCATATTACTCTGAAAAATCCTCTTAAAGTAATGAACTATAAATTTCAATAGTGAAATCCATAAGTATAATGCACTTAAAAATAATATTTGAAAATTAAAACTTGTAAAAAGCCTATTTTGAGAAAGCTGCAATAATTAATCATTCACTAATATGGAAATTAAAATTTATTCCATAATCATCATTAATTATTTGAGCCACAGAAAGTCTATTACAAATTTGAATATTTAAATTCTGAATTTAGGGTATGCAGAGATGATTATAATCTCCTTTTCATTGATAGCTGGAGTTTACATATTTAGATAAACATAATATTTAAAAAAATTTTCTGGTCAGAGAAGGAATTGAGTTTTATAAGTCAAATATAATGCAAGATAAACACATTTTTTCCAGCCTTGAGATACTGCTGCTCTGAGTTGTGCTTTATATGTTATGCTAAAATTTCCCAATTTCTTTTGAGAAGAAAATAATACTAAATACTGTTAATTTCAAGACTGCCCTATGCTTTAAGATGGGGGTATTTATCTATTCATCACATAGAAAAATAAATTAAAGAAACTGAGGGAAAATTTTGAACATCAGATCTTATAATTTCATAGCTGCTCTAAGCTTGGCTGAGCGCCCTCTGGGGTTATTTTGTACATCCTGATCTTCTGGAGTAAGCACCTTCTTATGTATCAATTCCCACATTAAAGGAGCTCTTAGAGAGCTTCCTTCCTTGTTTTCATAAGAACTCAACTGGGATGTTTGTATCACCTTCTGTCTAACACTTAAGTTAAACTTTTCCGTCATGCTTATCCCAAGCAAAAACCTTTTGACAATACGATCCTCTAATGAATGGAAGGAAAGGGCAACAAGGCGACCACCAGGTCTCAGAAACTTTTCAGCCGTCTTCAGTCCCATGTGGAGTTCATTGAGCTCATTGTTCACAAATATGCGAAGAGCTTGGAAAGTCTTGGTAGCAATATGGGTAGATCGTTGTAGCAAGTCTTTTCGTGCATAAATAGCAGAGGGAGGAAATGCACCTAAGGATAGATTTTGTAAAAACAGGAAAAAAAGACATGTAACATTAGTATTTCCACTATAAATGCACTGAGTTGTGTATAGTGTATGCATATTTAAGGAACTAAATTTTCTTAAAGATTGTGGAATTTCATTCATACTTCTCTCTCTTCGAAACATTCTTGTAAAATTTAAAACTATGTATCACAAATGCCTTTAATGATTCATAAGGAGAACTGGAATCAAACAAGGAGCAGAGAAAGATAATGAGTGGATAAGAAATAATCCCAAACTTTCCAACTTTACTGAAAAACATTAACTCAAAGCTATAATAAATTCAAGGAACCACAAATAAAATGAACAAAGAAGGTTGCGTCTAGGTACATCATGATCAAACCACCACAAGTCAACAGCAACAACAAAATTCAAGAGAAGAGCAAAGAAAATAATACATCAAATAAAGAACAAAATTATGAATAATAGCATAGTGGAGATATGACACTGGAATAACATTCAAAGTGGAATAATATTAAAAGTGTTGAGAGGAAAATATATTTTCTAAGAGGTTATGTCCACTAAAATTTTTCTTCAAAAATAAAGGCTGAAAAGACATTTTTAAGGAAATACAAAGTGAGACAATTCATTGCTAGCTAGTTTGTATCACAAAATACTAAAGGAATTTCTTCAGGCTGAAATATAAGATATCAGGCACTATTTAGGCTATTAGAAGGAATGAAGAAATGAGTAATATATGCAAGTGAATATATATTCTCTTGATTTCCTAAAAAGACATAGACTCTTTAAGCTAATCTATAACACTATAATCGTAGGTTTATATTTTGCATATAAATATATACTATATAACGAAAGCACAGAGAAAGTGGGTAAATGAAAGTATGCTATTTCAAGTTTCCTATATTTTATTGGAAGTAAAAATTACATACTAGAGTTCCAATATGAATCAAACAACAAAAAATAATGCATTGAAATAAAACTAACAAAGCTCATAGGGAATGAGACTATCCACAAAATTGTTTACAATAAAAAAGCACAAAAGAACAGAAAAATGAAATAGAGACAGAGTATATCAATAATTACATTAAACAAAAATGAACTAAAACTCCAATAAAACTGTGGAATGATTGTTTGATTGGAAAAATGGCAAAAACAACAACAACAACACTATATTCTGTGTACAAGAAAGGGATTTTAAAGATAAAAACATAAATATTAGTAAAAAGGAAACAAAAAGCTGTGCATAGCAAATAGTAAGGTTAAGAAAGCTGGATAAACTATATTAATACTGAACGAAATAAGCTTTTTAAAAAGGAGAACTACTAGAGCACAAAAAGAAGCATTTCCTACTGAGAATATGGTCAACACAGTAGAAAGACACAAATAAAAAACACATGTATGTCTTAAAAGCAAACATATCAGGAATAGAGCCACACTTAAATATATATTTGTTTTTTGACCAAGTGATCAAGTTGTTTCATTGAGAAAGAATAGTCATTTCAACAAAATTAGTAACTATACAAAAAAATAACCTCAACCCTTATCTCATACTATATATATCTCACTACTTCAAAATGATCAGAATTAAGAACACTAAAACTATAAAATACATATCTGACAAAGTTCTCTGATTCATAATATATAAAAAAATCTCACAACTTAAAAATAAAGTCAAACAACTTATTTTAAAAATGGGAAAATGTTTAAAAAGGCATTTCAAAAAAGGTATATAACCTACCTTTTCACAAACATCTGAAATATGTTCAACATATGGAAATGCAAATTTAAACTACAATGAAATATCACTAAATACCCACTGTAAGGGCTAGATCCTGAAAGATACCAAAAGCTAAAACTGACTTAGGTGAAACAGACTATCCGAATAGACATATAACAATAGAGAATGAATCAATAATTCAAAGTCTGCCCTCAGAGAAAAGCCCAGGCCCACATAATTTCATCATTAAATTCTACTGAACATTAAAAAAAATATTCACCAACTCTTTCAAAAAATTAAAGAGGAAGGAGCACTCCCAAATTATTCTATGAGGCCACTACTACCTTAAAACTAAAACCAAAGACATAACAAGAAAATTACAGACCAATATCTCTTATAAATATGGATGTAAAAACCCTTTACAAATTACTAGCAAAATGAATTCAGCAGCAGATTAAAAGGATTAACTATACACCATGACCAAGTAAGATTTATTCCTGGAATGCAACATGTTTCAACACATGAAAATTGATCAATGTAATATATTACACTAGTAGAATAAAGGAAAAAAGATCATTTCAATTGATACATATTTGATAAACAGAAATATATTTGATAATATTCAACACTCTAATTAAAAATACTGAACAAATAGGAATGGAAGAAAACTAGACAAACATAATAAAATCTATATATGTGATGTATGAGATTTTCCTCTAAGATGAGGAACAAGAAAGGATGCTATTGCCAGCACTTCTACCTCACAGTATTAGAAGTTCTAGTCAGATCAATCAGACAAGAAACAGCGGTGGTGGGGGAGTGTTCAGACTGGAAAGAAGTAAAATTATCTCTATTAGCTGGCATCATCTTATAAGTTAAAACTCATGTACATTCTTCACATAGACACACACAAACTGTTAGAATTAATAAATGAATTCAGCAAATTAGATTACAAAATTAGCACACAAAAATCCACTGTGCTTCTATAATACCAGTAACAAAGAAAATGAAATTAACAATTCTATTCACAAGCATCAAAAAGAATAATTAGAAATAAGATAACAAAAGAAGTACAAAATATATGCTATGAAAGTTATGCTTTTAAAGGAAATTTTAAAAGACCTAAATAAATGCAAAAACATTTTATGTTCAAAGATTGGAAGACTTAGTATTGTTAAAATGGCAATACTGTCCTAACTGATCAGACTCAATGCTGTCTCTATTAGAATACCAGTTCACTTTGTAGTATAAATTGACAAGCTGATCCATATGGAATTACAAGGGACTCAGAACAATCCAAGTGATCTAGGGAAAAAAAATAAAGCAGGAGAACTCACATTTAAAGATTTCAAAACTTACTACAAAGCAAGATAGTGTGGTACTGTAGAAACGATAGAGAGGTCAATGCAATATGATTGAGAGTCAAGAAAGAAATCCATCCATCTCTGGTATGCTAAGATCATACAATAGAGAAAATCCTTTGTACAAATAGTGCTTGGATAATAGGATAGCCACATGCCAAAAAACAGAATTGGACCCATGTCACATCACCTATAAAGATCATCTCAAAATGGATCAAAACCTAATTGTAAGAGCAAAAAACATAAAACCCTTAGAGGAAAACAGAAATATATCTTCCTGACTTTGAATGTGGTAAGAGATTTTTTATAAAAAGACAGTGCCTAGAATGGAAAAAAATTTGCAAATCATATGTAAGTGATTTATATCCAAAATATAGAAAAGAAGCAAATTGTATAAAGTTTTACATGTATGATATTGTCTATATCATTTTTTACAACATGCATATTAAAACACACATTCTATCTAGTTAGAAGCTTGAGATAAACAAAAATGCTAATTTTAAGTAAATTAATGAATACAGTTTTCCTTAAACTCACAACCCTTGCCATATATGATTTAACATATAATGTTTAATTGATTTATATAGGAATTTTTCTTTGATTCAAGAGCAGGTCCCTGGAAAAAATTATTCCATAAAGAAATGTTTCCATTTCAGATTATCTACAAATGACAATCTCACAGAATGACTACAATTCTAGCATTTGAATAACTTTAACATGCTTCTTACAAAACATAAAATTATACAAGTCCAGCACCTTAGTTCACATTTCAGTAATCTATACATCCAGCAGTGCAGACATATCTGATTAAATTTATCTGGGAATTGGAACAGAGAAGAGAAATCTCCAACATTCACCAGAGTTGAGAAACTGTCTGTCTAAAGTTAAACAATTAGTGTGAAGAGCTCACTCTTTCCTCTACAAAACTACTTTGCCAAAGGGTAGAAAATGTTAGACAATGGGGAATTTATCTTCCAATAACCAGGTCTTTCAGAAACAAGATGTCAGCATCAAAGCTTAAGAGGAAGATCAGCTTCTTTCCATTTGCCACATAGAAATGTGTTTCAAAGTATTTTAAGAATCCAAACAAACATGACATTGGTCCTATTTTGGGACCTGGACTTAAAGGAAGCTTCGGGAAAGCTGAATTCTGAAAGTCCTTGCATGATTCAAAGCGCAATCCAAGACTAATTTTTTTAAAAAACCAAATGCCAAATGTTTTCTTTGATAAGTGGATGCTGATCCACAGTGTTGGGAAGGGGGACAGTAAAGATGGTGGAATATGATGGACATCATAGCCCTAGCTTTATGTATGACCACATGTATGATGTGATTCTACATCACATACAACCAGAGAAATGAAAAGTTGTGCTCCATCTGTGTACAATGAATCAAATGCACTCTATCACGTAAACCTAAACAGAATAAATAAATAAATTTAAATAAATAAATAAATGTTAATACCTATTAACACACACATATTTTCACATAAAATAGAAGTAAACAGTCATGCAGCACAAAAATCAGCAAATACCATAGGATATTTTTGTCTTAATGATTTAAAACACTTTTTCTTAGCATTAATATTTTGCAGAAATTAAAATCATGGCTTAACACAGTAATCACTTAATTTTCTTGAAATTTTATCACAACTTCCATTTCAAAGATATTTATTTCAGGATGTAGTTTTTAAACATGGCATTACAATTAATTAGCCATGCCTGGCTTTATGTTAACTAAATTAATAAGACAAAAGCGAAAGCTCAGTAAATATTTCTATGCTACTGTCACTGAATATGTTTTTAAAAAACTAAACAGGCAGTGTTTCATAAAAAATAACAAAATAATGTCTGAAATTATCCTACACATTCTACTATAAACATGGCATTGATTCATTTGACATGGCAAAAATGTTAATCATTTCTGTTTGCCAGCTAAAACAGCACCTTTGTATGGCAGCAAGATAGGCATAGTTTATAATTTATTTAGTTGGCTAGTTGTACAGTTAGGAAATTTTGTGTGTGTAGTGCTGGCGATCCAGGACCTCAAGCATACTAAGTATACATTCCGCAACTGAGCTACACCTCCAGCCCCAACTATGAGATTCTTGAATAATTCTTGTAATTTGAGGAAACCTATTTTCATTTCAAAATATTTACATGAGATTTTATTAATATTTTATATCATAAAATTTTAAGTTTATAAAATTCATAATAACATTAGATATATATGTATTATATAGGAGGCAATCGCTAACAAATTAGCATCACTACAATTAGATGCAATTACAAACCTTTCTTTATAAGGTCTAATGATGTCACAGAGAATGAACGTAAGAGCTTTCATTTATACTTAGGTCTTAAATGTAACAAGATAATCCTAATCCGTGAAGCTTCCCTCTGGGGATTTTTTATGGAATTCTGACCTGGATTATGTCCAGTGGATTTCCTGGAAAGGACTGTTCTGTTCTGTTTCAGATATTAAGTGTACTCCTAAAGCTCATGTATGAAACAATGCAATAAAGTTTAGAGGTAAAAAGACTGGCTTATGAGAATCTTAACTAATCACTGTGTTGAATTGCTGATAGGGATTAACCAAGTGGTGACTATAGGCAGGTAGGGAGTTGTTGGAAGAGATGGGTCGTGGCAGAGTGCCTTTGGGTTATATATTTTGTGAGCTGAGTTTAGTCTCTCTCTGCTTTCTGGTACCACATCCTGGGTTGCTTTCCTCTGCCACACTCTTCTGCCATAATGTCCTGCCTTAAGTTGTGCTTTAAGGAATGGAGCTGGCCATCTATGGACTGAGACTTCTAAAACCGTGAGCCCTAAAATAAACTTTTTATTCCTCTAAAAAAATTGTTGTCAGGTCTTTTGGTCACAGTAGTGAAAAAGCTGACTAAAACAGATTTCTAGGTGTAGTCCCGTTAATCTCTGCAAGTCTCATCTTTAGAGAAGAGGTTACAGGGATCTGCTATGGGCAATGTGTTCTGTGGAACACTTTGCTATTACTCTGGGGATCAAAGACACATAGCCTCCTTTATTTTGGAAAGGTTAAATTTCAGGACTATTCTTCCTTGATACTATGTATCCGTAACTTATAGGAAGAAAGGCTGACAATGCAAATTGTGTAAAATAAAATTTTAAAAGAATATAAAGTAAGCATATGGCAATGGGCATTAAAGTAGTAAGAAGAACACATCAACTGGTAATGGTACAAATAGATATGAAGAAAAAACAATCTAAGTATAATTAAGTAAGGTTCTTTAAATTATTAAACTGAGAAGTAAATTTCTTGTACCTCTGAAAAAAAGCAAAAACATGACTCCTTCTGAGAGTCATTGTTTAGAGAGCAAAGGCAGAATTTTCTTAGGTATGCACAGACTAGGTAGATCACTTGCTAACCAGTCACCAGGACAAAAGAGGCAAAAACGGCACTAGAATCAATGCCTATCCATCCACATGCTGTACTTTGAATTAGACCATAGGAAAAAAAGTACTAATGAGATATACAAGGTACCTGCCCTTGTACCTTTGAAGCTTTGTACAATCTTCACCTCTTTCTAATCTCCCCTACTCTTTTTATCAGAAATCAAAACTGGTCTCTTTGCTTTTTCATTTCCTGAGTTAATCACAACATCTACCTGTAACTAATTTCTTTAAGAAACAGAGTAGATAAGATGAAAAATATGGTCTCAATCACAATTTGGGTCATTTGTTTGGGTAAACAGAGAAAAATCTTTTTGTTCTTCATAGTCCATCAATGTACTTAGTTAACAGAATCAGTGTTCTAAGTGGTAAGAGGTATGCTTACCCTCTGTAAAATTCATCCCACTTTACTGTAATTATCTGTTTACTTCTCTGTCTCATTCATTTGATTCTGATCTCCATGCAAACAAGGACTACTTCATGTTCACTCTTAAATCCCTAGCACTTGACAGAGAAGCCTATGATTCTAAACTGAGTGCACATTACAGTAACCTGTGGTGTTTTTGATTAAAATAAAGATGCCTGGCCCCACTCTAGTCCTACTGAATCAGGGTTTCAAGGGTTCATTACCCAGGAATCACTGCTTTTATAAAAAATCACAGAGAATTTTGACATGCAGTCAAGATTAAAAAATACTAAGGTAAAAATTCAATATATGTGCTGGGCGCGGTGGCTCAAGCCTGTAATCCCAGCATTTAGGGCGGCTGAGACAGGATAATCGCGAGTTCAAAGCCAGCCTCAGCAATGGTGAGGTGCTAAGCAACTCAGTGAGACCCTGTCTCTACATAAAACACAAAATAGGGCTGGGGATGTGGCTTCAGTGGTTGAGTACCCCTGAGTTCAATCCCCAGTACCAAAAAAAAAAAAATTCAATATATGTTGAAAAGATGATGTATAAATAGTGAACAGAAAAAAATGAATCAATGAACAAAAATCCAGGACTATTAGTGCAAAGAGTTTCATTTACAATGAATGACAAAATGAAAAGCATAGTATTTCTAATAACAGAAAATATTATTAACAACATTATAAAAAAAGTTATCATATGAGCTTAGTCCTCTATGCGCAATGTGATTTTGGGTACCAAATTATGATGTTAATGAGGAAAATAAGCTCTAAAATTTGCCAGCAATTTCATTATCTCAATATAACTGATAATTATATCTGATAAGTGGGCATATCATTAATCAAATGTTGTGCATGTAATGGAGCACCTTCAAAGAACTTCAGGGAATGTATACTTGCAAGCACCTATTATATGAAATAAAGCAAATGTGGAAGGTAAACTTTATTTTTTACATTTTTTTTACAGAATAAACTTTAATTGTAAAATTAGAAATTTATATTTTAAAAAAATCAGTAAGATCTTCAATGACCAGCCAAATGGAGGACAGTGCCTGCCCCATGCCCAACCCTGTACATGGAGGAGAGTGCCTCTGAATGCGCCTGGCCCGCACAGAGCAGGGCAGCGCTGTGGTCCTCCATCTACCAATGCATGGCTCTCCTAGCTCACTTCCATCTTGGGACATTGCAGTCACCTCAATCCACCCCCACCCCACCCCACCACATGATAGCCTCCACTTTGGAGACAGGGCATGGAGGCAGTAGCCTGACGCAGCACTACATGCCACAATGCTGCATCTCCGAACAGGCTGCCCAGTGCCACCACACAGCCTGCCCTCTCAGCCCTATATCTGCAAGCGGTAGCCCTATTCACAATAGCCTCAAAAAAAAAACAAAAAAAAAAAAACTTGAGAATCAAACTAACAAAAGAGGTGAAACACTTCTACAATAAAAACTAAAGAACACTAAAGAAATTGAAGAAGACCTTAGAAGATGGAAACATCTCCCATCTTCTTGGGTAGGAAGAATTAATATTGTCAAAATGGCCATGCTGCCAAAAGTGTTATACAGATTTAATGCAATTCCAATTAAAATCCCAACAATATTCCTCATAGAAATATAAAAAGCAATCGTGAGATTCATTTGGAAAAATAAGAGACCCAGAATAGCCAAAGCAATCCTTAGCAAGAAGAGCAAAGCAGGAGGCATCACAATACCAGACCTTAAACTATATACTATATTTATAGACCTTGTAACTATAGTAACAAAAATGGCAAGGTATTGGCACCAAATAGACATGTAGACCAATGGTACAGAATAGAAGGCACAGAGACAAACCCACATAAATACAGTTATCTTATACTAGACAGAGGTCTGAAAACATACATTGGAGGAAAAATAGCCTCTGCAAAAAAATGGTGCTGGGAAAACTGGAAATCCATATGCAGCAAAATGAGATTAAACCACTGTCTCTCACTATACACAAAACTCAACTCAAAGTGGATCAAAGACCTAGAATTTAGACCAGAGACCCTTCACCAAATAGCAGAAAAAGTAGGCCTAAATCTTCATCATGTTGAATTAGGTCCTAACTTCCTTAACCAGATTCCTGAAATGCAAGAAATAAAATCAAGAATTAATAAATGGGATGGATTTAAACAAAAAAGCTTCTCAGCAAAGGAAACAATAATGTGAAGGAAGAGCTTACAGAGTGGGAGAAAAGCTTTACCATATGCACATCAGAGCACTAATTTCTGGGATATACAAGAACTCAATAAACTTAAAAACAAAAACAAAAACAAAAAACCCCCCACAATCAACAAATGGGCTAAGGAGCTGAACAGACACTTCTCAGAAGATATATAATTGATCAACAAAAGTATGAAAAAACGTTCAACATCTCCAGTAATTAGAGAAATGAAAATAAAAACTACATTGAGATTTTATCTCACTCCAGTCAAAATGGCAGTTATCAAAAATACAAACAACAATAACTGTTGGTGAGGATATGGGGAAAAGGTACACTCATATATTGCTGGTGGGACTGCAAATTGGTGCAACTAATCTGTAAAGCAGTATGGGGATTCCTTAGAAAACTTGGAATGGAATCTTTTGACCTAGCTATCCCACTCCTCTGTCTATATCCTAAAAACTTAAAACCAGCATACTACAGTGAGGCAGCCACATCAATGTTTATAGCAGCTCAATTCACAATAGCTAAACTGTGGAACCAAACTAGGTGCCTTTCAGTAGATGAATGGATAAAGAAACTGTGTTACATATATACAATGGAATATTACTCAGCATTAAAAGAGAATAAAATTATGGGATTTGTAGGTAAATAGATGGAGTTGGAGGATATCATGCTAAGCAAAGTAAACCAATCCCAAAAAACCAAAGGCCAAATGTTTTTTCTGATAAGTGGATGCTGATACATAATGGGGCGGGGGGGTGCATGGGAAAAATGGAGGAACTTGGGCTTGGGCAAAGGGGAAGGTGGGAAGGGGAAGGTGGGAAGGAGAAGAGACACGGGGCAGGAAAGATGGTGGAATGAGATGGACATTCTTACCTTAGGTACATGTATGATTGCATGAATAGTGTGACTCTACATTGTGTACAACCAGAGAAATGAAAAGTTGTGCTCCATTTATGTACAATGAATTGAAATGCATTCTGCTGTCACGTATAACTAATGAGAACAAATTAAAAAAATGATCTTCAATGATTTTTAAGTTCAAGTTTTCCTCCAAAGATTAATGTACAATAATGCTGAGATTTTATGAAAGCTTTCACTTAACACCTATGAAATCTTAAACCACAAATTTTCTCAAGAATTCAAAATAGCATAATTATTTTCTTCCTTATACTTTAAAATTCCAAAATTATGTCAGTAAAACTATTAGAGGAAATTAAAATCCAATATACATTCAATAGTAAGATGATTTCAAGTTAAATACTTTTAAACATATACATTTAAAAGTAAATAAACATTCAACTCAGTATGGGATAAGGAGTTCTAATTTCAAATACAATTGAGATATTATTTTGCATTTATATCTCTCATAGTAATGTTGGAAAAATTCATGATAAAGCTATTGACCCCATTTGTGCAAGAAAATTGTTAAAAGTTCTGTGTCATTAGAGGCACTCCATTGGTACATTATAGATTAGTTCCATGTCCTTTTTCTTTTATCTCACTTCAGCAAATTCTGATTACTATATCTGAGATGTAGTCAGAACCCTACCATTTTCTTACCAACTCCACCACTATCAACCTGGTCTAAGCTATCATCATCTTTTACACACAACCACCAGACCAGTCCTTTGAATCTAAAATATTAGATCATGTCACTCTACTGTTCAACATCTCCAACCTCTTTCTATCATATAACATTGAAATTGAAGTTCTTAACTTGGCATATGTCCTTATGTGACATAAAACTCCTGCTTTCTATTGGCCTCACTTTTCTGATCTCATCTCCTACCCTTGCTTTCTATACTCTTAACAGAACCATGGCATACCCTGTCTAGGTCTCTGGACCTGTGCTTGGAAGACTGTCTTCACATACCTGGATGATTTACTTCCTTCATCATTCAGGTATCTTCTCAAATATCACAGAATTAGAAAAGTAGTCTCTGACTAAGGAAAAACAGCATCATATCATTACCCTTTCATGGTTTTAGTTTTCTTTAGAATATCTTATCAGAGACAAAAATTTGTTTACCATCTGTCTTTCACCACTAGAATACTCAGTGAAAATGGAGACTCTGTTCATTGTTATAAATGCTTTACATTTAAGAACAGTTAGTAGATTGAAATAATGATTACATTTGTGAAGTACATGGTCACTGTCTAAAACAACAAAAGTAAAAGCAAATATTATTAGATGTCTATGAAGTAGACTGTTAGTGTCACTGTTTTTAAAAATTCTTCCCCAAGAGGCAACCAAGAGGTACACTTCCTTTTATCTTAATAAACATATATGAAAATGTATATACATTTATGTGTACACACATATGAAGGGAATGATCTGTAAAAGGGTCTGCCTCTTGCTTTGTTTACTTACTTTAAAAAATAATTTTTGTTTTGAAGATGCATCGTAATTCATTGTTTGTTTATTTAACAAATACAGTGTCAAGCACAGTACCAGCCAGCTTAGAATATAATAGGAAATAAAAGAGGTGAAACTCATATTGCATACCAAAAACATTTAGGATGTTTCCTATATTTGCCATTACAAAAAAGATGCTACAATAAACATGTGAATGCACATTTTAAATTTCTACATCACAAAATAACTACGAAATAAAATGACAGTCACAGGCTGAGAAAAATATTTGCCATTGTATGTGAAACTTGTGTCTGCAGAACTGGAATTGTTAGGTCAAAGGGAATTTATTCCCATTTAAATTTGGATCAATACTTCTAAATTTACCCTCTAAATAGATGCACCAATTTACTTCCATCAATACTATATGAGAGAGTCCATCTCCTTACATCCTTGCCAGTACTAGAAACTATCACTCTTTAACCCTGAACTAGTCAAATAGTAGGCAAATAATAGCTTACTGTTATTTTAATTTGCATCTCTTTGCCAATTAGTAGAGTTGGGCATCTTTTCAAATCTAATAGCCATTTGATTCCAGCTATAAATTGCTTGAACAAATCCTTTGTCCATGTTCTTGATGTGATATTGCTTCTTTCTTTATTGATTTGAAAGAACTATTTATAAAATAAGAATATTAACCCTTTGTCTTTCATAGATAGTTGCAAGTATTTTATATAATAGTTGATTTTCAATTGCGCAGATTTTCTGCCATGTGAAAAATTACATTTTGGGGGACATGCTGGAAATCAAACCCTAACCTAAAAACATGTTTATGTAAACTATTTATCATGGGATTTTAAGTTTTATCAAGTTTAGGAAGGTTTCTTCCACTCCAAAATTATAGATATAATCAGCTCTATTTTTTCTAGTATACTTCTGGTTTGATTTATTACATTTAAATATTTCATCTACATGAAAATTATTTTTTTAGTATAATATGATGTTGGATCTAACTTTGTTTTGAAACTAAAAAGTAGTCAACTATTCTATTTCTTAAACAGTATATTCTTTTCCTACTCACCTGAAGTGCCACTTTGATCATATATTATATTTTAATATACAGATTAATCTGCTCCAAAATTCTCAGTTGTGTGTCATGGATGTATTTTTCTATTTTTCTGTGAATTCAAATTATTCTAATGATTGCTGCATCCTTTTTCTAGTGAGTTTTGCTAGCAGGTGAGGCAATTTCTTCCCTGAAACTACCCTTAGCCCCAATCTCCAGTCCCAGCCCACCATTACTTCTTTTCATTATTTTATTGGATATTTTCATGTATGATCTAAATCAAATTTATAAATAATAAATATTAATCAATTACTTATTAATTAGTATTTTGTTGGAATTGCAGTAAATGGCTAAACTAATTTAAATTACTTTAAAAATTTACATTATCATAATCTTAAAGCAATCCATCATATCACATACTTCCAGTAATATTTTACAAGTGTCATTACAGTTTAATAGTTGTCTTCATGTAAGTCAAGCTATTTGTAAGTATATACATATACATTTAATGTATACATATATAGTTTATTTATATACATTTTGATCACTCCTCTGGAAAAGTATAAAAAATGACAGTATTTAAAACAATATTGTACAACAGTAATGGTCCTGAACTTAAGAAAGGGGACTGGATTCAACAAACAGATCTTTCACTTCTTTATG
This sequence comes from Xerus rutilus, assembly GCA_028644305.1. NCBI lineage: Eukaryota > Metazoa > Chordata > Mammalia > Rodentia > Sciuridae > Xerus > Xerus rutilus. Next base: position 31,982,067 of record CM053399.1, read on the forward strand.
GCTATTTGATGTACAGCAACAAACTTACCTTCTGAGTTTGTTTCCCTATTATAATATGGGATAATAACATTTCTCCAAAGATCATTGTGAAGATTAAATTTTAAAAATGTTCAGGAGCATCTATTGAATACTTGGCATAAAAGAGTTACTTTATAAATGCATGTTTTAAAACTATTCTCAGTTATAAAATGGACTAGGTAAAGAAAGGATTTGAATGTTAAATTTGAAGGTTCTAGAAAAATAATTCTTTTATCCTGGAGAGAGTAGGTTGGAAAGAAGTATATTAAAAGTCACTGAAGTATATGAGTAATGTTTATTCAAGTTAGGCCTCAGACTAAAAGATCTTAGCATCTAAAATAAAGTATAAAATTGATGGTGCATTCCCAAGTTTTCAAAGTAGTACTTAGGTCTTAAAAGTGTGAAGAATTAGAATGGCATAAAATGTGGATTAATTCTTTGGAATTTTTAGTTTGATCCTGTTTAATAACTGATGCTAAGAATTTTCAGAACCCTAATGTAATTAAACTAAACCATCTAGATTATGTTTTAACCACTTGGCCAAGAGATTATTTTATATAATTAAATTCTTAAATTAAATTCTTATAATTAAATTCTCTTGCCATCCAAGCTATACAAGTTGTATTCTAGCATTTTAAGAACACAATTTCTCTCTCTCTTTCTCTCTCATTTCCTTGCTCTAGTTTTCATGGAACACCTTTTTGCATAGGTAAGACTAGTTTCACAACAAGAATCTGAGATTACTACCACACATTTTTTAAATTAAAACAAATATAGTCTAAACTAGCATCAGGAATATTTGGCAAAATTCAATGAATGCACATCCTTAATAATACATCATTCATTCATTTAGCCAATACTTATTACTCATAATGTACTAAACACTGAGGATTAAAAAATTTATGAATATATATAAAACATGTATTTTTATTTTCTCCAAAAAATTTAAACCTAATGAAGAAAATGACATATAAAACATTCTTGTAAGTTCTACAAAAAATACTACATATGCTATCATGGGAGAATAAAAGACAAACTTGACCCCCTGTAACACAGCATTTTCAAAACTGATGTTCCCAGAATAGTGATCTCATGAACTATAACATTCTCAATCCCCCAACAAAACACCAGAGTGTCTGCTTTCAAGTAAGTATGGGAAATTCAGCATGCTATACTCCTCTTTTGGGAATTCACAATGCCCATTACCATGGTATGGCTCTGAAATAGCTATTTAACTTTACATTTACCTAGCACTTCTTAACTTTTTCAAGATATAAACTGTTTTTATTTTTAATAACAATTAACCATTCCATAGAATTTGTTTTCTGGGTAATATACAGGTTTCATGTTAATCATGTTCTACAAATTTTAATTGTCATTAAATCTTTATAAAAATTCTAGGAGGTAAGAAGACATCCTTATTTTCAGTTAAAGCTGAAAACCTGAGGGGTTAAATGTCTGTTCACTAATTCACAGGGATTTTAAGTAGTCAGATAGAAACTCAGGTCTTTTTAACATAAAGTCTACTTCTTTACTAATCAGCATTTTGGGGTAATAGTGAACTTAACAACCTTATAAGAAAGTGTAACATTTCTGGCTTGTTCATCTGAAATACACTCTGGGAAGCCCTGACAAGTATAAATTTTGTTTTTGTTTTTTTAGACTTATTTTAGTATATAGGTTTGTATATGTTCAGTGTCCTGAGGATGTTCTTGGGTTACTTGTGTACTAAGTGTACTCAAAATAGGGCAACTATTTTAAGATGGCATATTCACCAAATAATCTCATCTCCTGTTTCCTGACTAGAATTTAAGGGAATTAAGATGATATCACATAGCTTACAGTGATATCCAGAAGGTCTGATTCCATGTCTGGTATTTTATATAACAATCTCATTTTCTGAGAGAAAACAAGTGTGGAATCTTTAAGCCTCAATAGCCTTTTACTGAGAGATGTTTTAATGGAAGCCAAATCACTTTGCATCAAGTTGCAAGAGTTTGGCTTTCTCTCCACATTTCCCTTGGGGGGATGTGTATTGTCAGTCCTAAAGACTGTGCATCTGGTGAAGGCAGCAACTGCCCTAGTCTCTTACCCTGGGAACGGTAATGAATACCTTTGGCTTTTGTCCTTTCCATTCTATTGAAAATAACTTATTGTTAGCTCAGGTTATTAGACTGTGCATTTGTCTTTCTTTTTCATCTGCTTTCTTGATAGTGGGTTTGAAAAAAGAAACAGTTGCAAATGCTGTCATTATCAAGACTTTTGGGGAGATACAGATTACATGCATTTATTTAAGAATCTAGATTCATCCAATGTAGTTAGTTATACATGGGCTTTTCCTGACTCGCTTGTTAGGAAGGGAGCCCTTTAGAGTTGTTTTTACATTCTAAAAAATGAGTGCTTAATGTTCTTCAGCTAAGCAAAATGAGGGAAACTAGCTAATATACAAATTGGAATAAAGAGTTGAGATGGCTAAAATTTTGAGTAATTATGCCCAGTTCCTTTTATTTTCTTGAAAGCTTCTCAAGAAATGTTGATAGAGAAAGCTGAAATATTTTTCCATACATTTGTTGTTACACATTTCTTGTAAAGGGCAGTGTTTCTTGCTCTCATCTCTGTGCTTCTGAACATACTGCCTTTCAGCTTAGAATGCCTTTCCTCTCTTGAAGCTTACATCTACTTGTCCTTTACAATTACTAAGGTGCCAACTTTTCTAGAGACCTTTTGCAATGACTTTTTAATACATATTTCAACAAACTATTTACCATTCTGCACTACTTGCCTATCAACTTGTACTTTGTCATAAAGGGCCCAGAGACCTTTACTTATTTTCCTTTAAATATCCAATCTCAAATACAAGGACTTGTGCACAACAAGTGGCAAAGGGGAATTGAATAAAAGATATTCTTCCAATCCCAGACAAAGATCAAGATTTCCATAAATGGTATTCTAAATGTACCAATTCATGAACTCCGTCAAACCTTTACAAGATTTTTGTCTATGTGCAATTTTATGTGGAGATGTGCATAAAATTCTTAAGAATTTGATAATTTGATGGAATAAATCAGGGATCTTAAAGTAGATAAATTTCTGGTGAGAACAAACTGAGATTTTTTTGTTTTTCTTGTGTTTGTCTTTAATTCTGGGAGTATTTCACCATTTAGTGCCATCAGAAGCATTGATTGAGACATTCCTTCCTGCATGATTGCAGAAGCTGTAAACTACATCAGTGAATACTCAGTTTTCTTTTAACTCACAAAGGATTTCACATTAAAAGAAAAAATCTTGCTTAGTAACAGTATGTACTGCATATAATAATAGAACACAATTTGTATGAAAAAGCAGTAAGATAGATTTCATTCATAAAAAACACCATGCTTCTGGCTATATAAATGACTTCAAGTCCCAGAGAGAAATTATCATTTTTAGTTCTGGAATACCCTTATGCTACTTACACTTTTTAAAATTTAATACATTCACATGTTCAGATGTATTGAGATTTTTAAGCTTGTGAATGAAATTAGCAACGTGCTGTGGCTGTCAACATGATGCATTGCAATTCCTCCTGAGTGGTAAGGTTTAAAAATTAATTCAGCTCTTGCACCTGTTTGCCGGCATTCGTCTGTTGAATTTCCATCACATTTAATAAGTTTCTATGACGCAACTCGTGTCCTTTTGCCTGGGATTCTTTAATATAGTGTTAAATTCTCACTCATCTGAAATTCAAGTAATATTACAAATTCAAACTGTTAATTAAAATATGTGAACTTGAATGGTTCTGGATAAAATTGGCTTTACTCAGTGAGGTTCTTTTCAAACTTCTTCAGAGTTTCATGTAATCCCCAACTCCCACCAGGTTAAGTCTGATGACAATATGATCTCACTATAGGTAGTGGAGGCATACAAATCCTCATAAAATATAAGAAAGAACTTGAGTTGTAGGCTTCAGCAAAAAGGTAACAAGGAATATTACCTGTTGAGATGAAATGAGAAACATGGCTCAAAACTAAAAACTAAAATTTTTTATATATTATTTTTCAAAAAAGTGAATTACATTCTACCTATGCCTTAATTTGCTTAGCACAGATCAGACAGCTCAAACTGAATCATGATTCAGTGGTCAATGTTAAATTTAATTATCAAATCTCATTCTCTTTTCTTTTTTTGTGGTATTAGGGATTGAACCCAGGAGTATTCTACCTCTGAACTACATTCCCAGCCATTTTATTATGTTTTCCCTTTTATTTTTAATTTTGAGACAAGATCCGGTTAAGGAGCCTAGGCTGGCCTCTAACTTGTGATTTTCCTGCCTCAGTCTCCCAAGTTATTGGGATTTCAGGCATGTGCCACTGCTCTGGGCTCTAATTATCAAATCTGTAAGAAGTGATTAAGGCTTATTTGGCAGATGCTGTGAACACAAAGCACAAATCTAAGAAGTTCTAGTAAATGTGAGACTCATACTAAGATACTCTATCTGCAACCTTTACAAATATTCTATTTGATGCAGTATTGCTCTCAGAATCGTGCCATTTTCACTTCATAAGGTTGGGAGAGAACAACTAGAAAATGTATTTAACAATGTTCTTCTTCCCTTGTGAGGTAAGCACATACTCACATAATAATCCTTGCACTCCAAGATAAAGTTGCCTCTCTTCCTTTAGCACATTCATCTGTAATAGAACACTATTTGATTCTCACAAATTATCTTTAAACAATATTTTATCTCTTCTACTGAAATACAAGCTTCCCCAAAGCAAGAGGTTATGTGTTATTTTTATCACAACAGGCTTGTTGAAAGACTAATACATTATCTGACTGAATTAAAGATTACATAATAAAATTCCTAAAGGGCCAATAGTATATAGATTTTAATTAAATCATAAATTATAAATATCTTCTTTTTTCCCCCACATTCAAATCCAATACTGAACTGTCCCCTCCCATCTTTTATTTTTGCCTGCTCTATCCCAGTAAATTGTTCTAGCAATAGTGCTTTGGATAATAAAGGCTTTTGGTTTCTAGAAGGATGTGTATTGTTATGGTTTGGATGTGAGGTGTTCCCCAAAAGCTCACATGTGAGACAATGCCAGAGGGTTCAGAGGGGAAATGATTGGGTCATGAGAGTCTTAATCTAATCAGTGAATTAATCACCTGAGAGGATTAATTGAGTGGCAACTAAAGGCAGGTGGGGTGTAGCTGGAGGATAGTGGAATTGGGGGCATGGCTTTGGGGTATATATTTGTATCTGGCAAGTGGAGCGCTCTCTCTCTCTCTGCTTCCTAGTCATCATGTGAGCTGTTTCCCTCCATTACACTCTTCCACCATGATGTTCTGCCTTACCTTGAGCCCCAAGGAATGGAGCCTGCCCTCTGTGGATTGGATCTCTGACACCTTGAGACCCCGATAAACTTTTCTTCCTCTACAGTTGTTCTGGTTGGGCTCTTTCATCACAGCAGTGAAAAAGCTGACTAAAACATGTTTCTGTTTGAAAAGCATTGTTTCAAGGACTAAAAGACATATATATGCTGTTAAACTCTCAGAGTGCACTAAACCTAGAAAGGAAGCACCCCTACCTCACAAAAATCCTTTAAATATGCCAAACTTATTTACTACATGGATTTAATAAGAGGCCCTACGTGGAAATAAGCCAAATTCTAATAATAAATAACATGGTATCTCTTACTGATATCTAGTATACTGACATAAAATGTCAAGCAATATGATAAAATATTAAATGAAAAATTTTAAATTATATACATTCAATAGTATAGAATGTAAGATTAATTAAAGATAAAGTGTGGTAATATGCAAAATTATATTTGTATTATGGTAGTAGAATGGTATTACAAGTTTTTAGTTTTCAATTTTTTAACAATGTCTTATAAATGTCAAGTATTTTATAAAGAAAAATGAACATCCTACACTTCTCTGTGATCATGAATTTTAGTTACTGAATCATGGATTCATAAATTATTAATCATGAATTCATTATCTTTATTGATTATAAATATATGATATCTATGATCATGAGGTTTAATTCTTTTTACATGTGTTCATGAAGTTCATTTTTTTTTATAGTAATGGGGATTGAACCTAAGGGCTCTCTACCACTGAACTATATTCTCAGCTCTTTTTATTTTTTATTTTGAGATGATATGTCTAAATTGCTGAGAGTGGCCTGGAATTTAAGATCCTCCTGCCTCAACCTCCCAAGTTTCTAGAATTGTAGGCCTGTGGCACCATGCCCAGTTGTGAAGTCAATTTTATCAGTAACTAGATAAGGCAAATTCTTTATATTAATTACCTTTGGTTAAGTACTTATCATGTGTGCAGCACTAGGCTAGTGTGTAAGATTTTCGTGACTGTCACAAAAATAGCTGATGAGAAAAACTTAGAGGAGGAAAAGTTTATTTAGGGCTCCTAGTTTCAGAGGTTCAACCCATGGTTGAGTGACTTCATTGCTCTGGGCTCAAGATGAGCCTGAATATTATGGTGAAGGAAAGGTGCTCAGTTCAAGGAAGCCAGGAAGTAGAGAGAAGAAGAGGAGCGAGGTATAAAATGTAATCCCCAATGATATGCCACAAATGCCCTACTTCCTCCAGCCATGCCCCACCTGCCTACTGTTACTACCCAGTCATTCCATTCAAACTAGTATGGAATGACTGGGTCACAGCTCTCATAACCTAATTATTTTAACTCTGAACATTCCTGTGTTGCAACATGAGCTTTCAGGACACATCTCATATCCCAGCCATAAGAGGAAGGTAGTTTTAAAGATAATTTCAAATCATCACAATTATCTTATATATTAGAAACCATTTCCCTATCTTAGAAAGGTTTAGGATTAGAGAGTTATTTAATTTGTTCAAATTTACAAATCTTGTAAATGACATGGTAGAAATCTGAACATGGGGTTTTGTATAACTCCAAAGTTAATTTTTCTTTCCATTACTCAGTGATACAACAGAAGGCAGCACATAAACCTTGAATATATTACAAGTATGATGAGGTATTATCAATCAATCAATCAATAAGATTAAAAAAGAAAGGAAGAAAAAGAAAAGAAAAAATGCTATGATTCGAATGTGTCCCTCCAGTTCCTGGGTTAGAAATTTAATCCTCAATACAACAGTGCTAAGAAGTGGGGCTTTTAAGAGGCAATAAGGTCATTAGGGCTTTATCTTCATGAATGAATTGATGCTGTTATAGCAAGATTAAGTTAGTTATTGTGGGAATGGTTTCCTGATAAAAGGATATTTGGCTTCCTTCTGTCTTTCTCCCATGCTGGCTCTTCTGCCCTTCCATTCATTCACTAAAGGATAACCTAGCAAGAAGGCCCTCATCAGATGTAGCCCCTCAAACATGAACTTCCCAGCCTCCAGAACTGTAGGCCAAATAAATTTCTGTTCATTATAAATTCATCAGTCTCAGATATTTTGCTATAGTGATTCAAAATGGACTAAGACAAAACATTGGTACTATAAAAAATATCTGAAAAATGTGGAAGTGTCTTTGGAACTGGGTCTTAGGTAGAGGCTGGAAGAATTTGAAAGAGCATACTAGAAATCATCCACATTTTTATAAACAAGCATTAAGGGGATTCTAGTGAGGGCATAGAGACAAGAGTGAATGGAGAGGCCAAATCTTAGATTAGAATGTTGGTAGAGAGGTCTCAGACAAAGATAATGAACTAGTATTAGAAACTGAAATAAAGACTATCCTTGTTACACAGTTACAAAGAAATTGGTAGAATTGTGCCCATATTGTAGGACTTTGTGTAAGGCAGAAGTTAAGAATAATGAACTGAGAAATCTGGTAGGAGAAATACCTAAATAACAAAGAATTAAAGGTGCTTCATAGCTTCTTTTGTCCATATGCAATAAAATGAGAGGAAAGAGACATAGTTTAAAGGCAGAATTCATAATTTCAAAAGGGAAGCAAAATAGATTTAGAAAACCCTCTGGAGAGGGTAAAGAATAAAAAAAATGTATTCAAAAGAGAATACTTACAATGTGGCCAAGCAACTATTTGCTAAAGAGGTTAATAATGGATAGAAAGAAGACAGATTCTATTTATGAAGACAAAGGGAGAATGAACTCTGTGATAGTTAATTTTAGCTGGATTATGGAATATATAGAGAACTAAAGTGTGACATCTAGGTGTTACAGAAAGAGTGTTTCCAGAAAAGATAACCATATGAGTGAGTAGACTAGAGTGGAGAGAATCAAGCCATAGTATGAGTAGGTACCATCCACTAAGTTTTATGGACTTGGATAGAAGAATTAAAAAAAAAAAAAAAAAGCAGAAGATGGTGACCTTTCTCTCTCTCTCTCTCTCTCTCTCTCTCTCTCTCTCTCTCTCAATCTCTCGGAACTGGGATGGGACACTGTTTGCCCACACCCTAACATCAAAATTCCAGGCTATCCAAACTTTGGACTCCTTGACTTACACCAGTGGCCCCTATGTTCTTAGGCTTTTGGCCAAACTGAGGGTTATATCATTGGTTTCTATTATTCAACAGCTTTTGCTCTTGGATCAACATGCCCTACTGACATCCAGGATTTCAGCTAGTCTTTTGTAGGACTTCTCAGCTTTCATAATCAAATGGCCCAATTGTCCCCAAATATCCATTCTCATCCATCTGTCTATCCATTCATCTGAGATAGGATAGAATAAATAGGGAGATAGGGGACATAAAGAAAGGTCAAGTAAATAAGATTTTAATCTAGAATGTCTGCATATTTTAGCAGTCCTATCTTCCTTAAGCCAGTCTCTCTTGCTGGCCTGTTACTCCCAAATTCCTGATAAATTATAAATTCACTTGTGTCCTGTCAATTAACCAGCCAATAAATAGATTAAGTAAAGAGAGATATGATAACTTGAGGTCCTATAATTTAGGGGATTTTCCAGCATGATTTACTAATTAGATAATGAAGATCATGTCAGCCTGAAGATCCTGAAATTGACCAGATCACCAGAACCTGTCTTGAGATCATAGCTGATACCATTCTTGCATATCTTTCCATACTTACCCCTCACCAATTTTCCCTTAAAAGAAGAGCTGGGTACCCCTCAAATGTGTCTCTGACTCTCAAGATGGTCATATTCTCCCTTTAATATGTATCTACTTTTCTAAAAAAAACCCTCTATCTATGCCTGTGATTGGCATGTGCTAAAATTCTTTTCTGTATGCTAAGAGCCCTGCTGGTCCTGAGGGAAATTATCTTTTCCCTTTGGGAACTCTGCAGACCCTTCTTTGGAGACATCTCTTCTCTCATGACACATTAACTCATCCATCTATCCTGTTGAATCTGTCCTACTGGAAAGCCCCGAGTTAATACCACCCTAAATACCTTTCAGAGACCTTCAAGGCAAGTAGAACCTTGAGGATAAAGTTTTCAGTGCCCATGGTACCTAAGCATTCCCTGCCCTCTGCTACCATGGGACTCTTCCTCCCCAATTCTACTGTAGAATCTGTTAGCTGTCTCAGCTAGAGTTCAAGTGGGCCCAAGTGTGGCTTAATCTGCTGCTCTAGAAGGTACAAACCATAAAAGTTGGCTATGTCTGTGTGGGGCTAATTCAGCACTTGCACAGAATGCAAAACTGTGAGGTCATAGCAAAATTCACTTAGATTTCAAAAAATTTCATTAACAGCCTAGGTCCCAGGCAGAAACATGTCACATGAGTAGAGCCACCCCAGAGGGCCCCATTTGCAACATTATACATTTTGAGATGGAACTGTTAAGAAGAAATTCAGGTGGAGATGTCTAGGAAGCCACTAGAAATGAAGGAAAGAGCTTAGAAATGTGGTCAGAACCATCTCTCTCTCTCTCTATCTCTATCTCTTTCTATCTCCATCCATCCGTTATCCATCTACCCATGTATCCATCTATCTACCTATGTAATCTACTCAACAATCAGATGAACATGGTAGGGGAAACAGTGTAGAGAGATAGGGAGATATTTCAGTACAGCCTTAGATTTGGTGGGAAAAGGGAAGGAAAGTGGTTTCTCAGGGATTTTAAGAAACCAAGTTTTATCATGTTTTGGTAACACACTAGAATAACTGTCATAAAACAATTCTCAATGAAGATTATTAAGAAAGATAAGAGCTGGGTACCCCACTTATCTTATAGGGTCCATATTGTTTATATAAGCCAGATAACTTTTTTCATATAAGGTATATGAATTATTTTAAATGAGAAAAAATGACTTAGTTATGGCCAATTTTAAGAACTATCTCAAGTCCCAAGCATTACTTAAATAATTATAATCCTGGGAGAGCAATCAATTATGTCAGTAGAACTGTTATATATAATTCTTAAACTTTGGTCATGATGCAATTATTATGCAAATTTGTCACCCCTATGATCTATCAGGAGTCATTTTAAATAGAGCAAGTGTAAAACTGTCAAACAAGAAAATGTCATGGATAACAACAGCACAAGTTAGAGCCTTTGCCTTGAAACCCAGGTGTTGGTGGTGGGAGGCAGGGAGTGGATTTAGGGAGGAAAAGAGACAGAAGCAGTTCATATAAGAAGCAGGAACCAAAACATATAGTAAATGCATATATAAGCAGAAGCTATTAGGCAGTGAAGCAAAATAAGTAAAAATCTGAGTAACCAGACACTAATGATCCTAGAAAAAAAGTTAATTTTAGAAGCTAGAGACAGAGAGTAGCCAAACCACAATAATGATAATTCACTACTTCTACTATTGAGGCCACTAAGTAGTATAATATCCAAAACAACCCTTGAATTGCCTTCTAGTCTCTCAGAGATCTGTCTGTGTAGCAGAGATAATTATCTTCCTTATTAACATACGCAATCTAATAATCTCTTTTCAAAAAAATTTTGACTTTTTATTTGTTCTTTCTACATATATATGACAGGAGAGTATATTCTGACATATTACACATGTATGGAGTATAACTTTTTCTAATTAGGATCCCACTCTTGCAGTTGTACATGATGCGCAGTTTCACTGGTACTGTATTCATATATGAACATAGGAAACTTATGTCTGATTCATTTTATCTTCCCTATTCCCATCCCTTCTCTCTTCCCTTCCTTCCCCTTTATCTAATCCAATGAACTTCTGTTCTTCCCTCCCCACCCCTTATTATGTGTCAGCATCCACATATATGGAACCAACCTAGATGCCTTCTAACAGATGAATGGATAAAGAAAATATGGTATATATACACAACAGAATATTACTCAGCCATAAAGAAGAATGAAATTGTGATTTTGCAGGTAAATGGATGGAACTTGAGATTAGCATTCAAAGTGAAATAAGCCAATCCCAAAAAACCAAATCAAATGTTTTCTCTGATAATGTGGATGCTGACACACAATAATCCATCTTATTAATATATATAGCTTCTAATAATCTTTTATCATTTAAGTTTGCCTAAATATGTTTCTGACTTCTACAACCTAGAACAGCCTGACATGGCACTTTTTGCTTGGCTGGAAGGTTATTAGGTAGGAAAGAAGGAGAGCAGAAAGAAAGAAGCAAGAATTACAACATGCAGGGGCATCAAGGGGAAATGTGTGTATAAACCCCACTGAGGATGTTCTCGATACATGCACATATCCATGCACATATAAACATATAGCACACACTAATATATAAAATAGCAGGTGAAATAAATAGGAAAAACTATAGATAATACAACACGTAAGCTTGAGTGTGAAATTATTTTATGCACTTATATTTAAAATATATTAAGATTTAAAGTAATCAATAGAGACTATAATGAAAGAATGAATACAAGATTATTTTAAAAACCAATAAAACTTTTAGGAATGACTAGTGAATTTAAAAATTCAATAAATGAGTTAAAGATAAGTTCTCTTAAGACAGCAAACCAGAAAAAGATTTTACCTTATTGTAACAGAGATACAAAGACATGGGAAATATTAGAAACATGATAAATAACTATTATAGGAGTAGAAAGAAAAGAAGAAAATAAACATAGGATGCCTAACATTTGGAAATGTCTAACATTTCTAGGAATAAATAAATATAAAGAAATTCCAACTATTTCATTAGGGGACAATAAAAAGTCACAATCAAGCACAATATCAGTGACAGAAGAATTCTAAAGATAATCAGAGAAACAGAAAGATTAATTATAAAATAATGACAATTAGATTTTTCATTAGCTATAATAAATATCAAGAGAAAATGGGACAATATCCACAAATTACTGAGTAAATATTATAAACCTATCAATTCTGAACCCAACTAGATTATCACTCAAAACTGAATATAAAATACTAATACATTTAGACAAATATAAAAGTTCATATTACTTACAGATCATTAAAAATATTTAAAATATAGTCTTGTGTAAGAAGGAAACTAAATCCAGAAAGGAGTGTGATTCATGAAGGATTTATAAGTTAAAAAAAAATCAGAAAACATGCTGATAGATACAAATCAGTGAAGCCTACTGTCTAAATAGAAAAGATAATTTTTAAAAATTTTTAGATGTCTTAATCATTATGTACTTTCATTAGTGTGTAGTACAAAGTGAACATCCAATAAATACTTGTTGATTAAATGCATATATAACCCATGTATGAAATACATCTGTCATCTAATTGTTAGGTCAAATTCTCTATTCTGCTAATGAAGAAATTGAAAACAAATGACTCAGTATATTATGACATGCTGAACCTGATTTACTACTTAAAAGTATAGAAAAGCTATTGTAAGTGCCATTTCTCTTATCATTGTAGGTCTGCATATACCTAATGTATAGTCAAATAAGATCACAATGGTAATAGAAATAACAATGTTTGAGAAATTCTGAACCGGTTTACTTGACAAAAGAGATAAGGGAAATACAAGAACATATAGAAGTTGATATAGACTCTTAATTTTCAATTCTGAGGAATAATTTTTAGATATTACATAACATTTTAAATATACCCCAAAATAAAAAAATACATATGATATGAAAAAATTTGGAAGTATCTCTCTTAACTTTTAGTTACAATTAAAGTTTGTATATCAAAACTACTATTTCATTCACTATTCACCCTCCTGATCCTAGAAATATCTTTAATATTTGTCAACCTATTAACATTTGGAATTCTCTTTCTGACATTGTTATCAGGTGACTTGAACAATTTACACTTTGAAAAATGAACGTATGTGTTTATTTTCAGAATATTCCCAACACACAATAGCTGATGGTGAAAAAATACCTTTAGGATGGTGTTGCAGACTGTTGATTCCCTCAATATCTTTTGGGTGAAGTAAAGAGGACACATTATAATACCTCCCATCTATCCAAGATCTGAATCATGTTAATCTCAAAAACAAGATGGTAGTAAAATTGCCATATGAAAGTACTTGATTTAGATTTTAAATGAAGAGTTTATGTAAATATCTACCACCAAATTTTCAAGCCTTCTGAAAAAATAGTTGTAAGAACAAATAATCCTTTTTTTCCTTTTTTAACCAACAGAGAGGACAAAATGGCCTAGCCATCCATATGCTTCTTTACAAAGTTAAATCAATGTGAAAACTGCTAATGCGCTGATCATATAATGCCAGCAGATTAACTTTCACTTGTAGAAGTACAAAATGTATAAAATAATAATAAATGAAATAATGAAATAAAGAAATGCATTTTTCTTCCTCTTGAGAGGTTAGAAATTCAGCTAGAGTCATGAAACTCTAGAGGACCTGATTATACCGAATTACTGTCCTAAAAATCTGACCCAGGTAAAGATGACATTTAGACAGATTTCAACACAATGGGGAATTCCAGGGATTTAGAATTGTATCAGGTTGTAGGATCGGATTTTGAATTGCTTGTCTTCCAGTCTCCTCAGACCTCTGAAATACTACTTATTTCTTCATTTGTTTCTACTGGGTACTAGGGACTTTTCCATAAGTAGGCATAATTTCTCCTCCTAAAAGCCCTAATTCAAAAAGTTTCCGTGTCTATAATTTCTACCCAATTTCTCTTCTTATTAACTCTCTTTTACTACACTGAAGTCCACTGCTCCTTTCTCTCAAATTCCTCTATTTTTGGTTCATGACTCCATCATATCCAGCATTTGTCACAAGATACAGAGTGAGTTGCTTACACAACTGTCTCCCTTAGTATCTAACTTCTTTATGCTTCAGTTTCCTTCACTGTCTGAGATAAAACAGTACTTTCCTCATTTGTTATGAGGAATAAGCGAGTTAATATATGAAAATAACTTAAAATAGTACCTTGTGTACTTAATAAATGTCAGTATTACTTTTTAATATCAACATTAAGTCATAGTATGTTTGGGGAGCAAAATCTACCAAGTTATGCTATGTCTATGTATGAATATACCACAATTCATCTCATATATATATAAAATTGCAATAATTATATATACATATACAAATGCATTAAATAAATTAATAAGAGATCAGTAGACTACAGCAAGCAGATGAGGCAGAGGGAAGAAGAGAAGGAAAGGAAAGGTACTGTGGAAAAAGATTAATCAAACTATGTTATGTGCATGTATGAATATGATATAATGAATCCCACTATTATGCACTTATAATGCACCAATAAAAACATTAGGGTAAATCCTTGATCCTTTGGGATTGGAACATTTCCTGCTTTCCACTACAAATTGAGACTAGCTCAACTTTTTTTTAAAAGAAACAATTTTTAGGTTTTTAAAATTTTTTTATCTTTATTTCACTTTCTTATAAGTTGAACGTCTTGTATAGGATGTCTCTTCATCAGTTTAATTATGAAATGTTCCTTGATAATTTAGCTGAAATGAAATTACCATATTAATACACATTATATATAACAGTAATTTTAAATTCATAAAACAAAACAACAGAATAATAAGTGTATTATACTAGATGATGGCAACAACAGCTATGACACACAGGCAGACCATCCAAATTTGACTGTAGGTTTGACCACATTTTCATGAGAGTGATAATTGAACACTCTAACACCTTTACTTTTATTTCGTAATTGTGGCAATGTTAGTATAAGAATATTTTTGGGGGAAACATGGAGAAATCAAAAACATGTAGATTTTTTAAACAACAAGATCAAACTAGCTTGATTAACTTCATCAGGAAAAAGTTTCTATTCCTACTAAAATTTGATGGCAATCATTAGTTCTTAATGAATGTTTGATTAATTTTTTTGAAGATTTCTGTATTAATGAAACCTTGTTGGAAAAAGATGATTTCAGATAGGAGTTGAGGCATGAGTCACCAATTTAAATCATCTTTTTAATTTTTTGAGTTCAGTCTATTATACAGTATGTTAATATGGTAATTTCATGCCACCTAAATTATCATTTGACATTTCGTAAGTAAACTTATTTCTTCGGAAAGATATATTTTACATGTTCCAGTGCAGAAAAAGATAATTATTTTTCTCCTTCCTAAAAGCTACATAACCCTTAATGGAAGAATAGCTTGGAATAAAGTGATCAACCTATCACAGATTACACTGCTTAGCTGAGAACGGAAGACTACAGCCAAATGTTATGTGTAGTATATTTGTTTGCTTTCTCAATTACCCTGGTTCTATACAGAAAGGAAAGAAAATATGGGTACGAGTGTATTTTCACTTCAAAATCCACAGAGAACATCCTCATACACTATCTCATTGAGAAGGTCATATGCCTCAAGAAATCTGTTGTGCCTTCAGGGTTTTCTATTTTACTGGAGTATAAATTTTCAAAATAGTTTCTAATTATCCTCGGTATTTCAATAGTGTCTGTCATGATATTTCCTTTTTTATCACAAATTTTAATAATTTGGGTTTTCTCTCTCCTTCTTTTAATTAGGGTGGCTAAGGGTTGATCAATTTTATTTAGTTTTTCAAAGAACCAGCTTTTTGTTTTGTCAATTTTTTGAATTGTTTCTTTTGTTTCAATTTCATTGATTTCAGTTCTGATTTTAATTATTTCCTGTCTTCAACTTCTTTTGGTGTTGATTCGTTCCTCTTTTTCTAAGGCTTTGAGATGTAGTATCAGGTGGTTTATTTGTTGACTTTTTCTTCTTTTAATGAATGGGATTAATGCAAGTGAACTTTCCTCTTAGCACTGCCTTCATAGTGTCCTAGAGATTTTGATATGTTGTATCAGAGTTCTCATTTACCTCTAAGACATTTTTTATCTCCTCCCTGATGTCTTCTGTTATCCATGCATCATTCAACAGCTTATCATTTAGTTTCTAGGTATTGGAGTAGTTTCTATTTTTTAATCTGTCATTTGATTTCTAATTTTTTTCCATTATTATTAGAGAGAATACAGAGTAGTATCTCTGTTTTTTTCTATTCGCTAAGACTTGCTTTGTGACATAACATATGGTCTATTTTGGAGAAGAATCCATGTGCTGCTGAGAAAAAAAGTGTATTCGCTCGTTGACGGATAAAATATTGTATATATGACTACTAAGTCTAAATTATAGATTGTTTTATTGAGTTCTATGGTTCCTTTGTTTAGTTTTTGTTTGGAAGATTTATCCAGTGGTGAGAGAGGTGTGTTAAAGTCACCCAGTATTATTGTGTTGTGGTCTATTTGAGTGTGGTAGTTGAGAAGGGTTTGTTTGATATACATAGATGCCCCATTTTTTAGGGCATAGATATTTATGATTGTTATGTCTTATTGATGTATTATTCCCTTAAGCAGTATGAAATGACCTTCTTTATCTCTTTTCACTAACTTTGGTTTGAAGTCCCCTTTATCTGATATGAGGATGGAAACCCCTGCTTGTTTACACGGTCCATGTGGATAATATTTTTTTTTCACCCTTTTACTTTCAGTCTGTGGATGTCTTTTCCTTTGAGATGAGTCTCTTAAAGGCTTGGGTCTTTTTTTGGGTCTTTTTTTTTTTTTTTGATCCATTCTGTCCGTCTATGTCTTTTAACTGATAAGTTTAAGCCATTCACATTCAGGGTTGTTATTGAAACATGATTTGTAATCCCAGTCATTTTGGTTTATTTTTGGTTTTTAACTTGACTTGGTTTTTCCTTTGATTGGCCTTTCCTTTAGTGTACTTCCTGTCTTTGCAGATTTTCATTGTTGGTTATCATTTCCTCCTCATGGAATATTTTGCCAAGAATGCTGTGCAGTGCAGGCTTTCTTGCTGTAAATTCTTTTAACTTTTGTCTACCATGGAAGGTTTTTATTTCATCATCAAATCTGAAGCTCAGTTTTGCTGGATATAAGATTCTCAGTTGGCATCCATTTTCTTTCAGAGCTTGGTATATGTTGTTCTAGGATCTCCAGGCTTTGAGGGTCTGGGTTCAAAAATCTGCTGAGATCTGAATTCCTCTCCCCATATAGATAATCAGATTCTTCTCTCTTGCAGTCTTTCAAATTCTATCCTTATTCTGTATGCTAGACATTTTCATTATAATGTGCCTTGGTGTAGACCTGTTGTAATTTTGTACATTTGTGTCCTGTAAGCCTCTTATATTTGATTTTCCAATTCATTCTTTATGTTTGGGAAATTTTCTGATATTATTTCATTGAAGAGATGATGCATTCCTTTAGTTTGAAACTCTGTGCCTTCTTCTGTCCAGATAAGTCTTATATTTGGTCTTTTGATGTTATTCCATAATTCTTGAATGTTCTGTTCATGATTTCTTACTATCTTCACTGTGTGGTCAACTTTATTTTCAACATTGTATATTTTGTCTTTATTATCTGAGGTTCTGTCTTCCAGGTGATCTAGTCTGCTGGTGATGATTTCTCTTGAGTTTTTTATTTGGTTTATTGTTTTCTTCATTTCAAGATTTCTATTTTTTTTTTTTTACAATCTCTATCTCTTTCTTGAAGTAATGTTCTGCTACTTGTATTTGCTCCCTTATCTCTTTGTTGTGTGATCAATGGTTCACTCTATTTGCTCTCTTATCTCTTTGTGGAAGTGATCAATGATTGCCTTTATTTGCTCTCTTATTTTCTTTGTTGGAGTGATCAATTTTTGCCTGTATTTGATCAATTAAGTCATTCTTTAATTCACAGATCATTTTAATTATGTACATTCTGAATTCTTTCCCTGACATTTTATCAACTGCACTGTCAATGGATTTTATTATTGTATTATGTAAGTTTATTTGGGGTACTTTCTTTCCTTGTTTTTTCCATGTTGATTATGTATCTTCCTTTCTTGCAGTGCCAATCTGAGGTATTGTGGTTTCTATCCAATAATCTTGTAGTGACCCTACAGATTACCCCTACCTCACCTTGGAGTTCACTTCCAGTCCCCAGCAGGTGCCCCAGATGGTCATTATTGCCACTAAAGATAGTGGCGACAGTAGTGGAGGTAACTCAAGATAGCAGTGAGGGTGGCCCAAGATGGATGCCATACTTTCAGAGATGGGGCTTAAGGGGTGGGACTTACAATGGCTTTGGGCTGACTGATCGGAGATGCAGAGCTGTGGCATGTTAAGTTGTGGTAGGCCGCTGCCTCTGGGCCCTGTCTGTTTTCCCAAGGTGGAGGCTACTAAATGGGGAGGGCTTTGGCAATGGCTGCAGTGTCCTAAGATGGATATGGGAAGAGAGCGATAGCATGGACCTCCACTCTGCTCAGGGGCGGTCCTGGGCCTGGCTATCACACAGGCCTGTGGGGGCAGTCCTAGGTCCGACCTTAGCCTGGGCCTGGGACCCCACAAGGGTCCCCAGAGGCAGTCCTGGAGCTTGGCCTGGGCTCCTGTGGGTTGGCAGGGGCTCTGGTGCAGAAGGAGGGGCAGTCTTGGGCCTGATTTAGGCGTGGACTCCCACAGAGTTCCCCAGAGGTGGCCCTGGGCTTGGGTCTGGGTTTCCATGTGGGTTGGTGGATTGGAGAGGCTACACTATCTCATCCGTTGGTAGTATATTTCCCTTTTCCAGACTAGGTAGAGGTATTTCCCTTTTTCAGACTAGGAAATAATCAGATTTATTACAGTGGTTCCAAGTGTGGTAGTTGGTCTTCCCTGTCCTGGATTATTAGTTTTTAGAAAATAAAGGAAATGATTTATACTTCCATAGTTGAATTTGGGTGTTTAACTAATTAATAAATGAGCAAATGAATTAAATAGAAATTTTTCAAAAGAAAAAGTGCAAATGGCCAACAAATACATGAATACATTTTCAATATCATTAGCAATTAGGGGCATACAAATCAAAACTACATTGATATTTCATTTCACACCAGTCAGAATGGCAGTCATCAAGAATGCAAACAATTATAAATGTGGAAAGAATGTGGAAAAAAAGAAACATTTTTACACTGTTGGTGAGATCATACTAATCAACTACTATGGAAATTGGCATGGAGTTTCCTCAAGAAACTGGGTATAGTACACTCTATGACATAGCTATACCACTCCTGAGTATTTATCCTAAAGAATTAAAGTCATCATAGTATAGTGATACACTCATACCCATATTTACAGCAGCACAATCCACAATAGCCAAATTATGGAATCAGATTATGTGTCCATCAATGAATAAATAAAGAAAATGTAGTATACCATGGAGTTTTATTCAGCCCTAAAGAAGAATAAAATTCTGTCATTTACAGGAAAATGGACACAACTTGAGAACATTATGTTAAGCCAAATAAACCAAACTCAAAAGGTCAATGGTCATGTTTTCTCTCATGGAAGTTAGAAAGGAAAAAGGGAAAAAGGGTGGAGGGGATCTCATGAAAATCAAAGGGAGATCAGTAGAATAGAGGAAAGGACCAGAGGGAGAAAGGAGGGGAGGGAAAGGGGAAATACTGGGAGATAATATTTGCCAAATTAGATTGTTATATTGTGTGCATTTATGAATATGTAACAACAAATCCCACCACTTTGTACAACTGTAATGCACCAATAAAAATTGTGGGAAAAATATGGGGTTTAACATGTTTCAGGAACTATGCTGCTTATTTCCTAGAGTTCTTTATAGTTTTCCATGTACTAATATAAATTTACTAGAATCAGAAAAGATTTATAAAAATAGCCCCTACATATTATAGCTTGTCAATATACAAATTTGTTAAATAAAATATTGTTTACAAACTATACAAGGTTCAGTAGAGTCCCCACAATTCATGTCCACCCATAATGTGTGAATGTGACCTAAATTGGAAATGGGATCTTTGCAGATGTGATAATTAAGATGAAGACATATGAGAGTAGGGTGGGACCTAAATCCCATAAGTTGTGCCTTACAAGAAGGAAATCAGGACACAAAGATAGATGCACAGGGAGAATACTATGCAAAGGACACTATGATGTTAGTAACCACTAACTAGGAGTAGTTAAGGAAGGATTCTCCTCTAGAGTCCTGCTGATGTCTTGGCTTCAGTCTTGAAGTCTCCAAGATAGAAAGAATACATCTCTGTTGTTGTAAACCACCAAGTTGATAATATTTTTACTGACATTCCTAGGTAACTAATGCTGAAATCCTCCCAATGCTTCCCATACATCCTCCATGAGATGGCTCTCTTAAAACATCTCCACTTAATGTACTTGATGGGTTAGTCCATTTCTCTGATAAACTGTCTGAGGGTAGCATTTTACCATGTAGTATTAATGTATAGTCCTGATCCAATCAAAAGAATTCTGTGCTTACTGCCCACAATGCTACTTATTGTCATTACATAATTGAATCAAATAATATCTAAATTGATGAACAATGAATGTGAAAGGAAAGATAGCTGCTGATTCCATGAAAATTAAGGTGGAGACATTGGAAACTCTGGAGTAAGTATCAGAATACTTTAAGAAGTGCAATCAAATTAGGTGTGCATGAGGCAGTTATAAGACTGAAAAAAGTCATGAGAATCTAGAAAAAATCTCAAGATTGCTTTGCAAATACCTTGAAATTCTTACTTCATTTTAATAACATAACATCAACTTGTAGGACATATATCATGGATGTGGTTTATGTAAGAATTAATTTTATGAAATTGCAGTTAGGACACACGCATGCATGTGTACTTGCATAACTCTAGACCAAAAAAAAAAAAAAAAAGATTTTTAGTGTAAGTAGATGTTTATACACCATATTTTTATTCAGTAACTTGACTGTTAGTCTAGTTACTTATACTAAACAGTCTATTAGTTTGTAAGCATTATAAACACAGAGGCTATGTCTTCTGATTTGCTCCCCATTCTATATTTTATGCTTAGCATACTGCTTAGTATATGGTAACATCTCTGAAACTTTTTTGAAATAAATGAGCATAAAATGGGACATGATTTTTCCTTTTACAAAAATCATATCATTGTCAGGTGTGGTGGGGCACGCCTGGAATCCCAGAGGATCAGATGGCTGAGGCAGGATGATTGTGAGTTCAAAGTCAGCCTCAGCAACTCAGCCAGGCCCTAAGAATCTCAGTGAGACCTTGTCTCTAAATTAAATATAAAAAGAGGGCTAATGATGTACCTCAATGGTTAAGTGCCTGAGTTCAATCCTCAGTACCAAAAAAAAATATATATATATATCATATATAAAAGTTGAATCAGAGAATTCAATATTTTAATGTCATTGACTAAATAGGGGTTATACTTATCTATACATGAATATTATCAATTTTAATGTATAATTTGTCTTAGCCCTTACATAGTTTTCACATCATAATCTTTCTGAAAACACTTGAATTGTTTCCATGGTGTATCTGTCTTTATCCTATTTGTATCTAATATTGCAGTATTATTTCCCCACATTTACACATTAGGGGATCCAGGGTCAGAAAAGTTAATTTCTTAAAAGTAGATTCCCAATTATGCCTCAAATTCATGAATTTACATATTCTAAATTACTACTAACCCTGTTATTATAATTAGGCTGTAATCTTGAGCAAACTGTTGATCTACTAAACCTCAGTTGCATGAGTTATCAAATAAAAAGTGTTTTTATCACTGGGAAATCTTTCTAGGATGCTTGCTAGCTCTAAGCTCTTATTTTTAATACCAGAACACTTTGGATTTTCTTGTGAATAAACAATGTGTGACTTCTCGCTGCTTTTAATATGATAAACAAAACAAAAACAGACATAAATAGTGACAGAAAGGATAAAGTGGAGTCATGCTAGTGAGTATGAAGTAAGAAAAACAGGTACACAAGATAGAAGATGAATTTAATGTCAGCATACTAGCATAAGTTCTTTTGGGGGAAAATATAAAAAAAAAGTATTATGCTCACATAATCCACAAGAATTCTGCTCCCACTTGCCTAAAGGAATCTCAGTGGTAAATTGGAAGGTCCCTGAAGTATGCAGCTTAAAAAATTAAAAAGTCAATTCTTCATATTTTATTATCCTAAGTAGAACAAGGTATTATTCAATTATGCCATAAAACAATTAAATATGGTTTCTATATCTTAATGACCTGAATAAATTTATTATTAAATTTCATTCTTGAAACTATAGATAATATTAAGATAGAGGTGACCAATATTAGGTTCTGTTGATATGCTATACAAATATTCCTTATCTTCTTTAAGTACTGAAGAAATTAAATAGGAACCATTGAAAGAAATCTTAACATTTTTTGGTAAATAAAAGTGATAGAGGATTTCAGGTGGTCCAACAAGATAAATAATTAATCATTGGAATTCTCCTAAATAACTTCAGGAGTTGTATTTTTACCTTGAAAAACTTTCATCTGTGAAACAACTTTGGCTTCAAACAGAAGGGCTCTAATAAAACACCTCCTAGCTAGACTTAGGTTCAAGAGTTTTATGGTGCTGAACAGTAGAAAAGATAAAATGTTTCAATAAGCCCCTCAGGCTGATTTAGTTAGCATTCATAAAGTGGAATAACCTATACATCACATACCCTTTGTTAGCTGATTGTTTAGAATAGATGTATGAGTCACTGGATTTTATTTTAGCAGTTGGGCAATGCAATTCTCCTTTTGCCCAAAATATTAAAATGCAGAAATGTGAAACTAAGAGAGGTAATGTCAAATCTTATATAGGCTGCTTATCAACCACTGTGATGGATCAAGAAGTTCTTTTGCTCTTGTTATTCATGTTTCACCTTGGTAGGCACAAATAGTAAATCATGTCAAGGAAAAAAAAATTCTATTATACTAACCAGCAAACCACAGTGTGTATGGTTTATACAGACACACACACACACACACACACACACACATATGCATATAGATAGATAGATAGATAGATAGATAGATAGATAGATAGATAGATAGATAATTTTTTTTCAACTGTGTGAAGGGAAAAAGTGTTGTGTGGGGGGAAGCCTGCAAAACCAAAAGAACTAACATTAGAGAAGGATAGGCAAGAGTCTATCCTGAATCATTTCAGGTACAAATGAATTCCTCTGGGAGTTTGGGGGTGGAGTGTGGAGAATACATATTTCTTTCTTTCTTCTTTCATACACACACTCAGGCACACTTTTCTCCCTCCCTCTTTCTCTCTCTGTCTTTCTCACTATACAGAATTAATGAGGGTACCTGCAACAATGCTGGCAAGCTGCTGCGTTCTTGTGATGGGGTATATACTGCGTGCTTGAACAATTGCTGAAGCAATTTTCTTGGCATGCTTCTCCTCCCCGTATGCTCTTAGGATGGATGCAAGTGCCTGTTGATCTAAAGCGTTCACAACATCTGCAGCAGTGGGCATGTCAGGATACCTATGCACAAAAAGAGCCAATTAGTTCAATGATACTAGTATTCATTGAAGAGGTGAAAACCTCATTCATTCAAGAGGGCCTTGATCCACTTTGAGTCTTGTGAAGGGAGAGATAGGCGTTCAATTTTATTCTATTACATATGGATTTCCAGTTTACCCAGAACCATTTGTTGAAGAGGCTATCTTTTCTCCAATGTATGTTTATGGCTTTGTCTAGAATGAGATAACTGTATTTTGTGGGTTTGTCTCTGTGTCTTCTATTCTGTTCCATTTGCCTTCATGCCTGTTTTTGTGCCAATAACATGCCATTTTTGTTACTATAGCCCTATAGTATAATTTCAGGTCTGGTATTGTAATGTCTTCTGCTTCACTTTTCTTATTAAGGATTGCTGTGGATATTCTGGACCTCTTATTTTTCCAAATAAGTTTCAAGATTATTTTTTTTCTATTTCTCTGAAGAATTTCATTGGGATCTCAATAGGAATTTCATTTCATCTGTATAGCATTTTTGGTAGTATGGCTATTTCGACAATGTTAATTCTTCCTATCCAAGAACATGGAAGACCTTTCCATTTTCTAAGGTATTCTTCAATTTCGTTAGTGTTCTGTATTTTCATTGCAGAGGTCTTTCACCTCATTTGTTAGATTAATTCCCACATAGATAGATAGATAGATAGATAGATAGATAGATAGATAGATAGATAGATAGACAGATAGATATACATATATAGAGATATATATATATTAAAGCTACTGTGAATGGGATAATTTTCCTAATTTTTAGTTGATTCATCATTGCTATATACAGAAAGACAATTGATTTATGTGTGTTAATTTTATTTCCTATTAGTTTGCTGAATTCATTATGAGTTCTAGGAGTTTTCTGGTCTAGGTTTTTTTGGTCTTCTGGATATAGAATCATGTTGTTGGCAAATAGTGATAGTTCAAGTTCTTCATTTCCTATTTGTATCCCTTTAATTTCTTTTTCTGCCTAATGCTCTGGCTAGAGTTTCAAGGACTATGTTGAATACAAGTGGTGAAAGAGGGCATCCCTATCTTATTCCAGTTTTTTTAAAGGGAACACTTTCAATATTTCTTCATTTAGAATGATATTGGCCTTGGGTTTAACATATATAGATAGCTTTTATGATGTTAAGGTACGTTCCTACTATCCCTAGTTTTTCTAGTGTTTTGAACATGAATGGGTGTTGTATTTTGTCAAATGCCTTTTCTGCATTTATTGAGATAATCATGTGATTCTTAAGTTTATTGATGTGATGAATTACGTTTATTGATTTCCATATGTTGAACCAACTTTGAATCCCTGGGATGAACGCCACTTGATCATGGTGAAATGTCTTTTTAATGTTTTTGTATGCAATTTGCCAGCATTTTATTAAGAATTTTTGCATCTTGACTGGGGTGGTGACTCAGTGGTAGAGTGCTTGCCTGGCATGTGTGAGGCAAGTTTGATTCTTAGCACCGCATATATAAAATAAAGGTATTGTATCCATTTACAACTAAAAAAATAAAGATTTAAAAAAAAAAAATTTTGCATCTGTGTTCATCAGGAACACTAGTCTGAAGTTTTCTTTCCTTTTCATGCCTTGGTCTGGTTTTAGTATCAGGGTGATATTAGCTTCATAGAATGAGTTTGGAAGGGTTCCATCCTTTTTTATTTCATGGAATAATTTTAGAGGAATTGGTGTTAGTTCTTCTTTGAATGTCTAGTAGAATTCTGGTGAGAATTGGTATGGACCTGGGCTTTTCTTTATTTGTAGGCTTTTGATGGCATCTTCAATTTTATTGCTTGAAATTAATCTCTTTAAATTTTCTATGTCCTCCTGATTTAATTTGGGTAGGTCTTATGTCTCTAGAAACTTGTCAATGTTTTTAAGATTTTCTATTTTACTGGAGTAAAAATTTTCAAAATAGTTTCTGATTATTGTGTGTATTTCAATAGTATCCATCATAATATTTCCTTTTTCATCATGAATTTTAGTAATTTGAATTTTCCCTTTCTTTCTCTTAGTTAGCTTAGCTAACAGTTTATCAATTTTATTTATTTTTTCAAAGAACCAACTTTTTGTTCTGTTGATTTTTTTTTTTTTTTTGGTACTGGGGATTGAACTCAGGGGCATTCGACCACTGAGCCACATCCCCAGCCCTATTTTGTGTTTTATGTAGAGACAGGGTCTCACTGAGTTGCTTAGTGCCTCGCCGTTGCTGCAGCTGGCTTTGAACTTGCGATTCTCCTGTCTCAGCCTCCCTAAGTGCTGGGATTACAGGCTTGAGCTACCGCGCCTGGCTCTGTTAATTTTTTAAATTGCTTTTTTTTGTTTCAATTTCATTGACTTTTGCTCCGATTTAATTTATTTTCTGTCTTCTATTGTTATTGGTGTTTATTTGTTCTTTTTCTAGAGCTTTGAGATGTAATGATAGGTTATTTATTTGGTGACTTTCTATACTTTTAAAGAATGAGCTCAATGCAAAGAACTTTTGTTTTAGATTTGTCTTAATAGTGCCCCAGAGATTTTGATATGTTGTCTCACTATTCTCTTGTACCTTTAAGTAATTTTTATTTCATCAATTTTTTTTCTGCTATTCATTGTTCACTCAATAGTGTAGTATGTAGTCTACAGGTGTTACAGTAGCTTCTATTTTTAATTTTATTGTTGATTTCTAATTTCATTCCATTATGACCCAATAGGATGACAGGTGTCATCTCTATTTTTTTTTGTATTTGCTATGACCTGCTTTGTGGTATCAGATATGGTCTATTTTAGAGAAGGATCCATGTGCTGCTGAGAACAAAGTATACTCAGTCATTTGTGGTTGAAATATTCTATATATGTTTGTTAAGTCTAAATTTTAATGTATTTTTTAATTCTATAGCTTCTTTATTTAGTTTTTGTTTGGAAGATTTATCCAGTGGTAAGTGAAGTGTTTTAAAGTCATCCAGTATTATTGTGCTGTGGTCTATTTGACTCTTGAAATTGAGAAGGATCTGTTTGATATACATAGATGCTCTATTATTTGGAGCATATTTATAATTGTTATGTCTTGTTGATGTATAATTCCCTTAATTCATATGAAATGAATTTCTTTGTCCCTTCTGATTAACTTTGGCTTGAAGTCCACTTTATCTGATATGAGGATAGAAACCCCTGCCTGTTTATGAGATCCATATGAATGGTATGTTTTAATCTCATCCTTTTACCTTTAGTGCCTGGATGTCTTTGCCTATGAGGTGAGTCTCTTAGAGACAGCATATTGTTAGGTCTTGTTTTTTATTCCAATCTGCCAGTTTGTGTCTTTTGATCAATGAATTTAGTCCATTTATACTCAATGTTGTTATTGAGCAATAATTTTTATTCCCTGTCATTTTTTATTCATTCCTGGTTTTGAATTTGCATTAGTTTCTCTTTTGATTATTCTTCTTCTTTAGTTCCTCCCTTGGCTGGTTTTCAATTTTATTTTTCATTTCATCTTCATGAAAATATTTTATTGAGAATATTTTGTAGTTCAGGCTTTCTAGTTTTCAATTTTTTGACTCTTGTTTATTATGGAAGGTTTTCATTTCACTGGCAATTCTGAAGCTTAATTTTGCTGGGCATAGTAATCATGGCTGGCATCCATTTTCTTTCAGAGCTTGGGATATACTATTCCAAGACATCCTAGCTTTGAGGGTCTAGGTTGAGAAATCAGCTGAGATCTGGATTGGTTACCCACTAAATGTGACCTGCCATTTTTCTCTGGCAGCTTTTAAAATTTTATCCTTATTCTGTATATCAGGCATTTTCATAATGATGTGACTAATGATGGTCTGGGTTTTTTATTATTTTGTATATTTGGGGTGATATAAACCTCCTGTATTTGATTTTCCACTTCATTCTTTATATTGGGAAATTTTCTGATATTTCATTGAAAAGTTTGTATATGCCTTTGGTTTGTATCTCTAAGACTTAATCTATCTCAATAAATCATGAATTTGGTCTTTTCAGGTTATCCCATATTTCTTGGAAGTTTCTGTTCATGGCCTCATAATACCTTTTCTCCTTGGTCAACTTCATTTTCAAGATTATATAATTTGCCTTCTTTGCCTGAAACTAACTCTTCCAAGTGAGGAGCTGGGAGGGTTTCTACAACCAATATTTCCCTCTATAAACCCCTTTCCATGTTTGATTTTCTCCTGGTCACTTAGGCTTACTCTATGCCTTTCACTGTGAATTTGCCAGACTTGTATTTCAAGTCAGGCACTGTTTCCAGGATTCAGTTCCCTACCTGACAGTCCCCCACACTGAAGCTGCAAAATGTTCCCTCCTTCTGTTCTCCCTGGCAGCTGGGAGAGATGTGGCTTCTTTCCCACACAAGGATATTGTGCAGGACACATTTCAGGTTAGTTAGGCAGTGTCTTTGATCTGA
The DNA here is from genome assembly GCA_028644305.1 of Xerus rutilus. Classification (NCBI taxonomy): domain Eukaryota; kingdom Metazoa; phylum Chordata; class Mammalia; order Rodentia; family Sciuridae; genus Xerus; species Xerus rutilus. Next base: position 32,010,128 of record CM053399.1, read on the forward strand.
TTCTCTGTACCCAGACATGCCTCAGACCTTCTAAAAATGTAGGTTCCTTTAATTGATGAATCCCTACACTATTTTAGCACAGTGGAGATTACACCAGAAGGTGCCACCACTGGTGGCAGCCATGTTGGGGATTTCTTCTTTATTTTGTTATATACAACCTCTTGAGTCCCTGATCTGTCTTGAATGTGCAGAATTAATTCCCAGTCAAGTATCCCCTTCTCACCTTCTTGAGTTGCTCTGTGTCTGATTTCTTAGTTTCATACCAGGAAGCAACCAGGAAAGTAACCTTCTAATCTGCCATTTTGAATCCAATCACCAGTCAGCTTTTTAAGATAACTTTGCTCAACTTTAATCTCATCCACTAGACTTTAATTCTCAGGGAAAATCTTATTTTCAGCTTCTTACAGGAGAACCACAGAGACTTGATTACAAACTACAATTTATTGAAAAGTATTTGCTCTTACAATATGGGAATGCACTATTTTGGGGGGAGAGGGGGCAACCAGGGCTTGATCCCAGGGGTGCTTAATTACTGAGCCACATCTCTAACCTTTTTTTCCCTTTCTTGTCTTTTCTTTCCTTCCTTCCTTCCTTCCTTCCTTCCTTCCTTCCTTCCTTCCTTCCTTCCTTCCTTCCTTCCTTCCTTTCTTTCCTTTTTTTTTGAGAGAGTCTCACTAAATTGCTGAGGCTGGCTTTGAACCTGTGATCCTCTTGCCTCAGCCTCCCAAGTTGTGGAGTTACAGGTGTACAACTCCATATCCAGCGGAATGTACTATTAACTAGAAACTTTGTTCACTGTATTTTGGCAGGTATTCTTCTTAGCAAGGCATAGGAATAGCAGATATTTGCTTGATATTTTATCATTTTTGTAAAACCACTTCAGTCTCCAAATAGGAGAATATACTTTGACCTTTACTATTAGTCACTGTTTTTTAAAGGATTTTTATTATTTTCTCTCATAAGGACATTCTTCATTCTATGAAGGCCAACGGCATATGCAGAAGGTATGAGACTCAGAAACAAGAGGATTCTAACAAATATCAGTCACTATCCAAATTAACAAGTCATATTCCACCATAGGGAAAAGACTATCTATGAATAATTACCACAAAACAAACCAGTTTCTTATAGAACACATTATGAGTGATAAAAGCATGGTTAAGTTTTGTAGATATAAATTGCTCAGGCCATGGGCCAGTATTGAGCCTTGACACAGATTCTAACCTAAGCTTTTAAAATTAATTCAGATAAAAGGAAATTATTTCTATACTTTTCTAGAATGTGATGCTCTTTGTGTTAATTTAACATATATGTGCCTATTTGAATAACAGAGAGCAAACACTAGTATTCTCATAGGGGTTAGGAATGAAAAGGAAGTGCACAAGATATCTGATGCATAGTGCTGTGTGTGATGTACCAGAAACTAGTACATCACAAGCAAGCAAGTTTTTCTCAAGCAAGTTCAATCAAAGGTGGCTGTAGGACAAAACACGAAACAGTTGACTTAAAGAATCCTGCATTTTTTGCAGTATTATGAAAGAATCATCATTAAAGATAATTCCTTTTTGTTTCTCATATTAGTATAGTTGGGCATGTAAAAATGAAGTCATTATTTCCATGTCATAATGCCCATTTACATTATTAGTAACATAAAAGCCTATATGGTTTCAGTGAAAAAGATAATCAGCAGGGAAGTTATCCTCTACACTATTCTGTGTATGAACAATAATTATTTTTCTTTCAAATTCTAAGGCCAGAGAAATACTAAAATCTATAATGAATAGCAAACAAAACTGATTTATTATGTCTGGGTAGTGCGAGGTGTAGGTGTGTGATGGAAATTCTGCAATCTTAAAAGGAAATTAAATTCAGAATGCTTTTGTGAAATTGATTTTTTGTTTTAAGGAGAAATGTTTTATCAATACTCACCTGCCACCATCCATCCTCATGTCCAAGGGGCCATCCTTCCGAAGGGAAAAACCTCTTTCAGGAGCATCAAGTTGCATAGAGGAACACCCAAGATCCAAAAGAACTCCATTCAAAGTCCCTGGCTGCACTCCGGCTTTCATTAATAAGTCTTCTGCTTGGCTGAACTGGCCTAGCATAGCTCGGATCTGTTTACTGTAAATAAACCCAGGAGATGGAAAAAATACTTCTATTATATTAAAATCTCTCTTGAAGAAAGCACACTCTATTATTAGATAATTTTACCCATATATATTTACTGAGTATCAACCACATGGCTAGCACAATACAAAAAGATATATGTATATGGAAACTACACACTTTGGTTTCAAACACCAGAGCTGATTTAATGTAATTTTATTCCTATAAATAAACACAATTTATTGTATATAATTGGGAAGGTATACAATACTTCATAAATCATAAATCAAAAGAATTTCATAAATCAGAAAAATTCCTTTGTCAGCCCAGATTTTCAATTTTAAATATTTTTAAATCTATGGGTAGGAAAAATAAGCACGTCATTCTATCAAAAGAGCTACTTTAATCCAGTTAAAATACAATAAATAATAAAACAAATCATACAAAGAAAATGTGGTATATATACAATGGAATATTACTAAGCCACAAAAAAAAAATCCTGTCATCTGAAAGGATGGAATTAGAGATCAGGATGTTAAGTCAAGTAAGTCAAGCATAGTACTGCATGTTAGCACTCACATATGAGACCTACAATACTTTTAAATAGAGTAGAATGGTGCCTACCGGCAGTGAAAGAAAACTGGGGCAGAGGAAGGAAATGTGGAAAGGTTGACCAAAGGGCACTAAATTATAGTTAAATAAGAGCAAAATGTTCTGGTGTACAGTAGGGTGACTACAGGTAGCAATAATGTACTGTACATTGCAAAAAGCTGGATGAAAAAATTTGAAAGTTGAAAAAAATTTGAAATAAAGAAATAATAAATGAGCAGACAGATATGTTTAACCTGATTTAAACATTGTAATATATATGTATATATACACACATATACATATATATATTGAAACATTGCATATTATCCCAAAAATAAGTAAAATTTTATGTGCCAGTTAAAAATGAAATTAATTTAAAAAAACAGAAATCAATGAAAAGGCATGTCACATATGTTCAATCCAACCATTATAGCTTTCTTCATGATTTTCTTATAATTTAGGATGGGGTGCTATGCAGCTATACTTTTGAAGAATTAAAATATGATGAAAATAAATGACTTCTTGAAGAGGCAGTGTTGTAGCTCTCAGCAGAAATTCTGAAGTGAATGCAGCATTCACAATTAACTCAGACAAGGAGTGAGGATCACCTTGTAGTTATGCTAATTCTCCTTCCTATGCAAAGGGAGATGCTGCCTTTAGGGTTCTTCAGAAGCCTTGGGGTAACTGGCATTCATTTTGGAAGGGGAATGAGAAAAAAAAATTGGATAAGTCTAAAGATCTCATTCCTCCGCGTAGAGGAAGATGGATTGACTTTAGATTTCAACGGTGTTGGGAAATTCACATTTATATATTTATTTATGTATTAATAGTTTACAGGGTACTTCACAGCTTATTAGTTTGTTTTTCTTAAATTCTGTGATTTTCAATCTCACTCACCAAATAGGTGTTAAATATCTTTTGTATTGTCAGTGATTATGCCATTTAAAGGATATATAAAGGGTATATGAAGATTAATAGAGTATTTTTTTGAGCTTTGAGCTAAGAAGAGCAAGATGTAATATTTATATTTATAAATAAATATAAAACAAACTGAATGAAACAAATGATAGATGATAGATGTTTCTCCTGGTTTTGAAAATATGCTAATATTAGCAATGGAAACCCATAAACAATAAAATCTTGCAACTAAAAGGCAACTCACAGTCATTATGCCAATAAATTAACAAATATTTGAATCATTCCCCTATCCAACATGCTAAGGAATGGGGGAAGGGAGGAAAAACAGTTTTAATCCCTTTCTTTTCACTACATTGGTGAGGAAGGGATTCCCATTCAAAGGCTGTGGAGATGGTCAAAAAGACAACACCTAATACTGTACAGATGAGGGTGAAAGGAGTTCATGAACTGCATGTATTCACAACCTAGGGTAAGAAGACACAGTATGCCATGTCAGGTTACATGGATTATACTCATATCAGAGTGAACAAACTGAGGCTGTGGTGTTCAGAAGTTGAAGTGCCCCAGGTCCCACAGGAGGAGGTGATTGGTTTGTTTAAACATAGACTGTCAAGGAATTGGACTTGCTAATCAAGGATAAGCAGAAATGGTGCCTGATAGTTGTGAAAAGAAGGGTTATTTGGCTAGGGAATCTTACCCACAAAAACATTACAGGAAGAGGATCTTATGGTTAGGTCATTTTGGAAAAAATTAATTGTTTAAAATTTTAAAATATTTTGACATTATGATGTATATGTATGTGTGTATATATGTGTGTGTGCATGTATATGTATATATATGTTTGTATGTGTGTGTGTATACATATATACATAGTAGGGGATTTATTTATATTTATATATTATATTTATATATACCCTACTAGTTCTACTTCTCTGGAGATTCCTGATGGATATAACATCTCAGCTCAAGAAACAAAGTTTTGGCTGGGCGCACTGGTGCACACCTGTAATCCCAGCAGCTTGGGAGGCTGAGACAGGAGGATTGCGAGTTCAGAGCCAGCCTCAGCAAAGGCAAGACACTAAGCAACTCAGTGAGACCCTGTCTCTAAATAAAATACAAAACAGGACTGGGGATGTGGCTCAGTGGTTGAGTCGCCCTGAGTTCAATCCCTGGTGAAGGAAGGAGAGGAGAGGAGAGGAGAGGGGAGGGGAGGGGAGGGGAGGGGAGAGGAGAGGAGGAAGAAAGAAAGAAAGAAAGGAAGGAAGAAAGGAAGAAAGGAAGGAAGGAAGAGAAAAAGAAATAGGGTTTTGATTAGCTAACTAAGCTAATTTGCACATATCATTCTCATGCCATTATATTGTGTTCAGAGGATGGCATGTGTTACAAATCTGGCCAATGAGATAAAAGAAGTATTTCCTAGAGACTTGGAGAAAGACGATTCCTCTTTCTTCCATTGAGCTACTAGGGAGAAAAGGGTTTTCTGAATCTCACTTGATATAAAAAATACAAAGCACTAATTATTGCTAGTAGGCCAGCAGATTAACAAGGACATTGGATTGAGTCTCAACTAAAACCCAACTTGTCTCTGAACTTCTGAATTATATGAGTTGATAAATTACCTTTGGTATTGAAACCAGTTAATTTTTCTTCCTTTTACTTATGACTAAAAACATCCTAACTGCTATAGCTATCACGATTCTCAGTTTTCCTTTTCTTGTATCTTCAGCCAGTCTCCATTTAAAAAAATCTTTCACCAGACTAGTTGCTCTTTTATGAAGGTATGCCAGTTTGCTTATATGCCTAAATCTGAATTCTACAATGATCAGCACAGAATAAATTCTTACTTCCCTTGTTCAAATATTATATTATAATAGCTCAAGATCAAATAGTTTTGGAATTTATTTCACTGTTGAGTTACACTAACTCTAACCTTTTAGTCTTTTTCACATGCAATGCTGCTAAGCCTGTTTCCTCTGTTCTGCACTTGCCATTTTTGTTATTTCTTTTTATCTAAGTACAATTTTTGCCAAACATATTTTCCTTTTCTGTTTTTGAGACATATTCTCACTACATTGCTAAAGCTAGCATCAAACTTGCCATCCTCCTGACTCAGCCTCCCAAGCAGTTGGGGTTATAGGTTTGCATCCCCAAGCCCAGCTCTGCCCTATGTATTTTCTACAGCTTCTTTAGGATTTTTGTGTATTACCTTCAACTACAGAGAACTTATTTACACTGCAGCAAAACCCTCCAACAACCCTCCAGTCATAATTCCTGAAGCATTATAGCTATTATCTGGCTGAGGCTAATACATCTTTTAAATAATTACAAACTCTTAGAATGTTTGTATTCTTGAGTGCCTTAAAACTTAATTCTCTAATATACAATACTCATACAGTTTCATGCCTGACTATAATAATGAAAATACAATCCCTGTAGTACAAAATTCAGCATAATGTTGTACAAGTGTGAGAAAATCGTATGAAGAAAAAAAGCAACCATAATTCAACACCACAAAATAAATCATGCATTTAAGGAAGAGTTTTTTGATGCTACATCAACTGTGTGTTTCTAGAACTAAATTTTTCTCAGAGGAAAAGAACCAGATATGAAATTTACATACTAGTCTGATAAAACCTTAGGCTAGTCTGATAAAACCTTCAGATCCTGGGGTGTTATCTCATGTATACAGTTATAATGAAGCTAATTTTCCTGGAAAGGCAAATTTCATTCCTACTTTTCTCTCTCCTCCTCCTTCCTTCTTTTGCTCTTTCCTTCGTTTTTCTTTTAAATTTTCAATATTTTTTTCAATTTAAAACAAGGAACAGAAGAAAAGAATGAGTCAGCCAGGGAGAATTATGAAGTTCACAAAAACAGGGTCTATAAAGATGTTAAGATACAACCACAAATGTACCATTTATTCAAATCACCATCACCATCATCATCATCAGTCATCACTTTATGCTCTCCAGGCTATAAAGAGCACATGCTAAATGAGAATGGTTTCTGTAATCCAATCCCAAGAAAAGTCAAGGGATTTAGCTGTACATTGGTTGTAGTAAGCCATTTTTGAGATTCTTTGGCTATAACTATTGTTAATCTTGATCCTAATGAGTCACTTGCTCGTGAAGTACAAGTTATGAGTCTGTTTTACTATGAAGGATTAATGTACTCTAGTATATATGAACCTGGTGATGTAAGAGTAGCTACCATTTAACTGTATGCTTGATTTAGGATTCAACAAGGAATCTCATCATTCTTCTACCTGTACAAAATCTAAAGATAGAGATTAAGGATAAATTATTCCACAAATTATAAAAGTATATCCAACACACAGGGTTGAGTATCTTGTAGTCAATGTGAGTTCTCATCCATTTTGGTTTTATGTATATCCAAATCTACCATGTTTCATAAAGTACTTGATGTGAAGAGGTAATTTTTACTGCCCAGGAATAAATAATTTTCAATTTCATGTAGTGAAGACTTATTTGTGTAGAATAAGATTTTCAAGTTAAAAATACAAAGTGTGAATACAAATTTTCAAGAAGAGCCTTCAGTTTGGGGCCTAGTTTTCTGAGACACCATATGCAGAAAAAAACACAATTATTATCTTTATCCTAAGATTCTTCTGTCCTAAACAACAATATTAAATAGATGCTTGAAATCATTATATAACTATATTCTCAAGTATAGTAATAAACATTATTGTAGTATGCAAACAATATGGAACTCAGACATATACAACTACCAAAAACATCAAAATGGTCCATGAAAATGATACTGAAAATAATAATGATCTTGATTTTTCTCTGAATCACTTAGCTTTTGCTATATAAAAGCTATCTTCAACAACATTTATCAGTTCACCATTCTACAGTTTAGCCCTCTGTGTTGAGCTCAGCTGCATGATTCTTTTGATAGTGGTTAAATGAAGTCTAATGTGTTCCATAAGGCCTCACTTACATGTTGGGAAATTGACTGGGATGAAGATAGGTTACCAGATCATGTGTCTCTAGCATTTAACTTGGTAGCCTCTAACTTGGTAATCTCCGATCTTCTAGGTTCTCTTCTGCTAATTGAGACTTTTTTTTTGTTACAAGACAGTCTCTTGTTAGAGGCATCACCAGCCATGGTGGTTAATAACTGACATTCAGAAGCAGGATATAAAGCTAGGATCTGGTGCCAGAAATAAAAATCTAGGCAGAGACTAAATAGCAGTCTGTGGCACAGGAGTCCGGCAAGGGGTAATATATTACGAGGGAGGGAGTATCATGTTAGTAACAGAGGTTCTATAATAAAGCGATGTGTAGCAACCTAGTCACATTAGCAGCAAGTAACTATGGAAGCAAATAGGAGGATTCTGATGACAAGATCTGCCCTGAGAACAAATCATCTGTTGCAAAGGAATTGAAGTTTGAGGTATTTAAGTGGAGGTTTAGGAAGAGTTTCAGGCATGAAAGAATAAGTTAGAGTAGAAATGGCCTAGACACTAAAACTCAGGCTATCAAGTCAGGAATAGCAGCAAAGGCAACTTGATGCTTAGGTCACCTAAGCTACAAACCAGGCCACCTTCAATTCATTATGAGAGAATACTGTGCTAACAGATGAATACACAGAGAGTTCTGATCATGCAGACCAAAGACGCAAGCAGAAAAGAACTATCATTTCTCAGAAGCTGCTAAAAGTAGTACCCAAATAGTCAATGCAGTTTCTTTCTTTGAATTTAAAGGGAATTAAATTCAGATTCACTCCAGCATAAATCTTCATCATTCATTTTGTGTGTATATTTGGAGGCATACTTAAGTAATAACATTTCAAAAAGGATGAGAAGAGCAAAATGCAAATAGTTTTTTTTTTTTTTTTGTGGGGAGAGGTTCTCCTTACTGTGGATCCAAGTTCTTCTCACATCAGTATCAGCATTAATCCATGTTAATCCTAAAGTGCTACCTATTTTCCAGCCATTAAGTTTTTTTTTCTTTTTGGGGTACCAGAGATTGAACTCAAGGGCACTCGATCACTGAGCCACATCCCCAGCCCTATTTTGTGTTTTATTTAGAGATAGGGATTCACTGAGTTGTTTAGCGCCTCACTTTTGCTAAGGCTGGCTTTGAACCCGCAATCCTCCTGTCTTAGCCTCCCAGCCATTAAGTTTTATTGGTCTGTAGGCACAAAGCAGAGGCCACGGTTAGTTTTATCATTTTATTAGTCCTCCTCAGCAAGGAATTTAGAGTGAGCCAAAACAGTGGATGAATGAATGGTTTCATTTTAGGAATGGTAAGATCAACATTTGTAAAGTGCTTTTTATATGCCAGAACTGGTGCTTAGTACTTTATACCTATAAACTTATTTCATACTCAAAATAACCCTATGAGGCAGGTAACTGACCTAGGTTCTGCAGATAAGAAAACAAGTATAGACAGTGAAGTCAAGTCATATAGCTAGTAAGTGGTGAAATTAGAATGTAAACAGTCCAGTCTAGCTCCAAATTCCACATTCTTAGTTACTATACCACACAACCTCTTAAGTTTCTATTTAGTGCAAATCAGATCTACAGCTTTTTACTATTACAATGTTGTCCTTATATACAAATTTATCTTATTTCTCTGGTACCTTATTAAAATCATTTAATTGTTTTTGTTTGCTATCTTTTCATAGATATAGGTCTGCAGATTCAACTTTCAACAAATATTTGCTGAATAGGGATTATCTACCAGGTACTGGACACAAGAATATGAAAATGAATAAGAACATACAATATAAAAGGATATATTAACAAACATATAAAAAATCACCTCATAGATAGTTAACTTTTTAAAAGTAATAGAAGTATAGTGGAAAGGGTAATGACATCATATTGCTTATGTTTAAATCTTGACTCTACTACTTATTACTGTAGTAATGGGCAAGATACTTAAGTTTTCTTTCTCAGTTTCAGTTTTCCTGTATCTCATGTTGCTTAATATTTTCCCCTCTGAGAGCATCTAGTATGACAAAAATATCTTAAGTTCTGATGTTAGACTGAATCAGATCATGAGTATTCTGACGATTTAACCCCCAGGCTCATTTTCTCATTTGTACCATGAAGACAATAGAGCAATTTCAACCTCACAGAGGATTTTTATGAAGGTATAGTAACTAAAGCATATAAGAATGTCAAGGCATTAGAGGGCCCTCAATAATAAGGACCTTGGTGTTCCTGCTTCAAGCTGTTTTTCTTTTTCCTTGGATATAATTTTGTCACTGTGTTGACAATAAAGAGTTGGGGGAAATGGTAAGGATTTGTTCTAAATATACCAATTGCATACCGACTATGACCTTTTATCTATGAAGAATTTTTCTCCAACCTCTCTTAGGTACCATTATTTTGCTGTATTTATCCTTCCTCTATACCATGCCGTTGTTATACTAGGAGAATGGTTTACTTTTTAATGTTAATGTTTACCACATAAAGATTCTTGGACATATACTGATACTCAAGATATTTTCATTATCATATTGATTATGATCACTGCTAAATATTATTAAATGATACCTTTGTCAGAATATTTCCATAAAAGGTATAGATTAAATGAAAAGATATATATACTCTGCATCATTTCCTAAAATTCTTTTTTTTATCACCCGGAAAACCTGTACTCATTAGCAGCCATTTCCATTTTCCCTCAGAAGTTCCCAGCCCTAGGCAACCACTGATCTTTCTTCTGTAGATTTGCCATATAGATGAAATCACATAATATATGACATATTGTGTCTGGTTTCTTTCAACTAAGTATGTTTTCACAGTTTGTCTATGGGGTAGCATGTATCAGTATTTCATTTTATAAAAAAATTCATTTCATTTTTAAAATTGTAGTAAAATACATTTTACATTTTCATTTTTAAAAATGTAGTAAAACATAACTTTTTTGGGGGTACTAGGGATGAAACTCAGGGGTACTCAACCACTGAGCCATATCCCCAGCCCTATTTTGTGTTTTATGTAGAGACAGGGTCTCACCAAGTTGGATAGCGCCTCGCCATTGCTGAGGCTGGCTTTGAACTTGCAATTCTCCTGTCTCAGACCTCCAAAGTGGTGGGACTGCAGGTGTGCGCCACTGTGCCCAGCTCCATCTTAACCATTTTAAATATATAGTTCATTGCTATGCTACTATCACCACCTCCAAAACTCTTTAAATCTTGCAATTCTGAAACTTTGCACCTATTAAACAATAATTCCCCATTTTGCCCCACCTCCAGGCCCTGGCAACTACTATTCTACCTTCCACCTCTATCATTTTAAATTAGAGTACATTCATTTCTTATATGGGTAATATTCCATTCTATAGATCCATCTCATTTTTTAACTCTTCAATTTGTAAGTTTTTTTTTAATACCTCAGTTCCTCAGAGGAAGGAAATTTTTATACTCACAGATTTTCCTTCTACATTTGCAAACTGACTTAAGTATGTACCTTGAAAGCAAAAGGAATAATTAGAAATAAGAAAAATTACACTGGAAGGGATAATCAAAATATATTTTTTAAAATGAGAGAAATCATAAGGTAAAGTATATGCTGGGAGAGTCATATATTTAAAGCAAAAAGCGAGTTGCAGTACTCCTTCAAGTACTCAGCCTTTACAAAAGTCCTAATGTCTTTTTTTTCTGACTAATTTTAAAATTTTATCTTTATCATTGGTTTTGTAGACTACCTTTAGTCTAGTTTTTCATTAATTCATTGCTTTATATCCTGTTTTAACCTCATTTAATGCTTCTTGAGCCTGAAGTTTTATAGTTTTCACCCAATCTGGAAAATATTTTGGTCATTATTTTCCTAAATATTCTTTCTTTCTTCCTCTTCTCTCATTTCCTTCTCCAAATTTATTATAGTGATGTTAGTCTACTTGGTATAGTCCATAAAATCACAGAAACCTTTTTCGTTTTGTTTTTCCAGTCTTATTTCTTCTTGGGCTTCATTATGAATTGATTCTATTGCTATATTTTCAAGCTCAGTGATTTTTTTTTCTGTAGTGTCTAATCTGACATAAATTTCTTTCAGTGAAATGTTTCAGATATTATCAATACCATCTGAGAGTTCCATTTCGTTCTTTCAAAAAATCTTTCAGCCGGACGCGGTGGTGCAAGCCTGTAATTCCAGCACTTAGAGAGGCTGAGACAGGAGAATCGCAAGTTCAAAGCCAGCCTCAGCAAAGGCGAGGCGCTAAGCAACTCAGTGAGATCCTGTCTCTACATAAAACACAAAATAGGGCTGGGGATATGGCTCAGTGGTCGAGTGCCCCTGAGTTCAATCTCAAAAAAAAAAACTTTCATTTTTCCATGTGAATTATATCTCAGTTAAAGCTGTTAGCAGAAAAATAAATCTTACTTTTATTCCCCTTTTTCCTTTACATTCTTGATTATCTGGAGCATATTTATAAAAATGTTTTCTTGTTCTTGTATCCAATACCTCTGTAATTTCTGGTATGGCATCCCTTCACTGATTTATTTTTTTGTATGTCCAGAATTAATTGATTGAATCATTGATATTTTGAATTCAGTATTGTCTCATGCTGAATTTTCTATTTCCTTAGAGTGGATCAATTTTATCTTTTAAAGGATTTTTAAAAAATTAAATTTAATCTTTACATTCGATTAAACATCTATTTCCCAAAACATCAAAATATTTTCTTCTAGCTTTCTGAATTATACATTATCATAGTTTACTATACTGTCCAACAGCATGCCATAACTTCTTACTCTTACTGTAACTTAGCATTTACTGATAACATTTCCCATCCTTCATTCCTCTCTAGTCTCTTTAGCCTCTGGTAATTCTACTCTCAACTTCGATGAAATCAACTATTTTTTATCCCACATATGAATGAGATCATATGGTAGTTGTTTTTCTGTGCATGGTTGACTTCACCAAACAAAATGAACTCCATTTCCATTTATTCTGTTGCAAATGACAGAATTTTATTCTTTTTATGGGGAACAGTATTCCATTGTACTTATGTACCATATTTTCTTTATCCATTCATCAGCTGATGGACACTTAGGTTGTTTCCATTTCTTGGCTATTAGTGCTATAATGAACATGAGAGGGTAGATGTCTCTTCAACATACTGATTACATTGCCTTTAAATATATATGCAGTAGGGGACTGCTAGAGCATGTGGTAGTTCTATTTTTAAGCTTTGAGGAACCTCTCCACTGTTTTCCATAATAGCTTTACAAATTTCCAGTCCTACCAACAATGGACAAGAGTTTCCTTTTCTCTACATCCTCACCAGCACTTGTTATCTCGTCTTTTTTATAAAATTGCCATTGTTACTGTAGTGAGGTGATATTTGAGGTGAGGTTTTAATTTGTATTTTCAATTTTATTAAAACCTTTGACAGCACTATCTTTATTAACCATTGTCTTTTGTTTCAGGAAATACTTTTAAAAATTAATTTATCATTCATTCACAGTTCACATTTTGAATTAAAGTTTATTTTAGAAATGATAAAATACAATTATATGTATATCTCTTGGTACCTTGTAAAAGATTTATTCACTGGAAGAATCTTTCCCTGTTCTAGAATAACCATTAAACAGCTCCTATAACTTTTCCAGTCACTCATATGCACTTATGACCATTGTGAGGTGCAAACATAGCTCAAAGTTTATACACTGTTCAATTATGAAAACAAATGCCAAAAGGACATCTACTAAGCAACTTTTAACTACTGGTTACTTCTCTAACCATGTAAAATACAAATAAAACTGATAAACCCCCAATGACTGTGGAACTTACATTATTAGGAGACAATAAAAATCAATACAATCAGAAATTTCTGTTTGTATCTACAGCAGTTTAGATTGAAGAGATCACCTCTTCTACTGAGAAAAAAAACTAGAAAGGCTAGATACAATTATTATGATCATGTACTTAAAAAAATCAGACAGAAATAAAAGCATCTAGGACTTGTGAGGAAACTACAAGGGGAACTACAAACAAGTGAGTCCAACAATAAAGTAGTTCTCCCTCTAAAGACCTATTGATTTGCAAGTGGAAGCTAAGTGCTAATAAACAGATTCATAGAATATGGGAGACATGTAAGAGAGTTCAGAACCCATCAAAGTGGGCTATGCCACAAGGTGGGATCTTAAATTTCTAAAACAAGATTAAACTAGCAAAAGGGTAGACAAATAAAAAATAGATCACTAAGGTACTAGGTCCAATTTCTACTCAGTTTAAACCTTACTGTATTACTAGGATGATATGGTCTTAGATTAATTACCTGTCAGAAACAAGAGTAAATGGTACCTGGAAGAAGATATCTTCCAGACTCTCAAATTAGCTCCATGGCTTTTCAAAAACAATGTTAAATCAAATATTTAAAACTACTCTAGATAGGGAGGTAAGACCAAATATCATTCCCTAGGAATATATACTAGAAACAGACTTATAGGATATGGAATAGTTATTAGAATAAACTTTAAAATAACTGATTAACTTACTCAAGAAAAGAAAGAAAAAACTAGATAATTTCAGCCTGGAAATGGCTCTACAGAAAACAGTAAAATGAAAATAAGCCTAAATAAGGAAAAAGAAAATGATAATAATTGAAAATAAAAATTCAACAGATGGGGTTAAGAATAGCTTAGAAATAAATAGCCCAGGAAAAGATAGAGACATGGAACATGGCTCAGTAGAAAATACTCAGACTGAAGAATGTAATAATTTAGAAAATATAAAAAAGAGCCTAAGACATGAAATACATGTTACTAGAATCCCAAAGAAGAGAAGAGACAGAATCAGGTAGAAGCAAAATTTGAAGATACAATGGCTAAGAGCACTCTAAAATGATTCAAGATTTCAAATCACAGATTCAAAAAGTACAATAAATTCCAAAGAGGATGAACACATATGCAAAGAACAAATGAACAAAAAATTAGAACTATCACAGTAAAATGAAAGAAGACTAAAGGACAAAAATATTAAGAACAGCTGAAGAAAAAAGATACGTTTCATTTGGAGGACCAACAGTCAGAACTAACATAATAGGAGCAAAAGATTTCCAAAAAAAAAAAAAAATTGATAATGAAATTTCCTTCAAAATGAAAGGAAAACAAAGATACTTTCTGATACAGAAAGCTGGGCTAACTCACTAGTAGCAGACCTATACTAAAATAAATATTAAAGACAGATTTCTTCAGGCAAAAGGAAAATAATTTGAAATTAAAGTAAGGAAATGAAAGATGGAATGAAGAGCAATACAATGTGTAAATATATGAGAAAATTTAGATAAATACTGACTTTAGAAAATAATAATGATTTTTTTTTTTTTGGTACTGGAGATTGAACTCAGGGGCACTCGACCACTGAGCCACATCCCCAGCCCTATTTTGTGTTTTATGTAGAGACAGGGTCTCACTGAGTTGCTTAGCGCCTCGCCGTTGCTGAGGCTGGCTTTGAACTTGCAATTCTCCTGTCTCAGCCTCCCAAAGTGCTGGGATTACAGGCTTGCACCACCATGCCTGGCTAGAAAATGATAATGATTTCTTTTGAGTAAATATATAAATGCAGAATTAATAGATGGTAGTGGTATAAAAGACAAGAGTGGAATAAATGTAGCTAACATGTTCCAAGGACCTTGAAATTGCAATATCCAAGAAGAAGTAAAACAATTAATTTATATTAGACTTTCCTAAGAAAGTCATGAACATTGTGATTACCATAGTAAGTTCAAAAGGAACAGTAATGTATAACAAACACATAAACAGAAGGAGGAAATATATAACGAATAAAAAGACAATAAAGAAAAGAAAATGGAACATAAAACGGGTTAGACAAATAGAAAATAAACAGGGAGATGGTAGGTAGATTTAAACCCAAGCATATCAATAATTCTATTAAATATCACTGGACCAAATATTCTAATTAAAAGATCAATAGTATTATAATGGACTTTAAAAATCCAAACACCTGCTGCTTATAAATGACAAAATTAAATATTCGGACATAAAAAAGTTGAAAGTGAGAAGATACAAAAAGATGCTATACAAACACTAAACAAAAAGAGATAGTGTAGTGTTAACAAAGGAGACTCTAAAATGAGAAACATTATTAAATGTAAAAAGTATACTATGAATACAAAAGCATGACATGTCAATTATACATGTGCATATACCTAGTAAAATAGCTTCAAAGTATGTAAGCAAAAACTAATAGAACCAAAAGCAGATAGACAAATTCAAAACTTGTAGATTTTTAAATGTTTCTCAATATAGAGAGAATAATCAGACAAAATATTTGAAACACACAATTAACAAGTTTCATGTAACTGAAATATAAACAAAACTCCATACTCCAATGGTTGATGGTAATGTCTACTGTTGAGCTCTTTGTTGATTCCTTTGGCACTCAATACATGCTACTTTGTAATGTGATTTATCTTTTATATAATTATCTTTTTATATATCTTTTATATAAATCTCTTATTGGTCCTATGGACAATTATACACTGTTTTTTCTGGTTGTATGTTTTGTATCTTCAGCACCCAAATGATTTTTTGATGAAAGTAGTAATGACTTTAAGAGGAATCAAAAAACAATTTTAGAAGTCATCAAAGAACACTTAATAATAACCAATTCAACATATTTTTTCACCACATACCTAAATGTGATCAAAGTATTAAGGAAAAGATGTACTTTAGAGGGCAAATAAATGCAGTGCACATAAAGTTTATTGGATATAATTGTTATAAGGGCATAGTTTTAGACAGTCATCTTTCCTATTTCTTAAAAACTTAAAGAAACTTTAAGGAGCCATCTTACAACTACAGTCAACCAGAGTGTGTTTTTTTTTTGAAATTTTTGTTCATGATATCTTGCCAGCTACAATATTGTGAAAAAGCTTAAGTATATTCAAAGGAAAAAATGCTAGTGTGTTTTAGTAAACAAAATAAGAAAATAAAATTCAAAATTCATACCAGTCAAAGGCAGGAAATTTGGTAAGGTTAATTCATACAATGAAGAAGAAAACTTTGAAGTATTTTAAAATGAAGAATGATATTACAATTATAATATTATTGAAACAAAATTCCTTTTGAAGAATCGTTTTTATTCTTCTGGGAAATTTTTTTTTCAGTAAAAGTACATTTTATTTAATATGTAGAAAGATTTATTTTATGCAGAGTGTCTAAGTAATAATTGTTAGGCAACATTTACAATATGGCCTTTACACAATTTCTTCTATGATTTCTAACATATCTGGCTCCTGTATACTAGATAACCTTGCTCCCATAATATTACCCTCTTATCTATTTCTTTAGAAAGCTGAGTGTGATAATTATAAGAAGTGACCATCTCTCTGAGGCATCACTTTCTAATATGTTCTGAATTTAACCTCTAAATACTGATGACCATGCATATACACTGTAAAAATACTCCACTTTTATGGTTTGGATATAAGGTATTCCCTCCGGTAAGCCCTGTGTTGATACAAGAGATAAAATGATTAGATTATGAGAACTACAACCTCATCAGTGGATTAATTCACTTGATGGGTTAATAATTTGAATGGATTGCTGAATGGTTATTGTAGGCAAGTGAGGTGTAGCTGGAGAAAATGGGTCACTGGGGTTTTGCACTGGGGATTATATATTTTGTCCCTGGCTCCTTCCAGCCTGTTTTCTGGCTGCAATAAAATGAGTAGCTTCTGCCTGCCATGCCCTTCCTCCATGATGTTCTGTCTCTGCTGGGGACTCAGAGCAATGGAGATAGCTAATTATGGACTAAGATCATGAAAAACTGAGAGCCCAAAATAAACTTTTCTTCTCTAACTTGTTCTTGTCAGGTATTTTGGTCACAATGATGACAGCTGACTAACACACCTACTTATTCTATTAATTAATCAAAAAAATTTTAAGTATCACATCTTAAAACATCAATAGTCTTGTTAGCTTAGCAACATTGAAGCAGAGTGTTTAGATGGCCAACAGAATTCAGATTTGAAGAAGTCAGGTGATTTAATCTAGTGGTCTCTAGTTAAAGGTGAACATCAAAATCACATAGAAAATGTTTATAAATTATGTATATTTTGTCACTCACTCAAGGAATCCACATCAAGACAAAACAAGTTGCATTTTGAAGATTTTCCTGAGGAGCTCTCATTCCTCTTTAAGCAGCAAAGGCTGGGCACTCCCAAATAGAAAAAAGAAACAGATTTTAGGCATGTCTATGAGGACCATAAGGACTAGTAAACTCTTGAGACTGATGATTGCTTCTATATATTAAGTAAGCAACAATGGACATGAAGAAAATGAGTAGGAAATATCAAATATTTACTATGAAGGTAAAGGAAAATGGTTGTCATACAGCACAAAGGATAACACATGCTAGGAACCCTGAGGCTTGATAAGTAGATATGAGTGCCTCTCACACCCCAGAGAGGAGAGAAATTCTATTTATCAGTAATGAGCAAAAAGTTTGCTGATACGGAACAAATAGTGTCTCCATGCATCAAGTAGGCCCTAATTCTACTATGCTAGTGTCATATGACCAGTTCCTCTACCCTAGTATCTCCTAATGGGTAGACTTTTTAAAAATGGCATCAAAAATTCAGTTTAAATAAAGGAAAAAAATCACTACATACAAGCAAGTATTTAAATAGGAAAGGAAAATGTGTAAGGGAAATTGAATGCTTTTGAAATAAAGAGATCAGCCATAAGCTTAAAACCATAGCCCATGAAGTCTAGAGTTTGAATTTTAATTTATGTTTTTTATTCCATTCTATGTATATAGTCTTTTCACAAAAATGTTTATTTGTTAAAAAGTCAAACTGATGCTCTACAAAAACACACATTTATCCTATAGTTTTGAATACTTACTGGTCATGATGCTGTCAACTACTAAAAATATTGAAATGATGCATCCAGAGAAGGAAAACAAAGTAAGCAAAGCTTTTATTCTGTTGGTGGTTCTAATTAGCTTCAAAATTTTGTTTGGTTATTACGTAAGATTACAAGAAAATTAGAGTAAACAGTTAATGGTTTTAGTCTAAGGAAAAAGAAATATAGCCTTTCTGACCCCGGGGCGGGGGGGAGTTCATTAAAATTTAAAATTGGTAGTGTGAGTTCTAGTGGATTTTCATTCCTTTTTTTAAGTTCAGTAGGTGTAAAAAAATTCAGTCCCTCTATAAATGCAAATTAATGAGCTGGGTGTGTTTCAGAAGAAAATTTGATTTAGCCATAGTATTTTCCAGTGAATTCTCTCTAAAAGGGATTTTCTTTAGATGCTGAGTTTTATTCCCATGACCACTGCATATCTTTTTTCATTTTAAAAGACTATACAAGTGGACATATATATGAATTAGTCTATGAGGACACACATGAATTTAGTTTATGTTTATTTTGATTGCCATTATTTTGCAAAAGAGTGACTGGGTGATTAGATTCAAACCTGAAAGTGCAATGCAAGGATAATGCTTAGGATCTGATATTGTTGTTGGGTTAATGGTGCCTAATATACCATTGCTTTATGGCCTATAAGATTCAATTCCTATGGTATTAAAATACACTTCATAAAATAATTTTAGATATAGTCCAATGTACTGAAATTTGAACCTTTAATTAATTTAGTAATATTAATAAACACACTGCATACAAATAATGAAAAGAGAATTTAAGTAATTGACTATTGTGACAATTAAGCAGATTTTATTATTCAAAGATTACTAACTACAGGTACAAAATATATCTTCAGTCATTCAATATATTTTATATATATTATTTATATATTTTATTATGTGACATGAAGTAAATTATTCAGAAATTTGGAGGCTATCACATCTCACTCTTTTCGCCAAGATCATGTGTACAAACCTGGAGGCTGTATGTTGTTGTATAAAAATACCACTTATTGGCCATGATAGATTTAATCAACTTTTTATAATTTCTAATTCAAATATTGCATAGCAGAAAGTAGGGCCTTTCATAGCAGTGCAAATCTGAAACTGATTTTATTTAAAAATGAATTTACCTAAGAACATATTTTCTTTCAGGAAATCCAACAAGAAGGATCCTCATAATTCTAATGCAGTCAGAAAATCAAAAGAGTAATTCAGCTGGATGTGGTGGAGCATCCCTGTAATCCCAGCAGCTCAGGAGGCTGAGGCAGAAGAATCTCGTGATCCTTCAAAGCCAGCCTCAGCAAAAGTGAGGTACTAAGCAACTCAGTGAGACCCTGTCTCTAAATAAAATACAAAATAGGGCTGGGGATGTGGCTCAGTGATTGAGTGCCCCTGAGTTTAATTCCTGGTACTACTACTAATAATAATGACAATTCCTGGTACCAATGACAATAATAATAATGACAATTATTATTATTCATCCATATTTTTAAATTTAAATTTTGAAATAATATTCTTTTATATACAGATAAATGCTTTTGAAATTTTTAAGAAAATCAGTAAATCATTCTGCTGAAGACATTTTCTGAATATTTCTGTCTCAGGTACTATGCATTAGATACTGAGGTAATAAAGTAAAACATATTGTATATTCCCAAAGAATAATAATATACATTATACATTATACTTAATATGTACATAATACCAATAAATAACTTTATGATACACAGAATGCTTTAACTGAAAGTCACATTTTAACTTTCAATACAATTCTATAAATTATATAAAGTAAACATTTTATCCTCAGATAGCAATTATAGAAACCTGGGTTCAGAGAATATTTTCTTATCTATTTTTCTATCAGATCATGTAGCATACTTAACAGGGAACAGAATGAATGCTCAATAAATACTTGATAATGAGAGAATATAACAACTGCTCAAGGTCACACAGCCAATAGTAGAAGGCTAAGAATTAAACTCAGGTGAAGTTAATTTCAAGACCAAGATGTCAAAGAATTACCATGGACAGCTTTAGAGGGTTTATTCAGGGCATATGTTTGCAGCTCTGTGATGAATCTGATTCAACAACTTCTTAATATAGTAATTCTTGAACTATGTATACATTTATTTTTAAAAGTGAACTGGCATGCTAGGAGAAAAAGTCTATTCATTGCTCTCATTTTAGCATCTCCTTGGGGAACAGAGGGCAATGAAAAATGGAATTTTAGAGATCTAGCATCTACATTACCAAAGGTGATGGTTAGGTCACTGGCAGTTATTATGAGACAGAAATCATCGGCCTGTTGACAAATCTTATTGTATGCTTAAGAACTAGAACAATCCAAATATCATTCTTGAGTTAGAATTAACTAGGTTAGCCTTATACTAGCACATACACGTTTTTTAAACGGACCACATATCTCAACTTAAAAAAATAAAATAAAATCTAAAATAACATGACTTTTCAACAAGTACTCAAAGGAATTAATTCAGATTTTGGTGTCAATTATTTAGGTTATTTCATTTTTGTTCAAATGATTTAAAAGTAATACTTATTGAAAGATGATTTGAGGGTTCTCTTGGTAGGTGTCAAAATGTCCAAAAATATGTTATTAGACAAATCTTTACTGTAAGTGGGACTATTTAAGTGTTATGGAATGCCAGGACTTGACTTAAAGTCTAAAATATTAGGAACATTTGGTGATTTTTAGATACTAACAGCTAACATTTATTGAATCTTTACCATGTAGCAGGTACTATTTTCCTTATATTAAAACGTGATGTCCAAATATACTTATGAAGTAAGTACTATTCCCTTATTTTACAAGTGAGATAACTAACACAAGAGGACTTATGAGATTTTTTGCAGGATACACAGCTACCAAATAGTTGAGCTGGGATGTTAACTCAGGCAGTCTGGTTCTATAGTGAGTGCTGTTAAGCATTATGTCACACAGCTCCTGCAGAAAGTCCAAAAGTACAAATAAATAGCCATCATTTGAATCTTCACTGAGTAGCAGATGTTGACCTAAGAGGGTGCTGATTTCTTATTTAACTTAATTCTTACAAATCCAAACCTTTGAGGTAGCTAATACTACACTTATTTTACACATCAGGAAACTGACTCAGAATGTTGAAATAATCTGTCCACTCTATCAGGTACGCAGGCTTAGAGTATAACTCTAGTTACCCTGTTTTCAACACCTCTACTCTTAAAACACCTTGGTTGTGGCTCAGTAGTAGAGCATGTGCCTCGCATGTGTGAGACACTGGGTTCAGTCCTCAGCACCACATAAAAACAAATAAAACAAAATAAAGGTATTGTGTCAACCTACAACTAAAAATCAATTATGTATATATTAAAAAAACCACATTGCAATATTAGGAAATATATTGTGTATATACTTACTATACACTATGTATTTCATATACTACTTCTGAAGCTTGAAGAAATAGACTACTTCTGAAGCTTGAACTCATCCTGTATATTGTGCCTCAAAAGACTTTTGGTTGGGGATACATCTTTACAAGGAGAAAAGATGGAATTGGAAAAAAATTTAATATGCAGAAAGGGTTACCAATATAGAGTTTTCCTATTAAATATTTATCAAATATTAATTAGCCTTGAGTTAGCCATTCCACACTGAATAAATATTTGTATATAAACAACATGTTGTATGTGATATATATACATTTTTGCTCAAGTAAAAATAGATAAGACATTGAAATACAAAAAATGTATAGGTATGAGAAATGATTATCAGATGTCTTCTGACTTAAAAACTATATAAATTTGAATGTCTAAGGAAAAACAAAAATTCAGTTATATGTCAAAATTAATGAATAGATAATGCATTAAAATAATAGTAGTAATATTACTGAATTTAAAGTGCTACCCTGGAATATGAGAGTATTAATTCAATCTCCTTAAATGCAGGTATTTCCTTAGCTGACATGACCAAGTTATTTTATGAAGGTCTGTTGACGTTTTTATACAAGGTTTAAGAGCAGCTGGGTTATTAGATAAAAATTTAAAATCTTTTCTTCTGTCTAATTCCAAATGGTTGTCCCATCATATCCGATTTGAAATGCCCTGGCAGCGATCAGTATATGAACTGGAGCTAGGCTTGCTCAGGAGTCAAGGGACTTAAACTCCACACATGGATGCACAGCACATGTTTCAGTACTTGCAGGACGGATCAGGGGTGGAAGAAGGAAGGAGCGAGGGATATTCATAGTTAAACAGGAGGAAAATCAGTCTGTAACTGATATATTACATTTTTATGAAACTATTTTTCCTATCATGTTCAAAGAGTCTAGTGCTGGTAACAAATAAAATGCTAAGAGGTCCTTTTTAAAAGAATAGTAACAGCAGTAACAGCATGAAAAACTGTGATAAAATGCAGACAATCAGCATCCATATCCACAGCAGTAAACAATATGAATATGCAGTTAATTATCCTCTATAAAACAGTAATCAGGATTGATGTTAAGAACAATGAAATCATAATACTCAGCTGTTGAGAAGAATCTTTTAAAATTTCATTATGTATAATGTCAAAAATATATATACATATATAAACACATTTAAATATATCACTACCTTCAGGATATAAAGTATTTTAATGTTATATATACACACATGTGTATCTGTGTATTATATATAATATCTTAGTTCTGAGAGGGAGAGAAATCAAATTGGTCAAAAATCAGTCATAAAATTTTAACCATGTTTCAGTAAAAAACAGTAGTGCCAAAGGGTAATGCATTGCTAATGGTTTCCAGTAGAATAAATAGCTACTCTGACGTCAAAACTTTGTTACACTCCAATAACTGGCTCACTTGGGGTTTCAGGTACAGCAAGTTACATGTCAGTTTTAAATAAAGTTATAAAAATAGAATGCTTGTTGAACCATATTGTCACTATGAAACCTGATACAATATGATTTATATCCAATGAAACATTAACAAAGGTGATAGACTATACCAAAATAGGATCTGGTGGTTGAGGATGCTCAGGTTCTTAAATTTAAAATGAAAAAAAAATAGCATTTTTTTACTCTATCTAGTGGAATGCAACTGAGTTATCCACTGTTATCACAGCATCAAATTAATAATATTTACATATTCCAAAGATAAAGTGTTACTTACACTGTAAAATCTCCCTGGATGGGCATAATAATAATATTCTATTAGTGAGCATGGAGCAGGAAAAAATCGTATGACTACAAAATGCACAAATGGGTTATTATGTTAGTTCATATAGTTATTATGTCAGTTCAAATATCAATCATTTTTAAGAATGGTTGTTGCTCAAATAAATACAAGAATTTAAATTAAAATAATACTTGTGCTACATTATCCTAGATTTAAATTTGAAAATCCCTGAAAGATGTACTCCAATTATATGTTATGTTTAATACTGAAAAGATACTATTTGACATAGTTTAATTTAAAGAGAATGCAAATGAGATCTTATAAGGCTTGAACAACCCAACAAACAGAATGTACAAACAAAATAATAATTTTATTCTATACCAGCATCCTGCTATGGACTGTACAGAGGATATATCTGGGTAGGGGAGAGGGGAAAATAAAATTTCTAATTATTTCAGCAATGACATGCACATAAGCACTATCAAAATAAGGTGACATATATTTATGTTACTAATGAATACAGGAATTTCTATGTAAGAAAATATAGTATTATTCAAGTATAATTACTAAGCAAAATTAGACAATATTTTAATAGGTATTTATATGAAAGTGCTTAAACCACAAAACAACATATAAATCCATTCACATTTATGCATTATTCTATTCTTTTATTTTCACATGTAAGGGGGACAAGGTGCAGAAGATTTAAACATATAAATCCTAGCTCCATCATTTACCATATATTGACTTTAGCCAAGTAACAAGAATCTCTATGAGTATACACCTGCATCTGTACAATTAGAGATGACAATGAAATGAAGTAATGTATGTAAAGATTCTAGAACAGTGCCCATCACCTGTAATTTTTAGGTGCTGTTCTAGGCTACTGAGAATTTTCAGCAAAAACAAAAATAAAAACAAAACAAAGAGGATTGCCTTCATGAAGTGGATATTTTATTGGAGTTAGGGAGCAAAAATAAACATTATAAGTAAATAAATCATACAGTTTGACAGGTAATATATAACATCAAAAACAATGCCAAGTGGAGAAAAGTAAAATCAGAAGTGTTGGCAATATTTTCATAGCATGGTCAGGAAGTCTCCATTGAAAGGTGATATCTGAGCAAAGTTTTGAAGGTGGAAAAGGGGCGAGGAAAGAAGATTCCAGGCAGAAAAAGTAGGTAGTGCAATGGCCTTAACTTAGAGGCATGCCTGGCAATTCCAAGGAATGACAAAGAAGCCAGAGAGACCACAGCAAAGTGATCAAAGGGTAGAGAAATAATGAGGAAACTGAACAAGGTAGGATCTAGGAACCCACTGTAAGTACTTCATTCTCTGTAAAGTTATAACCACAGAAATCTGAGCAAAGGAGTGGCATAACCTAACATGTTCTAAAAGGATCATTCATGGTCATCAAGTTGAGATTAAGGACACAAGGGTGGGAGAGAGGCTATTGCACTGAGCCTGGTTAAGAGATGGTACTTTGTAGGAGCACTCTCTGACCCTTAACCCTTCCCCTCCCTCTTTCCCCATTCTATGCTGATGAACGGCACTGCCTGAGAGAAGTGCCTCATTGTTTGTAACTTTGGGCCAGGATTGGTCCAGGACTGTATATAAGCTTCTGTACTTTCTGGAATAAATGATGTTTCTGAGTCTCGCTCCAGCAGAACAATTTACCTACCCCGGAGTCTGAGTGGAGTGACTCTGCAGACCATCACCCCAAAACCTCATCCTGTTAGACCCTACTTTGTCTTCCTTGAGGACCCCTTTTCATCTCTCAGGACATCAGCTCGTCGAGCAGACCCACAAGGCACAACTTCAAACAATGCTACTTAGGATTACAGTGGTATACATATATTTGTGTGTGTGTGTGTGTGTGTGTATAGAGAGAGAGAGACAGAAAGAGAAAGAGAGAAAGAGAGGAGGAGGGAGCATGCATGCAATTTCAGATCTTTGGATTAGAGATGAACAACCTGTACGGTAGAATTAATGTAAATCAAATGCTTCTGTATTTTTAGAAGTTTCCCTCCCAAATGTTAACCACAAGAATTGAATAGTGCAAAAGGAAATTGAGCATTATGACATAGGCAAAGTCACAAAAACCTTGTAGGCCTGCACTTTAAAGTTCTATGTGGTTAAACATATCTGAGAATATTACTCAAGTATGCAGAGTTAACTGTTACATGCTGAGCTCCAGGGAAGATTCACATAAAACATACTATATGACTCTTGCCTTCAAAGCATTTATCATTTTTGTAAGAAAATACAACCATGTGCTAGGTGAAAAAAAGACATGAAGGAAAAAGAAAAATAGCAATGAGGCCATATAACTAACATAGAGATAAATATATAAAATTTTTAAAAAAATAATTGTTTTCATTAAATCTGATAGTTATTTCAAAAATAAGCCTTTAAATAATTAGTCATTCAAAAAGAGATGCACATTTATTATTTTCCAAAAACTGGTAAACACAGTATGGATGGAGACATGAAAACACATGGTACTTTCTAATGAGAAGAATGGAATCACAATGCAAAGAAAATAGTTACATGAAAGTGTTTCAAGAGTGCTGCTCAACAGTTCTTGCCGACCAGGTGGGAGTGCAGGAAAGAGACCAAAACTACCTTCAGGGACTGTCTAGGGAGCCCAGCCAAGGCCACACCCACTGCCATCTTGAGGTATATCCACTACTGCTACCACCAACTTTAGTGGCAGTAGTGTCCATCTGGGGACACCTGCTGGGGATGGCAAGTAACTCCAAGGTGAGATACAGGTAGTGTCTGTAGTGTCACTACAAGATTATAGGATAGAAATTGCAATACCTCAGATCTGCACTGAAAGAAAGGAAGATACATAATCAACATGAAAAAGCAAGGGAAGAAAGTGCCCCAAATAAACTTAGATACTACAATAATAGAACCCATTGACAGCACAGTTGACAACATGTCAGAGAAAGAATTCAGAATGTACATAATTAAAATGATCTGCAAATTAAAGAATGACTTAAGCAAGCAAATACAGGCAAAAACTGATCACTCCAGAAAGAAAATAAGAGAGCAAATAAAGGCAACCATTGATCACTCCAACAAAGAGATAAGAGAGCAAATACAGGTAGCAAAAGATTGCTTTAAAAAAGAGCTAGAGAGTGTGAAAAAAGAAACAATCAGGAATTCTTGAAATGAAGGAAACAAAAAAACCAAATAAAAAACTGAATAGAAAGCATCACCAGCAGACTAGATCACCTGGAAGAAGAACCTCGAATAATGAAGACAAAATATACAATCTTGAAAATAAGTTGACGATACAGTGAAGATGGTAAGAAATCATGAACAGAACATACAAGAATTATGGGACAGCATCAAAGGACCAAATCTAAGATTTATCAGAATAGAAGGCACAGAATTTCAAACCAAAGGAATGCACAATCTCTTCAATGAAATAATATCAGAAAATTTCCCAAACATGAAAAATGAATTAGAAAATCAAATACATGAGGTTTACAGGACACCAAATGGACAAAATTACAACAGATCTACACCAAAGCACATTACAATGAAAATGCCTAGCATACAGAATAAGGATAGAATTTTAAAGGCTGCAAGAGAGAGGAATCAGATTACATATAAGGGGAGACCAATTCGGATCTCAGCAGGTTTTTCAACCCAGACCCTAAAAGCCAGATCATGGAACATATACTAAACTCTGAAAGAAAATGGACGCTAACCAAGAATCTTATATCCAGCAAAACTGACCTTCAGACTTGATGATGAAATAAAAACCTTCCATGATAAACAAAAGTTAAAAGAATTTACATTAAGAAAGCCTGCACTACACAACAATCTCAGCAAAATATTCCATGAGGAGGAAATGACAACCAACAATGAAAATACAAAAAGAGAGGAACTCACTAAAAATAAAGACCAATCAAAGGAGAAACCAAGTCAAGGTAAAAACCAAAAATAAACCACAATGATTGGGATTAAAAATCATATTTCAATAATAACCCTGAATGTGAATGACCTAAACACATCAACTAAAAGACATAGACTGACAAGCTGGATTAAAAGAAAAAAGACCCAACAATATGGTGCCTTTAAGAGACTCATCTCACATGAAAAGACATCCACAGTCTGAAAGTGAAAGGGTGGGGAAAAATGTATCATGCACACAGACTGCATAAACAAGCAGGAGTTTTTATCCTCATATCAGATAAAGATATCAAGCTAAAGTTAGTGAAAAGGGATAAAGAAGGACATTTCATACTGCTTAAGATAATCATACATCAACAAGACATAACAATCATAAATATCTATGTCCCAAACAATGGGGCATCAATGTATATCAAACAAATCCTTCTCAACTACAAGAATAAAATAGATCAAAACACAATAATTCTTGGTGACTTTAACAGAACTCTCTCTACACTGGATAGATCTTCCAAACAAAAACTAAACAAAGAAACCATAGAACTCAATAAAACAATCAATAATTTAGACTCAACAGAGATATATAGAGTGTTCCATCCATCAACGAGCAAATACATTATTTTCTCAGCAGCACATGGATCCTTCTCCAAAATAGATCATATGTAATATCACAAAGCCCGTCTTAGCCAATACAAAAAAATAGAGATATGACTCTGCATCCTACCGGACCACAATGGAATAAAATGAGAAATCAATGACAGATTGAAAAATAGAAAATACTCCAACACATGGAAATTAAAGAATACACTATTGAATGATGCATGATTACCAGAAGACACTAAGGAAGAGATAAAAAAAATTCTTAGAGGTAAATAAAAACTCTGCTACAACATATCAAAATCTCTGGGACACCATGAAGGCAGAGCAAAGAGGAAAGTTCATTGCATTAAGAAAAAGTCAACAAATAAATCTCATTTATTAAAAGAAGAAAAAGTCAACAAATAAATCTCATCTCAAAGCCCTACAAAAAGAAGAACAAGCCAACACCAAAAGAAATAGAAGACAGGAAATAATTAAAATCAGGGCTGAAATCACTAAAATTGAAACAAAAGAAACAATTCAAAGAATTGACAAAACAAAAAGCTGGTTCTTTCAAAAAGTAAACAAAATTGACAAGCCCTTAGCCACCCTAATGAAAAGGCGGAGAGAGAAAATCCAAATTACTAAAAGTTGTGATGAAAAAGAAAATATGACAGACACTACAGAAATAGAGAGGATAATTAGAAACTATTTTAAAAATTTATACTCCAGTAAAATGGAAAACCCTGAAGACACCAGATTTCTAGAGGCATATGACCTACCCAAACTGAACCAGGAGGTCATACACAATTTAAACAGATCAATTTCAAGCAAGGAAATAGAAGACACCATCAAAAGCCTTCCAACCAAGAAAAGCCCAGGTCCAGATGGATTCTCAGCTGCGTTCTACAAGATCTTCAAAGAAGAATTAATACCAATACTCTTCCAACTATTTCATAAAATAGAAAAGGAGGGAACACTTCCAAACTCATTCTATGAGGAGAATATCACCCTGATTCCAAATCCAGACAAAGAAATATCAAAGAAAGTAAGTTTCAGACCAATATCCTTGATGAACACAGATGCAAAAATTCTCAATAAAATTTTGGTAAATTGCATACAAAAACATATTAAAAAAATAGTGCACCATGATTGAGTGGGGTTCATTCCAGGGATGCAAGGTTGGTTCAACATATGGAAATCAATTAATATAATCCACCACATCAATAGACTTAAAGGTAAGAATCACATGATTTTATCAATCAATGCAGAGAAAGCATCTGACAAAATACAGCACCCTTTTATGTTCAAAATACTAGACCAACTAAGGATAATAGGAATATACCTCAACTTTGTAAAACCTATCTATGCTAAACTCAAGGCCAACATCATCCTAAATGGAGAAAAATTGGAAGCATTCTCTCAAAAAAAGGGAAAAGACAGGGATGCCCTCTTTCACCACTGCTATTCAACATAGTCCTTGAAACCCTAGCCAGAGCAATTAGACAGATGAAACAAAGTAAAGGGATATGAACAGGAAAAGAACTCAAACTATCACTATTTGTCAACGACATGATTCTTTACTTAGAGAATCCACAAAATTCCAACAGAAAACTTCTAGAATTAATAAATGATTTCAGCAAAGTAGCAGGATATAAAACCAAAACCCAGAAATCAATTGCATTTCTATACATCAATGATAAAACCTCTGAAATAGAAATTAGGAAGACTATCCCATTCACAATAGCCTCAAAAAAATTAAAATAATTGGGAATCAATTTAACAAAAGAAGTGAAAGACTCTACAATGAGAACTACAGGACACTAAAGAAAGGAATTGTACAAGACCTGAGATGATGGAAAAATCTCCCATGCTCTTGGATAGGCAGAATCAATATGGTCAAAATGGCCATACTACCTAAAGCGCTATGTAGATTCAATGCAATTCCAATTAAAATCCTAACATCATTCCTTATAGAAATAGAAAAGGCAATCATGAAATTCATTTGGAAGAATAAGAGACCCAGAATAGCCAAAGCAATCCTTAACAAGAAGAGTGAAGCAGGAAGCATCACAATACCAGACCTCAGATTATACTACAAAGCTATAGTAACAAAAACGGCATGGTACTGGCACCAAAATAGACATGTAGACCAATGGTACAGAATAGAAGACATAGAGAAAAATCCACTTAAACACAGTTATCTTATACTAGACAAAGGAGCCAAACATATATACTGGAGAAAAGATAGCCTCTTCAACAAATGGTTCTGGGAAAACTAGAAATCCATATGCAGCAAAATGAAACTAAACCCCTATCTCTCACCATGTACAAAATTCAACTCAAAGTGGATCAAGGAACTAGGAATTAGACCAGAGACCCATCATGTTGGATTTGGCCCTGACTTCCTTAACAAGACCCCTATAGTGCAAGAAGTAAAATCAAGAATCAATAAATGGGATGGATTCAAACTAAAAAGCGTCTTCTCAGCAAAGGAAATAATCAATGAAGTGAACAGAGAGCCTACATTCTGGGAACAAATTTTTGCCACACGCACATCTGATAGAGCACTAATCTCCAGGACATATAAAGAACTCAAACAACTTAACACCAAAAAAACCCCAAACAACCCAATCAATAAATGGGCTAAGGAGTGGAACAGACACTTCTTAGAAGAAGATATAAAATCCATCAACACACATATAAAAAAATGTTCAACATCTCTAGCAATCAGAGAAATGCAAATCAAAACTAACATTTCATCTCACACCAGTCAGAATGGTGATTATCAAGAATATAAACAACAATAAGTGTTGACGAAGTTGTCGGGGGAAAAGTATGCTCATACATTGCTGATGGGACTGCAAATTGGTACAATCAATCTGGAAAGCAGTATGGAGATTCCTTAGAAAACTTGGAATGGAACCACCATTTGACTTAGCTATCTCACTCCTTGGTCTATACCCAAAAAACTTAAAAACAGCATACTACAGTGATGAAGCCATTTCAATATTTATAGCAGCTCAATTCACAATAGCTAAACTGTGGAACCAACCTAGATGCCCTTCGATAGATGACTGGATAAAGAAACTGTGGTATATATACACAATGGAATATTACTCAGCAATAAAAGAGAATAAAATTATGGCATTTGCAGGTAAATGGATGGAGTTGGAGAATATCATGCTAAGTGAAGTAAGCCAA
>CM053399.1:32041984-32077085 GCA_028644305.1 Xerus rutilus
CAATATTTATAGCAGCTCAATTCACAATAGCTAAACTGTGGAACCAACCTAGATGCCCTTCGATAGATGACTGGATAAAGAAACTGTGGTATATATACACAATGGAATATTACTCAGCAATAAAAGAGAATAAAATTATGGCATTTGCAGGTAAATGGATGGAGTTGGAGAATATCATGCTAAGTGAAGTAAGCCAATCCAAAAAAACAAATGCCAAATGTTCTCTCTGATAAGTGGATGCTGATCCATAATTTGGGGGAGGACACATTAAGAATGGAGGAAATTTGGTCACAGGGGTGGCATAGGGGAGGTGGCATGGGGACAGTAAAGATGGTGGAATATGATGGACATCATAGCCCTAGCTTTATGTATGACTGCATGTATGTTGTGATTCTACATCACATACAACCAGAGAAATGAAAAGCTGTGCTCCATCTGTGTACAATGAACCAAAATGCATCTGCTATCATATATACCTAAGGAGAAAAAATAAATATATAAAATTTTTTTAAAAAGTGTTTCAAAATTCAGAGATACTAAACTTCTTGTCCTACTCTCCACAAAAATAAATAAAAATACACATTCATATTTCAATAAAAATGAATTTTATAAAAGCTATACACATTTATATGATTTTCTCCATGGTTCTTAGTCTTCAACTATATCCTTAACTATAAAACTAAATTCTATTTCATCAACATTATTTATGTCTATAAGTCCAAGAAACAAAAGGAATGATGATAAAAGATAAACTATGGAGAATATTATATTTATTATTACATGTAACTTGACAGAAGTGGGTGGAGCTAATAAATTTTACTCCATATAAAATTAATCTGCAAAGTAAAAAAACACTAATAAGAGGCCAAGAAGACCAACTGTTACCATACTCTGTGGAGGTCATAGTATGTGGCTTAAGTTGAATAAAGACTACTATACTGTGACCTCCATAAAAAAGAAAGAGAGAGAGAGAGCAAGACATACTAACCAAGAGGTCAGTGAGCAGTGAGGTAAAGCTTTTAGAAGTCATGTCTTAAAAAGATTAAAAGCAGAAGGAATTAGAAATAACCCAGTAGAAAAGGAAAAATGAGCATAAGTATTGAAGTACTCAAGAACATTAAAAATATTAGGGCTAGGAAAACATGACAATGAATCCCATCATCATGTACATCCACAAGAATGGAATCCTAACTAGAATAAGATGTATTCCATTCATGTAAAATGATATCAAAATTGATCCTACTGTCATGTATAACTAAAAAAAAACAATAAATAAATCAAAACATTATATTAGGGCTAGGATTGTAGCTCAAAGGCAAAGCTGTTGCTTAGCATGTGTGAAGTCCTAGCTTTAATCCCCAGCACTGCAAAACACTAAATAAATAAAATTCAAATGTAAAAATATATAAGAAATCGAACACCATCTTCCTCTTTGTGAATACAGTTTTGAATATTCATGTATGAGAGATCAAGAACACTGAAATTTTGATAACTCTCTTTTTAATATGACCCATGATAGCAAGAATATAGTCCAGAAACTGAAGGAAATCACAATGCTCAATCTAGATGAGAAGGTCTGGGCTGCTATACAGATACTGGGACTAATACTGTTTAGGCTCATAAAGATAATATATTATATAACTCAGTACTTTCATAACAAAAGGTTATTTACCCTAAAGAATATAGCAAGTAGGATCTAGTAACTCTGATTACCAAAGAAGTAGGAAGACCAATTTTTGGTTTCTTATCTAAATTATTTTCATTCTTAGGAATGCCATGTCTTAAGTCAAATGCAATACTTTTTCACCTCAGCAGAATTAATCTCCCCTTTTACTATCACACAGTGAAATAAATATGTATATGTATACAAATAAAACACAGAGATGTATGGGTATATACAGTTAATCACTGCAGCATCTGTTTACATGTTGATCTTCCCTTGATAATCTGTAAGCTATTCAAAGATAAGAAACTTTTATTCATGGGCTTATCTCTATAATATGGTGGGGAGTCAGAACTTAAATATAATGTCTGAAATCTGTTGGACAGGTGATTTGTATTAAATCTCTTGTGGTCTGTCTTTGTTAAGTGGTCTTCTAATAGGAAGTACAATAGTATAGACTTTAGAGTCAGACTGCATTAGTTTAGATTCTGGTTCTGCTATTCATTGTTCTATGTGGCTTAAGCAAGTTATTGGATCTCTTTAAGTCTCAGTTTCTTCTGCTATAAAATACAGCTAATAAATAATAAACCATATGTTATATTTACTATGAAGATTAAACAACACCTTTAAAGTGTTAAGAATATTGGCCAATATAGGGTATGCTGCTACGGTTTGGATCTGGAATGTCCCCTAAAAGGCTCTTGTTTTCAAAGTATAGTCCTTGATATGCAAAGTTCAGAGATGGGGCTTTTAGGCAGTGATTGGATCATGAAGGTTCTAACCAATGATGAGGTGAATGTACAACTAGGAGGTAGGACCAAGGTGGAGGAAATAGGTGACTAGGGGCATGTCCTGGAAGGATTTCTCCCTGGCCCATTCCCCTCCTTGTCCCCCCCCACCTCGCCCCCTGCTTCTAGACTGCCAGAAGCTGAGCAGTTTTCTTCTG
The DNA here is from genome assembly GCA_028644305.1 of Xerus rutilus. Classification (NCBI taxonomy): domain Eukaryota; kingdom Metazoa; phylum Chordata; class Mammalia; order Rodentia; family Sciuridae; genus Xerus; species Xerus rutilus. The sequence goes on from CM053399.1 coordinate 32,044,594, forward strand.
CCACACTTTTCACCATGTTTCTTACTTGGAGTCAGTTGACCATGGACTGTGAAACTGTGAGCAAAATTACATCTTTCCTCCTCTAAGTTTTTCACTCAGGTATAATGGTTACAGTGACAAAAAACTGACACATATGCTTTCGATAATAGAAGCTATTATTATTATTATCAATCATATGTCAATGTCAGTATATAAGAAATAAGATTGTAGTCTTTCTCAGGGATATAAAAGGTAACTAAAATGTCTAACAAAAGGTTTGTGAATATCTCTAGGAAAAGTCATAATTGGTACATGTTCTAAGGAAATATTACATATCTCTATACCTATCCATATTTGTTTATGTATACATCTAACTATCCATTCACCCATTCTCATAAGGTCATATTCTCTGAAATAGAGACAGATGTCCTGGTAGTTTCCTTATATGACCTGAATAAGACAGGGTTGGAAAAATTGTTTCTGATGGGCTCATAAACTTAACATTCTTTCAAAGTTTAAAGCTATGAAAAATTTAGAATCTGAGAAATTTGGTATGCTGATCTGGTATTCATATCCATAGACTCATCTTGGTATGTAGATACAGTATACAGTCTGCTACCCTTGATCTGTGGTTACGCTTTCCACAGTTTCAGTTAACTATGGTCAACTACTGTCTGAAAGTATTAGATGGAAAAATTCCAGAAATTAACTATTTATAAGTTTTAAATTGTGTATCATTCTGAACAGCATATTAAAATCATGTGCTGTTCCTCTCTAACCCAGTATGTGAAGCGTCCCTTTATCAAGCATATGCATGCTTTATACACCCCTTAGCTACTTAGTACCATTTTGGTTATCAGATCAATGGTCATGGCATCATGATGCTTATTGTTCATGTAACTCTTATTTTAATTAAAAATTGTGCAGAAGCAACAAGTTGCAATGTTGGTAATTCAGATATACCAAAGGAGAAGCTTTAAAGTGCAAGTAAAAAGGTAAAAGTTCTCTAATTAATAAAGAAAGTGAAAAATATATATTAAGGGCATAATGCTTATGTCATTCACCCATCTCATATCATAAAAAGGGTGAAATATAGTATAATAAGGCAATCTGAAAGAGACAGGCCACATTCACATAACCTTTATTACAGTATATTGTTATAAATGTTTTATTTTATTACAAGTTATGTTGTTAATCTCTTATGTCTAATTTATAAGTCAAACTTTAAAAATTAAACTAGATATGTTTGTATAAAAAATAAGAAAATACTGTTTGGTACTATCTATGATTTCAGGCATTTATTGGGGAGACTCAAAATATATCCCTCTTGTATAAGTGGGACTTACTGTATGTTTATTCCTAATGATCAGAATTACATTGACTTCACTGGTGATTATAAAAAGTAAAGGATAAATTAATTCAGTGATAAGATCCAGACTTTTAATAAAGGTAGGATACATTTTCGGTGTTATTTTTTTTTCTTTTCTTCAGTAGTGAGGGTTGAATACTGTATCCATGGGCACTCTACCACTGAGCTATATCACCACTCCCCTCACCTACTTCTTCTTTTGAAAGAAGGTCTCACTGGGTTGCCAAATCCAACCTTAAACTTGCAATCCTCTTGCCTCAGTTAACCACATCACTGGGATTACCAGTGTGCATCCAATTTCTTTAATAGACACACACCTTTTCAGGTTATCTCAGTGCCTCTGAATAGGGAGTAATTTTGCACGCCCATCTCCACGCATGTTTGGTAAGGTCTGAAGACATTTTTGGTTATCACAACTCGGTAGAGGGCTTGTCGGGGTTACTGCTAAATACCCTGTAATTCACAGGCTAGTCTCCTAAAACAAATGTGGCCCAAAATGTCAGTGGTGCCAAGACTGAAAAATCCTGGGTATCACTTTGAGTGAAGTTTTAAAATTTGTGTATTTCAAAGACTTTATCCTGGTAGGACAGAATTCCTAAAATTCAAAAATTAGAACATTTCTGGTGGGAGATGTCAGAATTTTTAAACTGGTTCACTGGTTCAAATTAGGGAAGAAATACATCCAATTATATTAGTTAAACATCTTTTACAATTGCCTCTAGAAGATCTATCAGAAAAACTACAAATTAAACTATAGGTAATATTTTCCTTTCAAAAGTGGAGTAGTTATCTTAGTGATGGCAATATGTAAAATTTATCTCTTACATGATGAGTTCAAAAAGAGTGGCATTCACGAAAAATACATATATTCTGCAACGAAACATTCTTTAAAGTATTTTAAATAGTTAAGTAATTTAAAAATAAAGGGAAACTTTTGGTAAAGTTTTGTTCTGCTTTGGTTGATATTTATTTATTTATTAAGCAATAGAAAATACAGGTCTAGGTTATTTGGGATTTACTATAGTCTAATTTTCAGTCATGAAAAGAACATTATCGGGAACTGAAACTTCCATGAATCCTTGGACATCATAATCCTATAAAAAACTGTATGAAATATTCCATTTTGTTTATGGACTGCAAATAACACAGGGGCCCCTACATTTTTCCCTACTGTAACAAAAAATCTCATTAGTTTTCCTTAGAAAAACTTTTCCATGTCTATAGTACTTTCAGTTTCCTCTTCAAACTCAGATGAATCTGCTCCACTGATGGGGTTTGGAGGTGGTTGTTTTTTGTCTTTAGTTTGCTCTGGGAATCAGTTTCAGTTGATCACCTATCATATCCCAAGCAAAAAAAAAAGAATAGGTAAGTAAAAAGAGTCTATGTACTTAGAAGTTTATAATTCTAGTCTATGTACAAGGAGAGGTAATAAGCATGTAAACACAAACATAAATAGGATAATTCCAGGTACTGGTAAGGGTTATTAAGAACAAAACAAAGTAGGGCAATGATGGTGGCAGAGGTGAGGAAAGGGGCTGCTTCAGCTATAGTATGATGATATAGCCCTCAGCTAAAAGCTTAAATGTTTGAGCCCAAATGATGGGAAAGAGGCAGCCATGTAACAGAGAAAAATGCTCTAAGAAAAACTAATAGCAAAAGGTATGTACTTAATATGAAACTGAAATTGATAACATTCTCAGTATAGAAAGGATACTATAAACTTGAAGGAAGTTGGAGAAAAATAAGGGAGAATTGATGGGAAAAGCCCGATGGAAGCAGACAGAAAAACTAGAAGGGTTTCGCAGTTAACCAAACTAGAAATAACAGTAATCTTACTAAATTTATAGCAGCAGAGATGGTGAGATAAGAATATATTTGGTAGTCAAGAAATATTAGGAAGGGACAGGAGTCAAGGATGACATATTTTTGTCCAAGCAACTGGGTGCATATTATGGAGATATGAAATAGAAGATGACTTGGTGAGGAAAAAAACGTATTTTGGTTTTAAGCATCTTAAATAGCCATTTCAAGTGCTAATTAGACTAAAACTTTGGTTGAGTTTAGGCAATAGGTGAGGACTTGGATACAAATTAAAAAGCCACGAGTAAGGAGGTAGCCTCAAAAGCTATGACATCAAATTCTGAAAGAAAAGATAGAGAAAAGGCCAAGGACAAAGGTCAGAAACACTCCAAAATTAGAAGTCCATTAGAGGAAGAAGAGCTCAAGAAGTGAGTTAATGAGGAACATCGGCCACTCTGAGGTTACAGAAGCCCAGAGAGAAAAATCATATCAATAAGGAAAAAGTGGTTATTTCAGTATAGTGGTGAGGACAAGGAGTGAATGGGAGGTGAAGAACTGAAGGGATTTAAGTATGGACAATGGAATCAAGGAGTTAAGTTTAGTTTTTGTTACTAAGGGTTGAATTCAGGGGCATTTTACCACTCAAGTACATCTACAGTCCTTTATACTTTTATTTTAGGAGAAAGTCTTGCTAAGTTGCTGGGTCTGACCTCAGAACTAGGATCCTATTGCCTGTCTCCCAAGATGCTGGGATTACGGGAATGGGCCACTGTGCCCATTCCTTTGTTTTGGAAAGGAAAGAAAATGAAGCAAAGCAGTTAAGGAATTTGGGGTACAAGAGGATTTTAAAAATTGTGATATCAAGGATGGTTTTTTTTACTAATGAAGAAGACAACATGGAGTGGGACAGACTAACACACAAAAAAGGGAAATTCCAGGAGCAAATTTCTCTAGAAGGAAAAAGAGACTGAGATTCAGAGTACTTAAGTGGAGAGGTTTACTTTATAAACTAGAGAACTACTTCTAGTAGGTGCCAAGACCCTGGGTTAATCCCAGTATGGGGTTGAAGGAGGGGAACAACAAAGACAGAGGGCAGAAGAAAAGACACAATGGATAGGTATAGATATGGGAAAGCTGGGGGAAGCTGATAGTAGAAATAAGAGATAGTGTATATTTTATTGCATCTTTTTATCTATTAACTAGGTAGGTGGTAAAGTCATTAAGAGGGAAGGAAAGATTAAAAAAATAAAGCATGAAACAGATGTCTAGGAGAATGGAAGTAGGAATTTCATCACCAATGATAAATGTTTCTTTGAAATTAGTGATGCCTTCCTCATTGGTTAAATTTTCAATCCACCCCCAACTCCAGCACATCCTATTCCCTTTCCTTACTTCAAATTCTTCTTAGCACTTGTTGATTATATATTTCACATTTTATTCATTGTCTGTGTCTCTAACTTGATTATATGCTCTATGAGGCCAATGATTTTTGTGTTTTTTTGTTCACTAATATAACACTAGATCTCAGACTTTACCTCACATATATCTCTTGCCCAATAAATATCAGTTGATTAAATAAATTTATGGAAATAAATTTGAAATTAGCTCAGCCAATGCACCTACATTACTTTCTCAAGCAATGTTTAGCTGGAGATATACAGTAAGGAATTAGTTGGATTTAGTGAAACTTGGGAGGTTTTCCAGGCAATATTTAGAACAAGGAAAGGAATAGAAGTTAAGGATAATTAAACAGTACCTTACCATAGAATATAGCTGGGTAAGAGATAAGCAAAGACATGAAAAGGATGATGGGAAGTAAAAGGGAAAAAAAAAAAGGAAATTAGTCATTGAACACTGACTAGAAGCTGGAGGTCCTCAAGGGGTTCCAGTACACAATAAGAGTATTTGAGTAGGAAATATAGAAGGACAGAAGTAGTGATCAAAAAACAAAAATTTTGATATTAGAATTTTAGAAACGTAGGGTATGGTCATGTGAATGGCTGAGGTAGAATAGAAGAAACACTCATTAGACTTTCGGAAGTCAAGGAACTAAAAGAATAGGGTATTGAATGGAATCTAGGTGGTGAGACTGGTTAGTGATAAATTTTCTAATGTTGATCTCTGGAGCACTTGGTGCCTAGTATATATGATGAATCTAGGGATTTTTAATGTTTTATCATTAAAAATCATATGTGTTGTTTTATGACTTCTGAATTGTATGGGAAGCTCAGAATCCTATAATAAAGATTCATTTAAATGAGAAAATTTGTTAACTAGCCAGGAAAAAAGTTGGGCTATAACAATTCCTTGATAGGAAGTTTAATTAAAGTTTAGAGTTAAAGACATTTACTGCTGAGATGGTTACTCGGGAAGACTGAAACACAATTCTGGCCAAAATAGGAAGTTTTAATTTAGTAAAAGGAGATTGGGCCAAAAGGGGAGAATTACTATGCATTTCTTTGTTATCAGATTTGGTGGGTGGGGGCATGGTATAAAAAGGAAAGAGAAAAACTCTGTCATCTCTTCAAATGTGTTTCAAAGATCCTTCTAGTTAGTAGACTATCAGGCATCTGCACTACTGAGAACAAATGGGAGGATAAAAAGTCACAGCATCCCAAAGAACAAGAAATATTTCATTAGTTGAGGGAAAATTTTGCTTAAAGGACAAAAGAAAAATACAGATCTGATAGTGTTGATTCAAGAAACAGCCTTTCCTCCAAGAAATTCCTGAAATTCTTCTCTTATATATCTAACCACACATAATGCAAGTGGGATAGGAAAGTGAAGAGCTGAAATTGACAAGGTTGTTGACCTGATATATTTTATTAGTGATGCAGAAATAATAATGTTTTGAATGCTACTGACAAGTCAAAGGTCACTGACAACAGGAGAGAAGATGCTTTTTCTGGCAAGTGAAAAACAGAATTGAAGATGATTTTCTAAACAAAGAAATTCCAGCTAAGAGAAGGTTGCTTTGGCCTTTGAATTGATAACTTCGCTGAATCAGCTGTGCATATAGCCCAAAAGTTTCATAGTTATCCTCTTCTGCTCCAACTTTTCTAAGAAAGAAATGCATAAAGAAAATAATGTAGGAAAACATTTTTTTAAAGCAGGAAGATAATTTCTAAAATATGTCTATAGTATAGTATCAAATTTACTATAACATCATACAACATTATCTATGTAATAGGATAAGAAAACTAAACTATACATAATGTGCATAATGATGAACATTACCTATTTAAGGATGTAAAGAGACAATTTAGTCATTAATAAACAGCATTAGATTCCCTACATATTGCAAAGCAAAAGGAAATACATTTAAGAAGCATAAACTTTCTCATTGCAGAAAATAAGGCTATTTAGAAAGTGATATATTTACATATTATAATAAAGTACTGGATCAAGTAACCAGAGAGACATTTCAATTTTATGAGGCAGATGTAGGAATAATTATTATCATTATTTTAACTACAATTGGTTGAGTGTGTACCATGTGCAAAACTGTTGGCAAAGTATTTCATAGGTATTATCTCTATCAAATCTCAGGAAATGCTTATAAAGAGATACCATGTGTTATCTTCATTTTCAGAAGTAAGACCTCAAGTTGGGAAAGATTAAATAAATAACCTAAGGTTTCCTCATACTACACTGTAGGGGAGGCAGTCTAACTTGAGATCACAATTAATTCTTAACTATTACTTTATATTGTCTCATTTATCTTGTCAAATGATAAATATTATAATATTTACTGGAAAAGATGGCTTAATTTTTGGTAGGAGGTGGTTTCATGGAATGGTTGCGTATTTCACAGAATATAAATCATGAAAGGAAGACAGAAAACACAGAGAAGAGGTGGACATAGAAGGACAAGTCTAAAAAGGAGATTATCAAACTATTATGTATGTTCAAAATTGGTTTAGAGTCATTGAGGTGCTTTTGTGGAAAAGGAGAAAAACATGATGGAAAGATGAGATACTTAACCTTGCTACTTGATCTTAGTGAAATTTTTTCTCTAGTAATAAAAGTGGTAAAAAATAAAATTACCAACTATATGATTTTTGTGAAGATGAGTGAAATAAATTATGAAACATTATTAAAAAGTAACTTTCATTTTACAGAGGACAAAAGTAGCAAAGTAAACACTGCTTTTTCTTCCATGCTTGTCGCTTGCCCTCAAAATACTAAAACAAAGATCAATGCCATTCCTCTCCTCCCCAAAACTCCCCTCCCAAAAACCACAGTTTAGAATATGTTGTTCAAATTGTGTATAAAATTTAAATTTTTGCTTACAAGGCTAAATTTGCTTAAAAGTGAAAGGGGGTGGTATTCCACTTCAAGTAAGGTGGAGAAACAGAGGACAGAATGACCATCTCTCCTGAATCAACTAAAAATATATAAATCAAAGGATTTCAGACACACATTGACAAGCACAGGAGGATGTACATCACCAGTAGAGAGGAAATCCAGGAAGTAAGTCATAAAACTGCCCCAAGTTTCCTTATCGAAGAGTTTCTAGAGAGAAGTGCAAGTAGTAGAAATTCAGATGGAGTTTAGTGGTCTCTCTCAGGTAAGAATGGAAGTAGAACTCTGGAGAGGCTAAGGAAGTCTCATTGTACATAGGGTAAAATATTTGCTAGTACAGAAACTGCAAAGAAGGGTTCCAGAGAGCTCCTTAAGGGCCCCCTAAGGTGTTTATGAGGTAAAGAAATTAATGCTGGTCAAGAAAAAAATACCTCAGAAGGAAAAGAAAGAACAAGCACCAGATATCATACATGGGTTGGGAAGAGTTCACTTTCCAAAATCTTATAATTCTATCAGATGGAAAATCAGAATTCAGTTCTAGACCTGAGGCTCCTGTGCTCCTACCTACAAATGCTTCAAACAAGCTTCAAAAATACTAAATTATATCCAATAACTTAAATATGTTCCATAAGAAATCCAAAAGATAGATAATAATAGAAAAATATAAGAAAATATAAAACACAACAAGGCAAAAATTGTATCTGGTATCCAACTAAATATTCCAATCCATGAAAAGGAGTTGGAAATTATGATCCAAAATGAGGAAAAAAATCAATCAATAGAAAAAGGCCCAGGAAGAACCTAGATTATAGAATTAGTTGATATAAACATATTAAAAGAGACACCATAGCTTTATACCATATGTATAAGAAAGCAGAGGAAAAAATGAGTGTTTTAATTAAAAATTAGAGGTTATTACATAAAAAAGGCAAATTTCTAAAAATGATAATTATAATGCTTGAGATAAAAAATAGACCAGATAAGAATAATAAAAGTTTAGACAACTGAATTAGTGAATGTGAAAAAAACAATAAAAAATATCCAAAATAGAACATATGTACCAGAAAAATACTAGAAATAAGCAAAACATTGGTGAGTGGTAAGACGATGTCAAGTAACCTAATATAGGCAGTATTAGACAACTTGAAGGAAAGGAAGCCAAAAAAAAATGTCATCATGGGGGCTGGGATGTGGCTCAGTGGTAGAGTGCTTGCCTAGCATGCGTGAGGCACTGGGTTCGATTCTCAGCACCACATATAAATAAATGAATAAAATAAAAGTCCATTGAAAACTAAAAAATAAAAAAAAAAGTCATGAAATACTGGTTGAAAACTATAAACTCACAAAAATTTTAACAAAGGAGGTAAAAAAACCTACAACTAGGCTGATTATAATCACTTTGCTTAAAACCAGTGTTAAAGAGAAAATCTTAAAGGAATACAGAAACATGTATAGCAGACCGGGCACAGTGGCTCATGACTGTAATCCCAGCACTTTGGGAGGCTGAGACAGGAGAATCTCAAAATCAAAGCCAGCCTCAGCAACGGCGAGGTGCTAAGCAACCTAGTGAGACCCTGTCTCTACATAAAACACAAAATAGGACTGGGGATGTAGCTCAGTGGTCGAATGTCCCTGAGTTCAATCGCCAGTACCAGGAAAGAGGGAGGTAGGGAGGGAAGGAGGAAGGGAGGAAGGGAGGAAGGGAGGAAGGATAGTAGATGAAATATAAAAGTAAAATCCTTCTAAAAAATAATGTAATGTAATATACAAGATAGTGGAGAAATATGTTGGAAATACTAAAGGAAAAAAACTGTCAACCTAGAATTTGGTGAAAATGTCTTTCAAAACATATCAGAAATAACGAAGAATGCACAAAAATTGAAAGATTTAATTTTTCACCCAATAAAGTGAATAGGAGAGAATGTTAAAGAAAGAGTTTTAGGCAGAAGAAAAATCACACCAGATGGAAATCTGCATCTGTACAAAAGAATAAATAGCACCAGATATGCTAAGTGTGTGGGTAAACTTAGACAACATTTCTCTCTCATTTTAAAAATCTCTTTGAAAGACAGACTATTTAAGCAAAATAGTAACATTGTATGCTGGGTTTAATCATTATTGCCTTATAATACATATGGCAACAATAGCACAAAGGCCAGGAAGGGAGAGAAGTATAATGGTGCAACATTTAAAATACAAATAAATTATATTACTTGAATATAAATTAATATAAATTATAAATTTATACTAAAACCTCTAAAGTAATAAACAAATAAGAACTAAAGATTTATACCTAATAAGTCAATAAAGGAGAAAAATAGAATCCCCAAAAAATTTAATTCAAAAGAAGGTGGAAAAAGAAAAATAAGGGAAGAAAGCATACATGAGAACAACAGAAAACAAATAGCAAGATGGATGATTAGCAATAATCTCATTAAGTGTAAGTAATTTAAATAACCTAGCTAAACTACAGCAAATATCATATTTTATAAAAGCAGGATATCTGAATAATGTGTTACTTGTCAGGAAATTGACATTATACAAACAGGTGAAAACTAAAACAATGGAGAAAATATATATTAACAATATTCATAAAAAGGAAGTGAGAAGGGCTAAAGACTGTAGTATTTTCAAAAAAGGGGTTATAACTGATTAGAGAGCCAACTAAAAAAGTGGACATAACAGTTATAAATTATTGTTTAACCAATAGTGAAGCTTCAAAATACACAAAGCAAAAAACATATAGAATTATAACAAGAAAGAAACATCCACAATTAGAGATTTATTCACTTCTCTCTCCATAATTAATAAGACAGAAAATCAGTAAGAGTATAGATTGCTTGCTTCAATAACACCATCAACAAAATCGATCTAATTAATATTTATAAAACACTGCATCAAATAAGAGCAAAATAAAACTTCAAGTACTGAGGTATGACAAAATTAAAATATATGAATGAATTCAAATCCTATAAAAGGTTTTCCACAATATATTAATTTAGAAATGAAAGCAAAAATCTCCACAAATTTCCCAATTTGTGTAGAAACTAAACAATCTTCTGAATAATTCTTGGTTCAAAGACAAATGAAAAGAGAAAATACAAAATGTTTTAACCTGTATAAAATGGTAAGAAAACAAATTTTGAGGGTAACAGCTAAAGCAATATTTAAAGGAAAATTTATAGATTTAATGAATATATTAAAAAAGTCTCACTGGGCACCATGTCACATGCCTATAATCCCAGATACTTGGGAGGGTGAGGAAGGAGGATGGCAGGTTCCAAGCCAGCCTGGACAACGTGGCCAAACCTTGTCTCAAAATTAAAAGAAAAAAACAAAGGGCTAGAAATGTAGCTCAGTGGTAAGTGTCACAGGGTTCAATCCCAGGACTGTAAAAAAAGAAAAAAGAAAGAAGTCTTCAGTAAATCAAATCAGTGGTATCAACTTCTATTTTAAGAACTAGGAAAATAAGTAAGCGAAACCCAAATTAAGTATGAAAATGAAGTAAGAAATGAATAGGGGCCAGAATTCCTGCAAACCAGCAGGAGAACAGGTCAAGGACTAAGACCACCTTCAGGGACCAACTCAGGAGCCCAGCCAAGGTCAGACCTAAGACTGCTAGCCACAAGCCACAGGGGAACCGAGACCCAGGGTAAGGACTGGCTACAGGGACCCCTGCAGGAAAGCTGGCCGAAGTGAGGCCCGGGATCACCTTCAGTTCCATGCCAGAATTCCTGCTGACTGGCGAGAGCACAGGCCAGGACTCAGGACCACCTTCAGAGACCACCAAGGGAGCCCAGCCAAGGCCACTCCCACTGCCATCTGGAATTACCTCCACTACCACCTCCATCATCTTTAGTGGCAGTTGTGTCCATCTGGAGACACCTGCTGGGGATGGCAAATAACTCCAAGGTGAGATACAGGTAGTGTCTGTAATGTCACTACAAGATTATAGGATAGAAATTGCAATACCTCAGTTATGCACTGAAAGAAAGGAAGATATATACCAGGTCAACAAATTTGTCAATATTTTATTGGATATTTTCATGTATGATCTAAATCAAATTTATAAATAATAATCAATTACTTATTAATATTTTGTTGGAATCGCAGTAAATGGCTAAACTAATTTAAATTACTTTAAAAAGTTACATTATCATAATCTTAAAGCAATCCATCATAACACATTATACTTCCAGTAATATTTTACAGGTGTCATTACAGTTTAATAGTTGTCTTCATGTAAGTCAAGCTATTTATAAGTATATACATATTGATCACTAATATTTACATACATTTTGATCACTCCTATGGAAAAGTATAAAACGTATGTGGGGGAAAAGGTATGTTCATACATTGCTGGTGGGACTGCAAATTGGTACAATCAATCTGGAAAGCAGATTTAAAAACAGCATACAACAGTGATGCAGCCACTTCAATGTTTATAGCAGCTCAATTCACAATAGCTAAACTGTGGAACCAACCTAGATGCCCTTTGATAGATGAATGGATAAAGAAACTGTGGTATACATACACAATGGAATATCACTCAGCAATAAAAGAGAATACAATAATGGTATTTGCAGGTAAATGGACGGAGTTGAAGAATATCATGCTAAGCGAAGTAAGCCAATCTCCAGTCGCATGTTCTCTCTGATAAGTGGATGCTGATCCATAATGGAGAAGAGGACACAGGAAGAATGGAGGAACTTTGGTCAAAGGGGAAGGAGGGGAGGTGGCATGGGGACAGTAAAGATAGTGGAATGAGATGGACATCATAGCCCTAGTTTCATGTATAACTGCATATATGATATGATTCTACATCACATACAACCAGAGAAATGAAAAGTTGCGCTCCATCTGTGTACAATGAACTAAAATGCATTCTGCTATTATGTATACCTAAGTAGAAAAGATAAATTATTTTAAAAAAAGATATGAGTAGGGATCACTAAAACAGAAAATAGGGAAAAAATTGAGAAAAATCATTGGAACAAAAACATACTTTGTGGAATATCAAAAAATTGATAGTCTCCACCAAGATTAATCAAACAACTGAAAAGACACAAATCAGCAATATCCACAATGAGATAAGTGACATCACTATAGGTTCTACATACATTAAAAGGATATTTTAAAATACTATTATGAACATATTTATGCAAATAAATTTGACAATATAGATGAAATGGCCAAGCTCCCTGAGACGTATAAACTACCAGAGTTCATTCAAGAAGAAAATGATAGTGTGTGCCCAGCAGTATATGCCTGAAAACTAAACTACTCAGGAATGAAGCAAGAGGATTGTAAATTTCAGGTTAGCCTCAGTATCTTAGAATGACCCTGTCATAAAACTAAAAAGAAAAAGAAAAAAGAAAAAAAATAAGGAGACTCAGGATGAAGCTCAGTGATAGAGTATCTTTCTATTTAATCTCTACTACCACCATATACACATACAAAAAAACCATATAGACAACCTAAAAAGTTATATTATTTATATATTTACATATGTGTGCATGTATGTGTGTGTATATATATCACTGATTTGTAGTTTAAAAATAATCCTTCACACAAAGAAAATCCAGCCCATCAGTTCCACAAATGAATTCTACCAGAGAAAAGACATACTACCAAATTTATATAAATTATTTTAAAAAATTGAAAAGGAGGGTATGATTCTCAATTTACTCTGTGTGACTATAACAAAACCATACAATGATATTAAAACAAAATAAAGCAACAGATTAGAATCCTTCATAAAAATAGAGGCAGAAGATCTGTCAACAAAATTTTACTAAAGAAAATTCAATAATATATAAAAAGAAAATATATCTCCACCAAGTGGAGTTAATTAATCAAGACTATAAGGCTAATGTAGAATCAGAAATTCAATCAATGTAGCTGAATCTATCAAGAGGCTTTAAAAGAAAATGATCACGTATTAAAATGCAGACATTTCATTTGATAAGAGCCAAAATCTACTCCTGATAAAACCTCTCTGTAAACCAAGAATAAAAGACAACTCTTCTTTAACCTGATCAAGAGTTATAATGAAAATCCTACAGTCAACTTCATACTTAATGTTGAAAAACTGAATGTTTTCCCTGAAAGAAATATGTTCATGCTGTCACTGCTAGTCAGCATTGTTTTTGAGCTTCTACCTCAAAATAAAGCAAGAAAAAGGCAAAAAGTCATCCATATTGTAAAGAAAGAAACAAAATTGTTTATGTAATTGTTCAGGTAGAAAAACTTATAAGAACTGTAAAAGGTATAATTTTAAATACAGAATGAATTTAGCAAGCTGGAAGACTATAAGGTCAATACACATACAAAAAATTACATTTCCATCTACCATCAACAAAACAGAAGTTATAATTTTAGTAAATATCATTTACATGAACATCAAAAATATGCAATACTTTAGGATAAATTCAACTAAAGATTTGTAAGACCTAAACACTGAAAACTGTAACACATTGTTGAAACAAAATAAAGAAAATCTAAATACATAGAGAAATGTACTGTTTATGGAGCAGCAGTTATCAAAATATAATGGTATCCAAATTGCTCTACATACATAATCCCAATAAACATTCCAGTAAACGTTTTAAATAGAAATTGGTAAGTTCATTCTAAAATTTATGTGGAAAAGCAAAGAAACTGGAATAGGCAAAAGAACTTTGAAAAAGCGATGCCATATTGAAGAAATTATACCTAATTTTAAGATTTGCTATAAAGCTCCAGTTTTCAAGACAATATGGTAATCAATAAAGAGGGACAGATAGATTAATGAATCAAAATAGAGTACAAAAAAAGACTTAATGCATACATTAATTTTCTGCAAAACTGCAAATTGTACTTCACCAAGATTAAGAATTTCTGTTCCTTATATGACACAAAGAAGAAAGAAAAGACAAGATATAGATTGAAAGAAAGTAGTTGGAAACCATATTTGGATAAAAGTCATATCCAGAATACCAGATTTTCAAATCTGAAATAAGAAAACTTGGTATAAGCATTAGAAATCTTTTTGGAAGGTTGGGTATATTTGCTGTCTTGATGGTGGTAATATTTCTTACATGAAAACATGAAATAAGAAAGTTGATATAAGAAAACAAACTTTAATAAAAAAAAATTAGATAAGACACTTCACTAAAGAAGCTATACAGCCGGGCGTGGTGGCTCAAGCCTGTAATCCCAGCACTTAGGGAGGCTGAGACAGGAGAATCATGAGTTCAAAGCCAGCCTCAGCAACAGCGAGGTGCTAAGCAACTCAATGAGACCCTGTCTCTACATAAAACACAAAATAAGGCTGGGGATGTGGCTCAGTGGTCGAATGCCCCTGAGTTCAATCTTCAGTACCAAAAAAAAAAAAGAAGCTATACAATAACTAGTCCATACACGAAATGATGGTTAACATCATTTAGCATTAGTAAAATACAAAGTAAAACCACAGAAGACACCATAAGATGCCTTTTAGAGTGGCAGACATTAAAAGGAGTGATCATACCAATTGCTGATAGAGATTCAGGGAAAGTGGAAATCACATATATGTTGGGAAACAATTTTTCAGTTGTTCAAAAAGTCAATCATGACACTTAATAATATTTATGCTGAAGGAACCTATAATATCCCCTTGCACCTCCCCCATACAAAGTACTTACTGTATGGTTCCATTTATAAAAATTCTTGTATATGCAAATTGTTGTTCATGTGACAAGAAAGCACATGAGTGTGCTGGGGATGTGGCTGGGACAGAGGAAGAATTTCAAAAGAACACTATAAATCTTTTTGGAATGTTGGCTATATTCAGTATGTTGATTGTGGTAATATTTCTTACATGTAAACAAAGGTCAAAATACATTAAATTATATACTTTATGTGTAGTACTGTATGTCAAGTATACCTCAAAAAACTACTTCAAAAGTTAGCTTTTGCTTTGAAATAACAACTCTCACCACAGTAAGGATGATTTCTGATGGTCATTTTCATGTAAGTAGAATTATATGAAATTAATTGGTAGAATCTTCTTAGAATCCAATCTACAAATATGTATGTGAATAAATATATATGTAATTACATAAAGATCACTGACTTTAATTTTTATATTTTCAGGTATGAGGAAACATAATCAGCAACACTTCAGAATAATATATAGGGTGCTCATCATAAATTCTTTTACAAATTCAAGATGGAAACCCATCTCAAAGGTTCAATAATAGCAAATTGGACATGTATAGGTAAACTGTGCTGAATTTTACAATAGACTCATATAAAGCAATTAAGATCATGTTTGTGAAGAACATATAAAGTTATTTTGAAGTGTTATAATATTATATAAAGGATACATAAAATTACCAAACATTTTAAAAATTTTATTAGTAAAATAATCTACATTTGTATACTTAAAGGAAAAGAGTACACTAACAGGCATATCTTTGAAGTTCTTCTTGTTAAGAGAGTTGGTCAAGTAACAGAGATCTTTCAAGAAGGTTAGAGATGAATATCATCCTATTTTATACATTTCTGTTTTTGAGATTTTCTACAGTCTATTCATTACTTTTAGATCTTTTGAAGGAAGTGTAAGAACAGAATATATGTGTAATATGTACATTTGACTTACATGAATACATTCAGCTATACTCAAGTGAGAGAGGAGATCAAGAGAGAATGAAGGACAGTCTACAGATGATTTTATCTGCCATTCTATTTGTTAAGTCTACAGACCAGAGTGAACCAGGAAAGGTGTTGGGACTGTGGTCTGCTCTCAGTTTCTCTCATTTTCCTTCATCATCTCTCAAATATGTGTTTTCAGACTATGAGGCCCACTACTTCACAAGATAATCAGGTAAAAAAGTAGCAATTTGTATTTGATAAAAACATTTACCTGATACTTACTGAGAAACAGTGTACCAGCCCAGTGTGGTACTTGCTTAAGGAATTTTCAAGGATAACTTTGTTATGTATGAGTTTTACCTTTTGGTAAAAATTTTAGAATTTAAGTCTGGAAGAAGATACAACTTATACAGAGTAGTAACAGAGACAAAAACCTATGAACAACAAAACAAATAAAAACAAGTAAATAACCACTGTCAGGAAGAGCAGTACAAACTTATTGCTTATATTAGATTATTGCAAGTTTTTATAATGCTTTAATTTCAAAATGTTTTTTATTGTTTCATATTACTTTTATAACAAAATAAACGGAAAATACAAAATGAGTTTAAAGTTAAATTCTCCGGGTAAAAAGTATCATGCTTTGAATTTAAAGCCAACTTGCCCTTGATTTGCTCCCCAATGAAATGCTTTATTCTCAAATTTATTCATTGTCACACATCTCTTGAGATGTTTTTGTACACCAAACACTGTTTGAAATGATGGAGACTGAAAAAGAAAAAAAATAGTCTTCAAAATGTTAAGATGTAATTGAAGAGACAAACAGCTCTACAATATAATCAATGCTATGGTAGAGATTAGAAATGGATGCTAAGGTAACAAATATATATATATATATATAACATATATATATAACATATATATATATATAACAAATATATATATATATGACCTAAACTTGGAAAGCTAAGTAAAGCTTGCTTTGAGTAGTCATAATCAAGGTGAAGAAGGTGGCAAAGTGTTATAGTGAATAGTAAAAGAGGGATAAGACATAAGAATGAAATGGTAGACAGGGACCATAAAGGACTGTGAATTTCACCCTGAAAAGTACAAGAAATTACCAATGATTTTTAAACCAGTGAGTAAGATTTGCACAATAATCCAATAATATTCTTTTTCAAATACTCACATTGCTGTCTTCAACTAAATATAATTTATCAAGATGGATAGAAACCACTGTTAAACATAAAATACTATTTTCACAAGTTAAAAAAATTAAATCAATATTATAGTGATCCTATTTTGCTTTATTTTAAACAGCAATTGTTGGTTAAAATAAGCTGTTTGACAGCTTTCTTTTATTTTGCTGGTTGATTCTAAATGCTTGTGTGACTTCTTAGTAAATGGTTTGAAAATAAAAAGTGACGCAAAAAGCCTTGTGAAGTCTTATTAATTGTTAACTTACTTTACCTTTAAGCCACCTGCTGTGCCTCTAAAAGTTGATTATAGGACAAAGACGTAAGCAACCCAATAAGGAGAGAATGATTTGAGTTCCGGATTTGTAGCACGGTACTTTCTTTTCCCCCAGGAAACTGCTCAAATTACCAATCAATCTTAAATGTTCTTACGTTTTAGACTTATATAAAGCTTGATTTGTGAGTCAAATTATGAAAGATGCTGATTGACATTTACAGAATTAAAATATGCACAAACTCACTTCATAAACCAATGAAAGGTATGCATAAATAAGCTCAATTTTTTTGAAAGATTCCTATTTTTGAACAGAATTACTGTCTTAAAAATTAAGAAAACGTCACAATAAAGGGGGATGTAGGGAAAAATAGAATTACTTTGGATTAGACAAAGGGGAATGAAAAGAAGGGAAGGGGTATGGGAATAGGAAAGTTAGTAGAATGAATGACACATTACTTTCCTATGTTCATATATGAATATACAACCAATGTAATTCTATCATGTACAACCAGAAGAAAGGGAAGTTGTATTCCATACATGTATAATATGTCAAAATACATTCTACTGTCATGTATAAAAAAAATTAAGAATATCATGCACTAAACAAAATTAAAACTACTATTATAAATTGTATATTTGTGGTAATATCTACATCAATTTAAAATATGTAGAATTATAAATTCAGTTATAAAATTTTCAATAATTTTGAAATTTTGAGAAATTACAAAAATGTACAAAATTGCATGTATGAATATGTCCACTATGATGTCTTAATCAATTTAAAAATTATTAGTGACATTTGACATTTCATTTTTATACTATTTTAAATCATGTATTTTATATTTATAGAACATCTCAAGTCAAATATGAACATTTAATCAGAAATATTTTATCTGTACTTAGATTTCATAAAATTTATAGTTGAAAGAGCAGATAGATGTACATGCTGAAGATTTTCCAAAATATTTAAAATTAAATTAAGTTTTTAAATTAATTAATATTAAAAATTCAGTTTCTTGGTCATGTGAGCTACTTAAGTACTCAATTTAACTACTATATGTAGTTCAGTTAGCTATCACATGTGATTAGTGACTATTGTAGTAGTTAATATGTCCTAATTTAGTGACTTAAAAATGCATTAATTGAAAGAAGAAATATTTTAATTTTATTCTTAAATTATCCCAATTACTTACGAAAGAAATATGTATGCCTGTTAGACATTGTACAGCTTTTCAGATCATGATACTGAATAGAATACTATCACTCTTGACTATTACACTTTGATTTTCATTAAGTATTTGGTTTTTTTTAACCACAACTACTGAAAAATCATGTTTTTAAAGAAGATAAGACATTATTAAAAGAAACGATACATAATTAATATTAAATGGGGGAGCTGCCTTAAACTAGTAGTTTAGCTGTGTAATAAGTACTAACTATGACTATGTTTCCCTTAAAACTTTTAAAAATCCTTTTATGGCCACATGAATTTGCTTAGATTTCTTGATGGACAGTTTGGGAGGTGAGGAAGCAAATAATCTTTCTCATCATTTTACAAACGATAAAACAGGTATGAAAATTAAGTAATTGTCTCAAAATAGCATAGTACAGATGGAGGTGGGTGCCATGTTTTGAAGACAAGCTGTATAGGTCCATCATCTGTAATTTTTATCTATTCTACATTTCTCATTCCCAAAGGATATAGCCCAAAGCATGAAAATCTAAATCTATTAAGCACCCCCTGTCTAGTGAACATCATTTCTAGGCTAAACCTGAAGATCCATTTTCTGTCCTTCTCCTGTTTTCCTTTCAATTCCCAGGGGGTAAAATTCTGCAGGAGTACTCCCTATGACTCCATCAGGATCAGCCAACAGAAGATATTGACAAAAGATTAGAAGGGACAAGGAAGAGAAACCATGATATTTCTCACTTTTTTCTTTCAGTTTCTTCTCCACAACTTCAAGATCCTTAAGCTTTGTCTACTGCCACCTTCTAACTTTATCCTTTCAGACCAGTTGGTAGTGATCTGATTGTATTAGGCCCTGGGTAGCTTTTCTGTTTGGCTTGCCAGTTCACAATCACTGTGTATAAATCTTTTCACTTGCTAATACTTTTCCCAGGAAGGTTTGGATGATAGATTCATGTCAAAACAACATGAGGGTTTTTAGCATAGAGGGTTTGTAGCTTCCTGGACCATACTGAAAACAAACTAAACAAAAAATTAGGAGTTAGGAAAATTATTTTGGGATAAAATGGGAAGAAACAAACACACTTCCCCACAATAATCTTATGGAACTACTTAAATCACATAGTATATGCAAAATGATTGTTAAACCTTACATAAGTGATACATATCAGTTGCTTTCTATCACTATTAACAAAATATCCAAGATAATTAACTTATAAAGATGTAACACTTATTTTCACTCTCAGTTTTCGAGGTTTCAATTCATGATTTATTGACCCTATTGTTTCAGACCTGTGGTGAGGCAGCACATAACGACAGGAGTATAGGTTGAAACAAAACAGCTCACCTATTCTTTAGCCAGGGAGCAAAGAGAACAAAAGAAAGGGACTGGGGTCTCATAATCTCCTTCAAGAGTATATCCCCAGTGACCTACAAGCCTCCCACTAGGCTCCAGCTTCTAAAGGTTCCAATATCTCCCAATAACTCCACACTGGGGACCAAGCCTTTAACACAGGGACCTTTGGAAGACAGTCTAGATCCAAAAATAGTATATCATGTTAAAATTCAGGCAGAGTTTTTAAAAAATCAGGACAAGACAAAAATGTTTATAATAAAGGATTTTTTCAAGACAAAAAAAAATACCAATAAGAGATACCCTTGCATACTCACCAAAGAAATATAAAATTATGTAACCCTCTGCAATCTGATTTTTTTGCCGAACATCAATGTGTAACCCAGATCGTGAATTATGCACCAAGTATTCCCTTACTTTTCTTTCCAGTTTTCAAGTACTTTATTTTTTTTCTGATCTATGAATATATCCCTAAATAATATAATTTAGTTGCCTGTTTTTTAACTTTTAAAAATGTTTTTGAACTAGCTGTCCTAGTTATTTTCAGCTATTTGGGCTGTCCAGCTGAGGCCCTCAATCATTATAGAGCAGTGACATATCCCCCATCTATATCTTGCCCAAATTACTAACCAACAAAATCATTAATAATAAAATGGCTGCTGTTTTATATCACTATTGTGGCAGTTTGGTAAGCTATGCATAACTAAAAAAGGGTTTTACTGAAAACTATTTGTTTTTTGAATATGATATGTTCTTGAGGAATACTGATGAGGAAACAACTTTCTTTGAAATGTAAATATTGAATTACATTAAAATATGCATAATTAGTTACTTCAATGGTCAATGGAGATCCTGGTTTCTAGATCCAGGTTTCTGAAGACCTTGGAATAAATTCTTAAATTGAATTATAGTTTAATACTGACATCTTTGCTTAGAAGTTTGAAGGTTTTAACACTGGCAAAAAGGAAGAAAAAAATAGAATAAAATAGTTTTCCTCTTAAAAAATGGTTGAAATGCCAAAATACCATTTCATTAAAAAATACCATTATATTAAATCAGCTAGAAAGATAAAAGGGCCCTCAGTACAGATTATAGGAGCTCTCTCTGTGCCTTCAGTGCCTCCCATGCTGATTGGCTCCCTTCAGTGCCTCTCCTTTTCTCGTCCCATGCTGATTGGCTGCGTGCCTGACATGGATCAATACCTTATTGGCTGTAACCTAAGCTCAGGGCCGTGATTGGTCCGAGGACCCTATATAAACTGTTGCACTAACTGAAATAAATGGGTCTGCTTCTTGCTGTGGCAGAGCAGTTTTACCTACCCCCGGTGTCTGGGTGAGTGACTCCACAACCGTCCACCCCATAAACCCTCAACCTCCGGGACCCCAACTCGTCCACAAACCCACACGAGGCATGACATAAAGGACAACAGATATTCAGGGAAGCAAATATATATGTTTATTTTTTAGGTCTTCCTCCCACTGGACTATATTAACTACAACAAATATCACATTGCATAAACTTTTACTGCTAAAAAAAAAAAGAGGCGCAACCAAAAAATGTCATGAAACTAATTCAAATCATTCTAATATTTCCACAGCTAACTGAACAGTTTGCTTGGATACTTGTAACCCTGCTGAGAGACTATCGCTTACACTAATGATGACACCAAGGTTCCAGATATTTTAAGAGCTCCTCTTTGGCATTTATTTTCAAAATCATCTAAAAATCCTTCCAGAATGCCATTTTAATAACATTTTTATAATAGTTTTACTTTATGCTATTTTTTCTTGTCCTTCAATTATGTAATGGAATTATAGTTTTTTTTTTCCTCAATAAGACCTCTTATTATTAAGGAGATTATAAAAATATATAGAGCTGAGCACAGTAATGCATACTTTTAATTCCAGCACTCAGGAAGCTGAGGCTGGACCATCAGTTGAGCTCAGGAGTTTGATACCAGTTTGAACAACATGGCAAGATTCCACAAAATAAGTAAATAAGATAAAATTAACTTAAAAGGAAAATATATAAGGTCAACTTTGGCAATAAAGTTTAACTTACATTACAACTTTTCCAAATAACAAGCACTCAATAATTTTATTAAATTATTAAAGCAATATGATGTCTATAAAACAACATGTAAAAAACTTGGTCTCTGTTATTAATCAGCTTTCGAGAAGGTTGACCTAAATCTATGGATTCTATTTCTCTGACAATTTAACATACCTTTCTCCCGTATAGCAGTTTCTCAAAGAAACTCCTACAAGGCTGATGAAGAACCCTTTGAAAAATCATCAGGGAAATTAGCTCAAAGGTCCTTTTCCTAATTCTTCAAAATGTTAATATTTATGTTATCACTTAGAATAGACACTGAATTCCATGTGAATAAAAACTGGAGTTTCATCTATAAAAACAAAGACACCGATAAAAGTGGAAAACAATAATGGACAAATTCAGAATAAAGAAAACTACCATAAGACTTTATAATCTGATAAAATCTTTTTCTGACTGAGAGAAATGAGCATTTTCATATTCTAGAAACGACAGTCTAAATTATAATCAACTAAAGTTTATTATTTCAAATTTGTTCTGTGGCTTACTTGCTCTTTTCAATGATATGTTTGTATATTAACAGTGTATTTATTTAGGCTTTTCTAATTTTGTTCAGGAAACAGATTTTGAGAACCTGAGAAGAATAAGACATCATTTCAGTCTTTGAGGAGTTCCTAGTCCAGGGTAGAGATGATATAAAATATGAAATCAAGAAACTGAAGTACAGTAACAAGAAATTTAACATGAATGCTTAAAAATAATCGACAAACAGGGTATGTTAATTACATACAAACACATTCATAGATCTTTTATCAAATTCCTGCTTCTGATATTCTCAAATTTCTAGTTGAGATTATAATCTTAAACAGAGAGTTTTACTGATATTATTTTAATGACCGCTATTTCTAGATTCTCTGCTTCTGCTCTTAGCCCCTTGAGAGTATTCTCAACATAGCAGCCAGAGTTAATGCTTTTAAAACATGTCAGACAATGTCAGTCAATGCTCTACTCAAAACTCTGCAGTGAGTTCCCATTTCACTTTGAATGAAAGCCAAAATTCTTTCAATGGCCTACAAAGTTATTCATGGTCTGTCATCTTAGCATGATCACTTCCTTCCCATTCATTAACTTTCTGACATAATTTCATGCTCTAACTACTCTTACTTGTTCATTTTGTACTCTCCACATGGGCTTCCCTGATTTCCTTGAAAACAAGGGCTTTCATGCTATCCTGACTTTCCTCAGCCTTAATGCTATCCCCTAGATCCATCTCATGCTAACTTCTTACCTCTTCCAAGTCTTTACTAAAATGTTCTATTTTTTAATGAGATCCTGTCTATCCTATATTGAAAATTGAAACCAGTTCTGTTTATCCTTAAATGCC
This sequence comes from Xerus rutilus, assembly GCA_028644305.1. Lineage (NCBI taxonomy): Eukaryota > Metazoa > Chordata > Mammalia > Rodentia > Sciuridae > Xerus > Xerus rutilus. The sequence continues at coordinate 32,068,112 of CM053399.1, forward strand.
ATGTTGTACCAGTTTGGACAACATGGCAAGATTCCACAAAATAAGTAAATAAGATAAAATTAACTTAAAAGTAAAATATATAGGGTCAACTTTGGCAATAAAGTTATCCTTCTCACACATTCCCAGTTCCCTTTGCTCTGCTGTTTTACATAGCAGATAGCATTTTCTCACATACTGAAAATTTACTTACTGTTTTTACTGTAGGTTCAGCTCTGCTGAATTTAATTCTCATAGAGGCACATATTTTTCCAGTTTGTTGACTGATTATCACAAGCATGAAGAAAAGCACTGGAGGCACTCAACAGATATATGTGGAATAAATGTTTTGCAATTATCTTTTTCTAGGATAAATGGTATTTCAAAGAATGTTTCCAGAGTATTTCATTTATTTCGAAAAATAAAAATTCTTTAAAATACATCTTTCATTTTCTAACAATCAATCAAAATCTTGATAGATAATTTCATTTGGTTTTCTTTTTTTTTTTTTTTAAGTTTGAAACATAAGTCAATTATCAGGGTTCACCATTTAACTATTCCCCAAACATGGCTATATCCTTTCCCTTTCTTTTCTATTCCCTATTTCCCCAACTTCTTAAAATCTTTTAACTTCTGATTTAAAAAAAAAAAAATCAGTAAAGGAGGACTGAGTCAAGTTAAATGCTGAAAAACCCAGAAGTTAAAATATATGTCAATATGTCAATGTAGAACAATTGTTTAAAGAGAGGGTGTACAATAGTAAAATAAGCACTAAGCTCTTGCACATAAACTTTAGGTTTTAATGCCAGAGAATAAATGATTGTTCTCTGAATATATGAATATATGACAGTCAATCTCTTTCTTAACCTCAAAAATTGGTACAGGATTGTAATGATCAAATAAAATTGTTGTGTTTTGAACAGAGTTTAAGGTATTATTATTATTATTATTATTGCTATTGTTTCACAGTCTATGTATTTAAATTCCATATTAAAATTCTTAATTACCATGAAATTTTTGTGCAATATAGTATATAATTTCACATTATATACAATGAAATATTTTTCTCACTTAATAAATGTTTATGAACAAATTCTAGGTGATCCTCACACAATCTTTAACCTATAATTGTTGAATGAATTAATGAATATGTAATGAAAATGAATTGAAGCCTATGAAGAGTCAAGTATTCCAAGGCAACTTTAAAAGAATAGTTGTAGCTGGGCATGTGTCTTTGGTCCCAGGTACTTGGGAGGCTGAGGAGGAGGATTTCTTGGGTCTAGGAGTTCAAGGTCACCCTGGGCAAGAGCAAGAATCCATTTTGAAGAACAACAAAGCAAAATAACAGTCTTTGTAATTGTATTATTAATAATTCAATGAGGGGCTTGGACTGTAGCTCAGTGGTAGAGCGTTTGTCTAGCATGCATGAGGCACTGGGTTTGATCCTCAGCACCACATATAAAAAATAATAAATTAATAAAGTAAAGATCCATCAAAACTAAAAAAAAATTTAAAAAAATAATGCAGTGAACCTTAGGCATCTCTTCTGCTATTTTACATGTTGTCTGTTGATTGATTGATTCCTTTACTCCTTTAATAAAAGTGTATTGATACTGCCAGATATTACCAGTGTAGTATTCATATAACAGAATTTGACCTCTATCAGCAAAAGAAAAAACATTCCTGCTATAATGGTACTTATATTCTCATTGGGGTAAACAAAGTTGTAATTATTAATTACACTAATTACTAAGTATGTCAAAATGTGGTATGCCATGGAGAAAAAAATATATAAACAAAGGGTAAGTACATAAAATAGGCTAAGATGAAATTTTGCTACTAATGTAAAAAAGTCTGGGAGAAGACCATTTGAAGAAGAAACAAAGGAATGGGCCACAAAGCCTATGTCTTAGAGGATACAGGTTAGAGATAAAAGCGTGGTTAGAATATTCAAAGGATAGACCATCAGCCGGGAGGCTACTGGGGCTGTTATGGAGGAAAAAAAGCAAGGGTGCATAAAGAAGAAGACTGACATATCTAATTTGTTTTCAAAAAGAATAACTCCTCCTGGTTCTTAAAATAGACTTATATAGATATTTTAGTGACAGAAGTAGTGAGACAAGTTGAGAGGCAAAGACACTAGATGGTCTAGACAAGGTTAATATTGTTAAGGTAGTATGCAGGGATTATATTATATTTATATTTTGAATTTACCATGAATAGAGCTATCATATAGAATTGTACTCATGTAAAAAAAAAGTACCCTTCAATTTCAAATTTATTTAAACAAATCATTGTCATATTTATTTTAGTTGTAGATGGACACAATAAGTTTATTTATTTATTTGTTTGTTATTTATTTATTTATCATTTATTTATGAAGATGAAGCCTAGTAGATAAAGAAATTTAATACTGAAACATGGTCATTAACAAAAACAAAATCAAAATAATTTTCCATTGTCTGTTATGATTATTTGATTATCCCTAAAGAATTCTATCCGTATTACTATTGAGAGGTTTAGTCTTCAGTAAATTATTGATATAGATGTAATTTAACCAATAAATACTAGCTTAAAAATAAGTTTCAAAGGAGAAATCTTCATTTATAATGTGCTCCACTTTTGGTATTTACATTAATTGCATTTGAGAATATAAATATACATTTTAGGTTACTCAAAACCATATTCATTTAATCAGAAGGGATTTCTTAATGTAAGAATTTAATAACAATTTAGCTTGTTAAGTATTATAAGAAAGGGTATTATTAACGGTATTATAAGAAATAAAGACTAATTTTGGTTTCTGTTTCAATTCCTTGCACACAGGTAGATAGATATTTTAAATTCCAAGATTAGACTAGCTGTTTTTCTATTTCCCCCTTGATGCATATGCTGCTACATTAATAAGGAGAAAAATGGGTCAAGCCCTGTTAGATACTCAGAATGTGGGTGGAAATTCTTTGAGGAGCTTTCTGGGCATGCCTATAACATGGCATGAATTTCTGTTGAGATTCCAGGAGAATGAGATAAAATTCTGTCAGTAGCAATATCTCTTACAAATAAACCCTTTCATACTCCCCCCCCCCCAAAAAGGAGGAGGAGGACAAAGAGGAGGGAGAGGGAAAGGAGGAGCAGGTTAAAAAGTGGTTGAAATCTAGCAATTAGCCAACATTATTACAAAGTATTAGTGCAGAAAATACTACAGGGAGCCTACACATTGCCCATAATGTTTCTTTTTTTTTTTTAAATATTTTTTTTAGTTGTAGTTGGACACAATATCTTTATTTATTTATTTTTATGTGGTGCTGAGAATCGAACTCAGTGCCTCACGCATGCGAGGCAAGCGCTCTACCACCGAGCTACAATCCCAGCCCATACTGTTTCTTTTAACGTACTCACTTATATGAGAAATAATGCTCCAAGATACAAAATAAGTGTTAATATAAAAAACCACTTCATAAATTATTCTGTGAATCATGATATCTTTAATTATTACATGGTAACTGAATGTCATATAATAGTCATTTTCTTTGTCTTTGAAAGAAATGACAAATTTTATCTATAGGAGTTTGATATCCTAATTCTGAATGTGTCAAATTCAGTGGAAAAAAAAACACACTAGCATTACTGGAGACTGAAATAAAATTTCTTTATAATACTAAGTATCTAAACATCTTTTTGTTATTTTTTGTTTGTTTATAGGTTTCTCTTGATATAAGATCTTAAGTGTACACAATAGTGGTTAACTAGTTTACCATAAAATAGTAAAAGCTTGTAGTAGGGACTAGACTTTGGGCTCATTTGAATGTATACTATATGTAACTAGAGTTTATCACCTAATAGTTCTAAATAAATCTTCAGAGAGAAATCGAACCTCCAGTTAGCCCTTCATTTTTTCTAGAACCTGGATTTAAATATTATTTTAAACAGTGGTTTCAAGACTTAGAAGATTTGTTTACTCTGAGAAATAGTAGGCAAGATAAACTTAGTATATCACATCTAATTTCTACTCTTTCTTCACATTTGATATAGAAAACGACAAATCATCACCCATTTATCCATCCAACCAGACATCCATACAACATTAATGAAGTATCTAGTATATGCCAAGGACTGTACAAAGTTTGAAGGGGGTGAAGTTAACTAAGACATAGTCCTACTCTGACTAATACATAATATATGGAAGCAAAACAACAGAACAGTGTAAGAGCTTGAATAAAGTTTGTATCAGTTGTGATAGGGAATAGAGGAGGGATATTTGAGTCAAAGTGTGAGTGTTTAGGTGATTTCCTGGGGGGCATATTCTTAGTCTTCAAAAATAAGTAAATAACTGTCCAGAATTCAGGTAAATGAACAGCCATGTATACATGCAGAATGGTAGATAAAATATCATGAGTTAATGTAAAAGCAGTTTAGTATTTCATGAGGGTTATAAGGAGACTGATATGAATTCATAAGAGTTAAGTCTAGAGAAAAGACCAGCCAGATCCTCAAAAGCCTCCTGTGATAAGCAGAAAAATTTAGCTTTACTCTGAAAACTATCCTGAATCGCTGGAAAACTATAAACATTTTACCACAAAGAAAAGTGTATTTGTGTATGAATTACTGAATAGCTCATTTACCCTGATAGTGATACCTTAACTTGGTCAGTGATATTTCTTTATTATTTTATTTGTACAACACATATCTACAACGTGTCATATTTTAAAAGTGATCTTCTTTCTCATGATTATTTGCTGTAATGCTCTTTATTTAAAGAATGGAGCCACTTTTCCATGTCATAAAAACATTTTTCCTTAATACCTAATAATTCTGGGTCCTGAGACTTATTACTCTTTTGTAAATACTGGTTTAATATCTCTTTCCTGATAGACTAAGAAAGAATTATATAGATTTTTTATACAGCTATAATTCTAGGACATAGCTTAATATCTGCCCCAAAATAAAGTTTCTTAAATTGAATTAAATGAGTAACAATGCCACCAGGTAAAATAAAAATATATACTCCAAATATAATTTTGATTTATAATATGTCTAGTATTTCCCAGACAGGAGATTCACCTGTCTGATTTTGTAGAGGTTTACCTATTCATGAGATAAGCTCTGTATTATGGTACGGAGACCTTTTCTTGGGCATTTGGATATTCTCCATGCCAAGTTCATTTCCTCATACACAGCAGGCACTACAATGAACACTGAATTGTTCATTAAACTTAGACCACAGACTGTATTAACTCGGGAAAAAAGAATAAAATGCTAAAGCAGATGATCCAAGCCAGTCCCTATTGGTTTCAGTTTTACTTTAAATAACAGACAAAAATGGGAATGGAGAGAACAGAAATATTATACATGTAATTATGACAATATCATTTTGATTTAATTAGCTTATGATGTTAGAGAAAATGCAACTATTGTTTTCATTCTTTTAATATCTCAGAAGCCAAAAACATAAAGCGTTCTACTAAAATTCTTAACATGTAATAAAATATGTCTCTAATTATATACTATTTACCCAAGATAAAATAAAATGAAGTCTTTCTAGGTATAGTTATTCTAGTACTGAACAAGCTGCTATTCTTATCCTGTACCATATGGATATGTTCAAATGACGTAGGCAATAAAAACGGATTATCTCAAGTTTGTTAAGAGGTAATTCATCTTTTCATAGTTAATATAAATATCATTTACATTTCAAATATGCAAGTTACCTTCCACAAATCAATTTTATAAACTTTTTTCAGTTCTATAAACTTTAAAGCCAAATATTCTAGGAATAAATACATAACACTACTTGCTAACAGTTGAGAGGAGTTAATACACAGGTCTATGGTTAAATTTTTATTTGTTGGAAAACAAAAACCAGAGTTTATCTGAAATAAAGACAGAAGAGTGTCTGTAATAAGGTAAATAATAAGCAACAAAAACTTAAGACTACAGGTAATAAAGATAAATCAGTCATCAGCCTTCCACAAATTTCAGGCTTTAGAATAAGAAGGGGCTAAAAATTAAAGCCTGTAAAATTCAACATGCTTTAATGAGGAAAAAGTAGATTCCAGAACAGCAGCATACACTTATAGAAGAAGAAAATGAAAAAACAGGAGACACAGAGGAAAGAATTTTGATTGGTTACTAACATTCATAAAATATTAGTTACTTTGATCTGAAGTCAAGAATTGAAGAACTAAAACCAATAAAATAATTCTGGAGGAAAAAAGAAGACAATAATATAAGCTTAGTAGAGCAGTTTTTGGAATTGTGGTAAGCTGTCTCAGACCATTCAGGCTGTTTCTAAGAAAATACACCGGAAAACTTTTAACAATAGGAATTGGTCTTGCATAATTCTGGAGGCTAGGACATCCAAGATTAAGTGCCAGCAAATTTAGTTTTTTATCTTTCACAGTTCTGGAGGCTAGGAAGTTGAAGACTAGGTGCCAGCAGATTCATTTTCTGAGGTGGGCATATTTTCTTAAGAGGGAATCTTACTACACCTTATATGGAAGAAGGGTCTAACGGCTGTGTCTTCAAATGGAAGAAGGGCAAGGCAGCTACCTTCAGCCTTTTTTTATAAGGGCATGAATCCCATTTGTGAGGGTGCTGCCCTCATAATTTAATCATTTTGTAAAAAAGTTCCACCATTGAATACTATTAGTTCCCAACATAAAAATTTGGGGGAACAACAATATTCAAACCAGAGTATAAGCACAGTCTTCAGTATTTACCCTGACCATGGGAAAGACAGTCTGTAACAAAAGGAAGATGCCAGAGCACTGCAAGGTGAAAGAAGTTAAACACAGTGCCCCAGACCCCAAATCTCAGAGTAACTATCAGTACATACTAATAAACTAAGCAGGTAGGAACAGGAAATAATAGCCAAACATCATCCTGGTGTATATTAATAAACTTTACCGAACTGTTAGTATAATGACATGAACAATTAGTATGAATATGTATTGTATCATATAATAATTATTGTAACATGACAACTATAACATTTATAATTTTATGGTAAAGAATTTACATAATCATAATTGTCATAACACACTATTAGGTAAGTATTAATAGTACTTTATCTTAATGATGAGAATAGAAACTCAGAAAGGTTAAGTTACTTATCTAAAATAGCACAGTTAGAGTCAGTCATAGTCATATATGTCTGTAATAACAGTGAGACTAAATGTTGACACAGAAGGATCACAAGTTTGAAGCCAGCCTTAGCAACTTAAGAAGACCTAAGAAACTTAGTGAGACACTCACAAAATAAATAAAGTAAAATAAAATAAAAAAGGCTAGAGATATAGTTCAGTTAGGTTCAATCGCCAGTACATACACACACACACATATGCATGCACACGCTCACGTGTACACAGTTAGAAAAAGACAACTAGGACTCCCAAACAAGACTGTGTGACTCTAAAATCTATACTGCTTCTTTACCTTTGGGGACTTTAAATAAGCTAGATCCAGATGAGTCTGAAGGGGAAAGAATCTAGCTAGAGAATAAAACAAAATCAAAACAAAAAGGTTTGGCGATCTTGTGAATCTGTAAAGTTTCTAACAAAGGCAAGAGGAAGATTCAAGCAGGGTAACTGGAAAGTTTTAAAAAGAAAGAATCTTCAAAGGTGTGAATGAACTGAGGAAAGCCAAAAAGGGATGAAGAAGTATCCTCAAGTTAAGAGGCAAAGAGTCATTTCTGAAATGCCCCAAAGCCAGAACTACTTCTGACAGTAGAGGTCTATGAAGAGTGATCTTTAAAGAATTTAGCCACTGAGAACACATACTCTGACCTGTCTCCTCTGCCTTTTGCTTTCTTTCCAGTGCTTTCTATTTGCTGAAACCAAACATGAGACAGAAGACAAGGAAATATGTTGATACTCTTAAAGTCATCTTCTAGGAATGCAGATCAATGTGACAAAGGACAGAGGGAAGACAAAGAGGCAAATGGAGACTATCCAGCACATCTGGAAGAAACCCCAAATTGTGAGGGTCAGCCTAGAAAGCTGAAAATAGCAGTTTTCTGAAAAAACCAGGGATGTGGTAGCTTTCTGAGACCATCCATCATCCCTTCTCCAAGCTCCAATTAACTTCCCAAGTCAGGAACAAATATAATTATTTTTTATATCAGATAAATGCTTGGAATGTAGGCACTAGTTCATTATTTCTTATTGTGAAACTTTATTCCACTCACCAACTATGCATCTTTCTTTCATAGTATCCATATTTCACATTCTGTCTCATTCATTGCAAAATAAAGTATAAGTTAAGGGATGACACTTCTCAAGGGCTTCAAATCCTCCAGGCAAATTGGTATTTCCAGGCAAAAGGATCCTAGAAAATCTCTTCCATCATGATATTGGTTTCTACTTTGTTTTAACTATAAACAAACGCTTCCTGTCTCCCATACATATTCCAAACACCAGCTCTAAGTTTAGGTCTAATGTGTTAGAAAATATTTGGACATGTGTTAGACATGGTTTCTGTCTTCAATGAACATTTAACACACAGAAAACAGATATTTAGAGTGTACCTATATAGGATAATGGTTTTCAAAAAATTTTAATCAAGACACATAGCCAGAAATATAGTTTACTGCAATCACATAAACACATAAAATCACAGTTCATAATTATAAATATGTACATATAGCGTGTACATTCATATGTATATGTACATACATATAATTGTTTCATTTGAAACTATACGTGATGTACTTTGATATTCCTATTTTAATTTCATTTCATCAAATGCTGATTGACCGATGCAGAGAAGGCATTTGACAAAATACAACACCCTTTTATGCTCAAAACACGAGAAAAACTTGGGATACTAGGAACATTCCTCAACTTTGTAAAAGCTATCTATGCTAAACCCAAGGCCAACATCATCCTAAATGGAGAAAAATTGGAATCATTCCCTCTGAAAACAAGAACTAGACAGGGATGCCCTCTCTCACCACTGCTATTCAACATAGTCCTTGAAACACTAGCCAGAGCAATTAGAC